>CM065589.1:361842137-361874990 GCA_033119425.1 Bufotes viridis | reverse complement strand
CTTGGGAGACTGGTTGGGAATCCCTGGTTCCGTTGACTTTTTCCCAAGTTAAGGGTACAAATGATTTCCATCAAAGAGGACAATGGCTTGCAGCAGACTCTGTCAACGGTTATTCTAAGCTGATCATACCTGCACTCGTCAGATCGCAGAAGGTAAACAGCTTAAGGCTGGGCAAGTACCAGCTTGGGAGACTGGTTGGGAATCCCTGGTTCCGTTGACTTTTTCCCAAGTTAAGGGTACAAATGATTTCCATCAAAAGAGGACAATGGCTTGCAGCAGACTCTGTCAACGGTTATTCTAAGCTGATCATACCTGCACTCAGATCGCAGAAGGTCGCAGCAAGGCTGTGCAAGTACCAGCTTGGGAGACTGGTTGGGAATCCCAGGTTCCGTTGACTTTTTCCCAAGTTAAGGGTACAAATGATTTCCATCAAAAGAGGACAATGGCTTGCAGCAGTCTCTGTCAACGGTTATTCTAAGCTGATCATACCTGCACTCGTCAGATTGCAGAAGGTAAACAGCTTAAGGCTGGGCAAGATACCATCTTTCGGGAGACTGGTTGGGAATCCCAGGTTCCGTTGACTTTTTCCCAAAGTTAAGGGTACAAATGATTTCCATCAAAAAGAGGACAATGGCTTGCAGCAGACTCTGTCAACGGTTATTCTAAGCTGATCATACCTGCACTTATCAGATCGCAGAAGGTAAACAACTGCTGGACAGGAGACTGGTTGGGAACCCCTGGTTCCGTTGACTTTTCCCAAGTTAAGGGTACAAATGATTTCCATCAAAAGAGGACAATAGCTTGCAGCAGACACTGTCAACTGTTATTCTAAGCTGATCATACCTGCACTCGTCAGATCGCAGTAGGTAAGCAGCTTAAGGCTGGGCAAGTACCAGCTTGGGAGACTGGTTGGGAATCCCTGGTTCCGTTGACTTTTTCCCAAGTTAAGGGTACAAATGATTTCCATCAAAAGAGGACAATGGCATGCAGCAGACTCTGTCAACGGTTATTCTAAGCTGATCATACCTGCACTCGTCAGATCACAGAAGGTAAACAGCTTAAGGCTGGGCAAGTACCAGCTTGGGAGACTGGTTGGGAATCCCTGGTTCTGTTGACTTTTTCCCAAGTTAAGGGTACAAATGATTTCCATCAAAAGAGGACAATGGCTTGCAGCAGACTCTGTCAACGGTTATTCTAAGCTTGATCATACCTGCACTCGTCAGATCGCAGAAGGTAAACAGCTTAAGGCTGGGCAAGTACCAGGTTGGGAATCCCTGGTTCCGTTGACTTTTTTCCCAAGTTAAGGGTACAAATGATTTCCATCAAAAGAGGACAATAGCTTGCAGCAGACTCTGTCAACGGTTATTCTAAGCTGATCATACCTGCACTCGTCAGATTGCAGAAGGTAAACAGCTTAAGGATGGGCAAGTACCAGCTTTGGAGAATGGTTGGGAATCGATGGTTCTGTTGACTTTTTTCAAAAGTTAAGTTAACTAATGATTTCCATCAAAAAAGGACAATGGCTTCCATCAGACTCTGTCAACGGTTATTCTAAGCTGATCATACCTGCACTCGTTAGATCGCAGAAGGTAAACAGCTTAAGGCTGGGCAAGTACCAGCTTGGGAGACTGCTTGGGAATCCCTGGTTCCGTTGACTTTTTTCCAAAGTTAAGGGTACAAATGATTTCCATCAAAAGAGGACAATGGCTTGCATCAGACTCTGTCAACGGTTATTCTAAGCTGATCATACCTGCACTCGTCAGATCGCATAAGATAAACAGCTTAAAGCTGGACAAGTACCAGCTTGGGAGACTGGTTGGGAATCCCTGGTTCCGTTAACTTTTTTCCCAAGTTAAGGGTACAAATGATTTCCATCAAAAGAGGACAATGGCTTGCAGCTGACTCTGTGAACGGTTATTCTAAGCTGATCATATCTGCACTCGTCAGATCGCAGAAGGTAAACAGCTTAAGGCTGGGCAAGTACCAGCTTGGGAGACTGGTTGGGAATCCCTGGTTCCGTTGACTTTTTTCCCAAGTTAAGGGTACAAATGATTTCCATCAAAAGAGGACAATGGCTTGCAGCAGACACTGTCAACGGTTGTTCTAAGCTGATCATACCTGCACTCGTCAGATCGCAGTAGGTAAACAGCTTAAGGCTGGGCAAGTACCAGCTTGGGAGACTGGTTGGGAATCCCTGGTTCCGTTGACTTTTTTCCCAAGTTAAGGGTACAAATGATTTCCTTCAAAAGAGGACAATGGCTTGCAGCAGACTCTGTCAACGGTTATTCTAAGCTGATCATACCTGCACTCGTCAGATCGCAGAATGTAAACAGCTTGGGAGACTGGTTGGGAATCCCAGGTTCCGTTGACTTTTTTCCCAAGTTAAGGGTACAAATGATTTCCATCAAAAGAGGACAATGGCTTGCAGCAGACTCTGTCAACGGTTATTCTAAGCTGATCATACCTGCACTCGTCAGATCGCAGAATGTAAACAGCTTGGGAGACTGGTTGGGAATCCCAGGTTCCGTCGACATTTTTCCCAAGTTAAGGGTACAAATGATTTCCATCAAAAGAGGACAATGGCTTGCAGCAGTCTCTGTCAACGGTTATTCTAAGCTGATCATACCTGCACTCGTCAGATTGCAGAAGGTAAACATCTTAAGGCTGGGCAAGAACCATCTTTCGAGACTGGTTGGGAATCCCAGGTTCCGTCGACATTTTTCCCAAGTTAAGGGTACAAATGATTTCCATCAAAAGAGGACAATGGCTTGCAGCAGACTCTGTCAACGGTTATTCTAAGCTGATCATACCTGCACTTATCAGATCGCAGAAGGTAAACAACTTGGGAGACTGGTTGGGAACCCCTGGTTCCGTTGACTTTTTTCCTAAGTTAAGGGTACAAATGATTTCCATCAAAATAGGACAATAGCTTGCAGCAGACACTGTCAACTGTTATTCTAAGCTGATCATACCTGCACTCGTCAGATCGCAGTAGGTAAGCAGCTTAAGGCTGGGCAAGTACCAGCTTGGGAGACTGGTTGGGAATCCCTGGTTCTGTTGACTTTTTTTCCCAATTTAAGGGTACAAATAATTTCCATCAAAAGAGGACAATGGCATGCAGCAGACTCTGTCAACGGTTATTCTAAGCTGATCATACCTGCACTCGTCAGATCACAGAAGGTAAACAGCTTAAGGCTGGGCAAGTACCAGCTAGGGAGACTGGTTGGGAATCCCTGGTTCTGTTGACTTTTTCCCAAGTTAAGGGTACAAATGATTTCCATCAAAAGAGGACAATGGCTTGCAGCAGACTCTGTCAACGGTTATTCTAAGCTTGTCATACCTGCACTCGTCAGATCGCAGAAGGTAAACAGCTTAAGGCTGGGCAAGTACCAGGTTGGGAATCCCTGGTTCCGTTGACTTTTTCCCAAGTTAAGGGTACAAATGATTTCCATCAAAAGAGGACAATGGCTTGCAGCAGACTCTGTCAACGGTTATTCTAAGCTGATCATACCTGCACTCGTCAGATCGCAGAAGCAAAACAGTTTAAGGCTGGGCAAGTACCAGCTTGGGAGACTGGTTGGGAATCCCTGGTTCCGTTGACTTTTTTCCCAAGTTAAGGGTACAAATGATTTCCATCAAAAGAGGACAATTGCTTGCAGCAGACTCTGTCTACGGTTATTCTAAGCTGATCACACCTGCACTCGTCAGATCGCAGAAGGTAAACAGCCTAAGGCTGGGCAAGTACCAGCCTGGGAGACTGGTTAGGATTCCCTGGTTCCGTTGACTTTTTTCCCAAGTTAAGGGTACAAATGATTTCCATCAAAAGAGGACAATAGCTTGCGGAAAGCTCTGTCAACGGTTATTCTAAGCTGATCATACCTGCACTCGTCAGATCGCAGAAGGTAAACAGCTTGAGGCTGGGCAAGTACCAGCTTGGGAGATTGGTTGGGAATCCCTGGTTCCGTTGACTTTTTTCCCAAGTTAACGGTACAAATGATTTCCATCAAAAGAGGACAATTGATCGCAGAAAGCTCTGTCAACGGTTATTCTAAGCTGATCATACCTGCACTCTCGGATTGCAGAAGGTAAACAGCTTAAGGCTGGGCAAGTACCAGCTTGGGAGACTGGTTGGGAATCCCTGGTTCCGTTAACTTTTTTCCCAAGTTAAGGGTACAAATGATTTCCATCAAAAGAGGACAATGGCTTGCAGCAGACTCTGTCAACGGTTATTCTAAGCTTAACATACCTGCACTCGTCAGATCGCGGAAGGTAAACAGGTTAAGGCTGGGCAAGTACCAGCTTGGGAGACTGGTTGGGAATCCCTGGTTCCGTTGACTTTTTTAACAAGTTAAGGGTACAAATGATTTCCATCAAAAGAGGACAATGGCATGCAGCAGACTCTGTCAACGGTTATTCTAAGCTGATCATACCTGCACTCGTCAGATCGCAGAAGGTAAACAGCTTAAGGCTGGGCAAGTACCAGCTTGGGAGACTGGTTGGGAATCCCTGGTTCCGTTGACTTTTTTCCCAAGTTAAGGGTACAAATGATTTCCTTTAAAAGAGGACAATGGCTTGCAGCAGACACTGTCAACGGTTATTCTAAGCTGATCATACCTGCACTCGTCAGAATGCAAAAGGTAAACAGCTTAAGGCTGGGCAAATACCAGCTTTGGACACTGGTTGGGAATCGATGGTTCTGTTGACTTTTTTCAAAAGTTAAGTTAACTAATGATTTCCATCAAAAAAGGACAAAGGCTTGCATCAGACTCTGTCAACGGTTATTCTAAGCTGATCATACCTGCACTCGTCAGATCGCAGAAGGTAAACAGCTTGGGAGACAGGTTGGGAATCCCTGGTTCCGTTGACTTTTTTCCCAAGTTAAGGGTACAAATGATTTCCATCAAAAGAGGACAATGGCTTGCAACAGACTCTATCAATGGTTATTCTAAGCTGATCATACCTGCACTCATCAGATCGCAGAAGGTAAACAGCTTACGGCTGGGCAAGCGCTAGCTTGGGAGACTGGTTGGGAATCCCTGGTTTTGTTGACTTTCTTCCCAAGTTAAGGGTACAAATTATTTCCATCAAAAGAGGACAATGGCTTGCAGAAAGCTCTGTCAACGGTTATTCTAAGCGGATCATACCTGCACTCGTCAGATCGCAGAAGGTACACAGCTTAAGGCTGGGCAAGTACCAGCTTGGGAGACTGGTTGGGAATCCCTGGTTCCGTTGACTTTTTCCTAAGTTAAGGGTACAAATGATTTCCATCAAAAGAGGACAATGGCTTGCAAACAGACCCTGTCAACGGTTATTCTAAGCTGATCATACCTGTACTTGTCAGGTAAGCTAAACAGCTTAAGGCTGGGCAAGTACCAGCTTGGAAGACTGTTTGAGAATCCCTGTTTCCGTTGCCTTTTTTCCCAAGTTAAGGGTACAAATGATTTCCATCAAAATCGGACAATTGCTTGCAGAAAGCTCTGACAACGGTTGTTCTAAGCTGATCATACCTGCACTCGTCAGATCGCAGAAGGTAAATAGCTTAAGGCTGGGCAAGTACCAGCTTGGGAGGCTGGTTGGGAATCCCTGGTTCCGTTAACTTTTTTCCCAAGTTAAGGTTACAAATGATTTTCATCAAAAAGAGGACAATGGCTTGCAGCAAACTCTGTCAACGGATATTCTAAGCTGATCATACCTGTACTCGTCAGATTGCAGAAGGTAAACAGCATAAGGCTGGGCAAGTACCAGCTTGGGAGACTGGTTGAGAATCCCTGGTTCCGTTGACTTTTTCCGAAGTTAAGGGTACAAATGATTTCCATCAAAAGAGGACAATGGCTTGCGGAAAGCTCTGTCAACGGTTATTCTAAGCTGATCATACCTGCACTTATCAGATCGCAGAAGGTAAACAACTTGGGAGACTGGTTGGGAACCCCTGGTTCCGTTGACTTTTTCCCAAGTTAAGGGTACAATTGATTTCCATCAAAAGAGGACAATAGCTTGCAGCAGACTCTGTCAACGGTTATTCTAAGCTTGTCATACCTGCACTCGTCAGATCGCAGAAGGTAAACAGCTTAAGGCTGGGCAAGTACCAGGTTGGGAATCCCTGGTTCCGTTGACTTTTTTCCCAAGTTAAGGGTACAAATGATTTCCATCAAAAGAGGACAATGGCTTGCAGCAGACTCTGTCAACGGTTATTCTAAGCTGATCATACCTGCACTCGTCAGATCGCAGAAGCAAAACAGTTTAAGGCTGGGCAAGTACCAGCTTGGGAGACTGGTTGGGAATCCCTGGTTCCGTTGACTTTTTTCCCAAGTTAAGGGTACAAATGATTTCCATCAAAAGAGGACAATTGCTTGCAGCAGACTCTGTCAACGGTTATTCTAAGCTGATCACACCTGCACTCGTCAGATCGCATAAGGTAAACAGCCTAAGGCTGGGCAAGTACCAGCCTGGGAGACTGGTTAGGATTCCCTGGTTCCGTTGACTTTTTCCCAAGTTAAGGGTACAAATGATTTCCATCAAAAGAGGACAATAGCTTACGGAAAGCTCTGTCAACGGTTATTCTAAGCTGATCATACCTGCACTCATCAGATCGCAGAAGGTAAACAGCTTGAGGCTGGGAGAGTACCAGCTTGGGAGACTGGTTGGGAATCCCTGGTTCCGTTGACTTTTTCCCAAGTTAACGGTACAAATGATTTCCATCAAAGAGGACAATTGCTCGCAGAAAGCTCTGTCAACGGTTATTCTAAGCTGATCATACCTGCACTCTCGGATTGCAGAAGGTAAACAGCTTAAGGCTGGGCAAGTACCAGCTTGGGAGACTGGTTGGGAATCCCTGGTTCCGTTAACTTTTTCCCAAGTTAAGGGTACAAATGATTTCCATCAAAAGAGGACAATGGCTTGCAGCAGACTCTGTCAACGGTTATTCTAAGCTAACATACCTGCACTCGTCAGATCGCGGAAGGTAAACAGGTTAAGGCTGGGCAAGTACCAGCTTGGGAGACTGGTTGGGAATCCCTGGTTCCGTTGACTTTTTCCCAAGTTAAGGGTACAAATGATTTCCATCAAAAGAGGACAATGGCTTGCAGCAGACTCTGTCAACGGTTATTCTAAGCTGATCATACCTGCACTCGTCAGATCGCAGAAGGTAAACAGCTTAAGGCTGGGCAAGTACCAGCTTGGGAGACTGGTTGGGAATCCCTGGTTCTGTTGACTTTTTTCCCAAGTTAAGGGTACAAATAATTTCCATCAAAAGAGGACAATGGCTTGCAGCAAACACTGTCAACGGTTATTCTAAGCTGATCATACCTGCACTCGTCAGAATGCAGAAGGTAAACAGCTTAAGGCTGGGCAAATACCAGCTTTGGAGACTGGTTGGGAATCTATGGTTCTGTTGACTTTTTTCAAAAGTTAAGTTAACTAATGATTTCCATCAAAAAAGGACAAAGGCTTGCATCAGACTCTGTCAACGGTTATTCTAAGCTGATCATACCTGCACTAGTCAGATCGCAGAAGGTAAACAGCTTGGGAGACAGGTTGGGAATCCCTGGTTCCGTTGACTTTTTTCCCAAGTTAAGGGTACAAATGATTTCCATCAAAAGAGGACAATGGCTTGCAACAGACTCTGTCAACGGTTATTCTAAGCTGATCATACCTGCACTCATCAGATCGCAGAAGGTAAACAGCTTACGGCTGGGCAAGCGCTAGCTTGGGAGACTGGTTGGGAATCCCTGGTTTTGTTGACTTTCTTCCCAAGTTAAGGGTACAAATGATTTCCATCAAAAGAGGACAATGGCTTGCAGAAAGCTCTGTCAACGGTTATTCTAAGCGGATCATACCTGCACTCGTCAGATCGCAGAAGGTACACAGCTTAAGGCTGGGCAAGTACCAGCTTGGGAGACTGGTTGGGAATCCCTGGTTCCGTTGACTTTTTTCCTAAGTTAAGGGTACAAATGATTTCCATCAAAAGAGGACAATGGCTTGCAAACAGACCCTGTCAACGGTTATTCTAAGCTGATCATACCTGTACTTGTCAGGTAAGCTAAACAGCTTAAGGCTGGGCAAGTACCAACTTGGAAGACTGTTTGAGAATCCCGGTTTCCGTTGCCTTTTTTCCCAATTTAAGGGTACAAATGATTTCCATCAAAATCGGACAATTGCTTGCAGAAAGCTCTGACAACGGTTGTTCTAAGCTGATCATACCTGCACTCGTCAGATCGCAAAAGGTAAATAGCTTAAGGCTGGGCAAGTACCAGCTTGGGAGGCTGGTTGGGAATCCCTGGTTCCGTTAACTTTTTTCCCAATTAAGGTTACAAATGATTTTCATCAAAAGAGGACAATGGCTTGCAGCAAACTCTGTCAACGGTTATTCTAAGCTGATCATACCTGTACTCGTCAGATTGCAGAAGGTAAACAGCATAAGGCTGGGCAAGTACCAGGTTGGGAATCCCTGGTTTTGTTGACTTTCTTCCCAAGTTAAGGGTACAAATTATTTCCATCAAAAGAGGACAATGGCTTGCAGAAAGCTCTGTCAACGGTTATTCTAAGCTGATCATACCTGCACTTATCAGATCGCAGAAGGTAAACAACTTGGGAGACTGGTTGGGAACCCCTGGTTCCGTTGACTTTTTCCCAAGTTAAGGGTACAATTGATTTCCA
This sequence comes from Bufotes viridis, assembly GCA_033119425.1. NCBI lineage: Eukaryota > Metazoa > Chordata > Amphibia > Anura > Bufonidae > Bufotes > Bufotes viridis. Next base: position 361,866,335 of record CM065589.1, on the reverse strand, counting down.
TCAAAAGAGGACAATAGCTTGCAGCAGACACTGTCAACTGTTATTCTAAGCTGATCATACCTGCACTCGTCAGATCGCAGTAGGTAAACAGCTTAAGGCTGGGCAAGTACCAGCTTGGGAGACTGGTTGGGAATCCCTGGTTCCGTTGACTTTTTTCCCAAGTTAAGGGTACAAATGATTTCCATCAAAAATAGGACAATGGCTTGCAGAAGACACTGTCAACTGTTATTCTAAGCTGATCATACCTGCACTCGTCAGATCGCAGAAGGTAAACAGCTTAAGGCTGGGCAAGTACCAGCTTGGGAGTCTGGTTGTGAATCCCTGGTTCCGTGGACTTTTTTCCCAAGTTAAGGGTACAAATGATTTCCATCAAAAGAGGACAATGGCTTGCAGCAGACTCTGTCAATGGTTATTCTAAGCTGATCATACCTGCACTCGTCAGATCGCAGAAGGTAAACAGCTTAAGGCTGGGCAAGTACCAGCTTGGGAATCCTTGTTTCCGTTGCCTTTTTTCCCAAGTTAAGGGTACAAATGATTTCCATCAAAATCGGACAATTGCTTGCAGAAAGCCCTGTCAACGGTTGTTCTAAGCTGATCATACCTGCACTCGTCAGATCGCAGAAGGTAAATAGCTTAAGGCTGGGCAAGTACCAGCTTGGGAGGCTGGTTGGGAATCCCTGGTTCCGTTAACTTTTTCCCAAGTTAAGGTTACAAATGATTTTCATCAAAAGAGGACAATGGCTTGCAGCAAACTCTGTCAACGGTTATTCTAAGCTGATCATACCTGTACTCGTCAGATTGCAGAAGGTAAACAGCATAAGGCTGGGCAAGTACCAGCTTGGGAGACTGGTTGGGAATCCCTGGTTCCGTTGACTTTTTTCCCAAGTTAAGGGTACAAATGATTTCCATGAAAAGAGGACAATGGCTTGCGGAAAGCTCTGTCAACGGTTATTCTAAGCTGATCATACCTGCACTTATCAGATCGCAGAAGGTAAACAACTTGGGAGACTGGTTGGGAATCCCTGGTTCCGTTGACTTTTTCCCAAGTTAAGGGTACAAATGATTTCCATCAAAAGAGGACAATAGCTTGCAGCAGACACTGTCAACTGTTATTCTAAGCTGATCATACCTGAACTCGTCAGATCGCAGTAGGTAAACAGCTTAAGGCTGGGCAAGTACCAGCTTGGGAGACTGGTTGGGAATCCCTGGTTCCGTTGACTTTTTTCCCAAGTTAAGGGTACAAATGATTTCCATCAAAAGAGGACAATGGCATGCAGCAGACTCTGTCAACGGTTATTCTAAGCTGATCATACCTGCACTCGTCAGATCGCAGAAGGTAAACAGCTTAAGGCTGGGCAAGTACCAGCTTGGGAGACTGGTTGGGAATCCCTGGTTCCGTTGACTTTTCCCAAGTTAAGGGTACAAATGATTTCCATCAAAAGAGGACAATGGCTTGCAGCAGACTCTGTCAACGGTTATTCTAAGCTTGTCATACCTGCACTCGTCTGATCGCAGAAGGTAAACAGCTTAAGGCTGGGCAAGTACCAGGTTGGGAATCCCTGGTTCCGTTGACTTTTTTCCCAAGTTAAGGGTACAAATGATTTCCATCAAAAGAGGACAATGGCATGCAGCAGACTCTGTCAACGGTTATTCTAAGCTGATCATACCTGCACTCGTCAGATCGCAGAAGCAAAACAGTTTAAGGCTGGGCAAGTACCAGCTTGGGAGACTGGTTGGGAATCCCTGGTTCCGTTGACTTTTTTCCCAAGTTAAGGGTACAAATGATTTCCATCAAAAGAGGACAATTGCTTGCAGCAGACTCTGTCAACGGTTATTCTAAGCTGATCATACCTGCACTCGTCAGATCGCAGAAGGTAAAAGGCTTAAGGCTGGGCAAGAACCAGCTTGGAAAACTGGTTGGGAATCCCTGTTTCCGTTAAATTTTTTCCCAGTTAAGGGTAAAAAAGATTTCAATCAAAAGAGGACAATTGCTTGCAGAAAGCTCTGTCAACGGTTATTCTAAGCTGATCATCCGTTGACTTTTTTCCCAAGTTAAGGGTACAAATGATTTCCATCAAAAGAGGACAATGGCATGCAGAAGACTCTGTCAACGGTTATTCTAAGCTGATCATTCCTGCACTCATCAGATCGCAGAAGGTAAACAGCTTAAGGCTGGGCAAATGCCAGCTTGGGAGACTGGTTGGGAATTCCTGGTTCCTTTGACTTTTTTCAAAAGTTAAGTTAACTAATGATTTCCATCAAAAAGGACAATGGCTTGCATGAAGACTCTGTCAACGGTTATTCTAAGCTGATCATACCTGCACTCGTCAGATCGCAGAAGGTAAACAGCTTAAGGCTGGGCAAGTACCAGCTTGGGAGACTGGTTGGGAATCCCTGGTTCTGTTGACTTTTTCCTAAGTTAAGGGTAACAAATGATTTCCATCAAAAGAGGACAATGGCTTGCATCAGACTCTGTCAACGGTTATTCTAAGCTGATCATACCTGCACTCGTCAGATCGCAGAAGGTAAACAGCTTAAGGCTGGGCAAGTACCAGCTTGGGAGACTGGTTAGGAATCCCTGGTTCCGTTGACTTTTTTCCCAAGTTAAGGGTACAAATGATTTCCATCAAAAGAGGACAATAGCTTGCGGAAAGCTCTGTCAACGGTTATTCTAAGCTGATCATACCTGCACTCATCAGATCGCAGAAGGTAAACAGCTTGAGGCTGGGCAAGTACCAGCTTGGGAGACTGGTTGGGAATCCCTGGTTCCGTTGACTTTTTCCCAAGTTAAGGGTACAAATGATTTCCATCAAAAGAGGACAATTGCTCGCAGAAAGCTCTGTCAACGGTTATTCTAAGCTGATCATACCTGCACTCGTCAGATCGCAGAAGGTAAACAGCTTAAGGCTGGGCAAGTACCAGCTTGGGAGACTGGTTGGGAATCCCTGGTTCCGTTGACTTTTTCCCAAGTTAAGGGTACAAATGATTTCCATCAAAAGAGGACAATGGCTTGCAGCAAACTACTGTCAACGGTTATTCTAAGCTGATCATACCTGCACTCGTCAGATTGCAGAAGGTAAACAGCTTAAGGCTGGGCAAGTACCAGCTTGGGAGACTGGTTGGGAATCGCATGGTTCTGTTGACTTTTTCAAAAGTTAAGTTAACTAATGATTTCCATCAAAAAAGGACAAAGGCTTGCATCAGACTCTGTCAACGGTTATTCTAAGCTGATCATACCTGCACTAGTCAGATCGCAGAAGGTAAACAGCTTGGGAGACAGGTTGGGAATCCCTGGTTCCGCTTGACTTTTTTCCCAAGTTAAGGGCACAAATGATTTCCATCAAAAGAGGACAATGGCTTGCAGCAGACTCTGTCAACGGTTATTCTAAGCTGATCATACCTGCACTCATCAGATCGCAGAAGGTAAACAGCTTAAGGCTGGGCAAGCGCCAGCTTGGGAGACTGGTTGGGAATCCCTGGTTTCGTTGACTTTTTCCTAAGTTAAGGGTACAAATGATTTCCATCAAAAGAGGACAATGGCTTGCAGACAGACTCTGTCAACGGTTATTCTAAGCTGATCATACCTGCACTCGTCAGATCGTAGAAGCTAAACAGCTTAAGGCTGGGCAAGTACCAGCTTGGAAGACTGTTTGGGAATCCCTGTTTCCTTTGCCTTTTTCTCAAGTTAAGGGTACAAATGATTTCCATCAAAAGAGGACAATTGCTTGCAGACAGACTCTGTCAACGGTTATTCTAAGCTGATCATACCTGCACTCGTCAGATCGCAGAAGGTAAACAGCTTAAGGCTGGGCAAGTACCAGCTTGGGAGGCTGGTTGGGAATCCCTGGTTCCGTTGCACTTTTTCCCAAGTTAAGGTACAAATGATTTCCATCAAAAGAGGACAATAGCTTGCAGCAGACACTGTCAACTGTTATTCTAAGCTGATCATACCTGCACTCGTCAGATCGCAGAAGGTAAACAGCTTAAGGCTGGGCAAGTACCAGCTTGGCAGACTGGTTGGGAATCCCTGGTTCCGTTGACTTTTTCCCAAGTTAAGGGTACAAATGATTTCCATCAAAAGAGGACAATGGCTTGCATCAGACTCTGTCAACGGTTATTCTAAGCTGATCATACCTGCACTCGTCAGATCGCAGAAGGTAAACAGCTTAAGGCTGGGCAAGTACCAGCTTGGGAGACTGGTTGGGAATCACTTGTTCCGTTGACTTTTTTCCCAAGTTAAGGGTACAAATGATTTCAATCAAAAGAGGACAATGGCTTGCAGCAGACTTTGTCAACGGTTATTCTAAGCTGATCATACCTGTACTCGTCAGATTGCAGAAGGTAAACAGCTTAAGGCTGGGCAAGTACCAGCTTGGGAGACTGGTTGGGAATCCCTGGTTTCGTTGATTTTTTTCCCAAGTTAAGGGTACAAATAATTTCCATCAAAAGAGGACAATGGCTTGCAACATACTCTGTCAACGGTTATTCTAAGCTGATCATACCTGCACTCATCAGATCGCAGAAGGTAAACAGCTTAAGATTGGGGAAAGTGACTGGTTGGGAATCCCTGGTTCCGTTGACTTTTTTCCCAAGTTAAAGGTACAAATGATTTCCATCAAAAGAGGACAATTGCTTGCAGAAAGCTCTCTCAACGGTTATTCTAAGCTGATCATACCTGCACTCGTCAGATCGCAGAAGGTAAACAGCTTAAGGCTGGGCAAGTACCAGCTTGGGAGACTGGTTGGGAATCCCTGGTTCCGTTAACTTTTTTCCCAAGTTAAGGGTACAAATGATTTCCATCAAAAGAGGACAATGGCTTGCAGCAAACTCTGTCAACGGTTATTCTAAGCTGATCATACCTGCACTCGTCAGATCGCAGAAGGTAAACAGCTTAAGGCTGGGCAAGTACCAGCTTGGGAATCCCTGTTTCCGATGCCTTTTTTCCCAAGTTAAGGGTACAAATGATTTCCATCAAAATCGGACAATTGCTTGCAGAAAGCTCTGTCAAAGGTTGTTCTAAGCTGATCATACCTGCACTCGTCAGATCGCAGAAGGTAAACAGCTTAAGGCTGGGCAAGTACCAGCTTGGGAGGCTGGTTGGGAATCCCTGGTTCCGTTAACTTTTTTCCCAAGTTAAGGTTACAAATGATTTTCATCAAAAGAGGACAATGGCTTGCAGCAAACTCTGTCAAAGGTTATTCTAAGCTGATCATACCTGTACTCGTCAGATTGCAGAAGGTAAACAGCATAAGGCTGGGCAAGTACCAGCTTGGGAGACTGGTTGGGAATTCCTGGTTCCGTTGACTTTTTTCCCAAGTTAAGGGTATAAATGATTTCCATGAAAAGAGGACAATGGCTTGCGGAAAGCTCTGTCAACGGTTATTCTAAGCTGATCATACCTGCACTTATCAGATCGCAGAAGGTAAACAACTTGGGAGACTGGTTGGGAATCCCTGGTTCCGTTGACTTTTTCCCTAAGTTAAGGGTACAAATGATTTCCATCAAAAGAGGACAATAGCTTGCAGCAGACACTGTCAACTGTTATTCTAAGCTGATCATACCTGAACTCGTCAGATCGCAGTAGGTAAACAGCTTAAGGCTGGGCAAGTACCAGCTTGGGAGACTGGTTGGGAATCCCTGGTTCCGTTGACTTTTTTCCCAAGTTAAGGGTACAAATGATTTCCATCAAAAGAGGACAATGGCATGCAGCAGACTCTGTCAACGGTTATTCTAAGCTGATCATACCTGCACTCGTCAGATCGCAGAAGGTAAACAGCTTAAGGCTGGGCAAGTACCAGCTTGGGAGACTGGTTGGGAATCCCTGGTTCCGTTGACTTTTTCCCAAGTTAAGGGTACAAATGATTTCCATCAAAAGAGGACAATGGCTTGCAGCAGACTCTGTCAACGGTTATTCTAAGCTTGTCATACCTGCACTCGTCAGATCGCAGAAGGTAAACAGCTTAAGGCTGGGCAAGTACCAGGTTGGGAATCCCTGGTTCCGTTGACTTTTTTCCCAAGTTAAGGGTACAAATGATTTCCATCAAAAGAGGACAATGGCATGCAGCAGACTCTGTCAACGGTTATTCTAAGCTGATCATACCTGCACTCGTCAGACTGGTTGGGAATCCCTGTTTCCGTTAAATTTTTTCCCAGTTAAGGGTAAAATAGATTTCAATCAAAAGAGGACAATTGCTTGCAGAAAGCTCTGTCAACGGTTATTCTAAGCTGATCATCCGTTGACTTTTTTCCCAAGTTAAGGGTACAAGTGATTTCCATCAAAAGAGGACAATGGCATGCAGAAGACTCTGTCAACGGTTATTCTAAGCTGATCATACCTGCACTCATCAGATCGCAGAAGGTAAACAGCTTATGGCTGGGCAAATGCCAGCTTGGGAGACTGGTTGGGAATTCCTGGTTCCGTTGACTTTTTTCAAAAGTTAAGTTAACTAATGATTTCCATCAAAAAAGGACAATGGCTTGCTGAAGACTGTGTCGACGGTTATTCTAAGCTGATCATACCTGCACTCGTCAGATCGCAGAAGGTAAACAGCTTAAGGCTGGGCAAGTACCAGTTTGGGAGACTGGTTGGGAATCCCTGGTTCTGTTGACTTTTTTCCTAAGTTAAGGGTACAAATGATTTCCATCAAAAAAGGACAATGGCTTGCATCAGACTCTGTCAACGGTTATTCTAATCTGATCATACCTGCACTCATCAGATCGCAGAAGGTAAACAGCTTGAGGCTGGGCAAGTACCAGCCTGGGAGACTGGTTAGGATTCCCTGGTTCCGTTGACTTTTTTCCCAAGTTAAGGGTACAAATGATTTCCATCAAAAGAGGACAATAGCTTGCGGAAAGCTCTGTCAACGGTTATTCTAAGCTGATCATACCTGCACTCATCAGATCGCAGAAGGTAAACAGCTTGAGGCTGGGAAAGTACCAGCTTGGGAGACTGGTTGGGAATCCCTGGTTCCGTTGACTTTTTCCCAAGTTAAGGGTACAAATGATTTCCATCAAAAGAGGACAATTGCTCGCAGAAAGCTCTGTCAACGGTTATTCTAAGTTGATCATACCTGCACTCGTCAGATTGCAGAAGGTAAACAGCTTAAGGCTGGGCAAGTACCAGCTTGGGAGACTGGTTGGGAATCCCTGGTTCCGTTGACTTTTTCCCAAGTTAAGGGTACAAATGATTTCCATCAAAAGAGGACAATGGCTTGCAGCATACTCTGTCAACGGTTATTCTAAGCTGATCATACCTGCACTCGTCAGATCGCAGAAGGTAAACAGCTTAAGGCTGGGCAAGTACCAGCTTGGGAGACTGGTTGGGAATCGATGGTTCTGTTGACTTTTTCAAAAGTTAAGTTAACTAATGATTTCCATCAAAAAAGGACAAAGGCTTGCATCAGACTCTGTCAAAGGTTATTCTAAGCTGATCATACCTGCACTAGTCAGATCGCAGAAGGTAAACAGCTTGGGAGACAGGTTGGGAATCCCTGGTTCCGTTGACTTTTTTCCCAAGTTAAGGGCACAAATGATTTCCATCAAAAGAGGACAATGGCTTGCAACAGACTCTGTCAACGGTTATTCTAAGCTGATCATACCTGCACTCATCAGATCGCAGAAGGTAAACAGCTTAAGGCTGGGCAAGCGCTAGCTTGGGAGACTGGTTGGGAATCCCTGGTTTCGTTGACTTTTTTCCTAAGTTAAGGGTACAAATGATTTCCATCAAAAGAGGACAATGGCTTGCAAACAGACCCTGTCAACGGTTATTCTAAGCTGATCATACCTGCACTTGTCAGGTAAGCTAAACAGCTTAAGGCTGGGCAAGTACCAGCTTGGAAGACTGTTTGGGAATCCCTGTTTCCTTTGCCTTTTTTCTCAAGTTAAGGGTACAAATGATTTCCATCAAAATCGGACAATTGCTTGCAGAAAGCTCTGTCAACGGTTGTTCTAAGCTGATCATACCTGCACTCGTCAGATCGCAGAAGGTAAATAGCTTAAGGCTGGGCAAGTACCAGCTTGTGAGGCTGGTTGGGAATCCCTGGTTCCGTTCACTTTTTTCCCAAGTTAAGGGTACAAATGATTTCCATCAAAAGAGGACAATAGCTTGCAGCAGACACTGTCAACTGTTATTCTAAGCTGATCATACCTGCACTCGTCAGATCGCAGAAGGTAAACAGCTTAAGGCTGGGCAAGTACCAGCTTGGGAGACTGGTTGGTAATACCTGGTTCCGTTGACTTTTTTCCCAAGTTAAGGGTACAAATGATTTCCATCAAAAGAGGACAATGGCTTGCATCAGACTCTGTCAACGGTTATTCTAAGCTGATCATACCTGCACTCGTCAGATCGCAGAAGGTAAACAGCTTAAGGCTGGGCAAGTACCAGCTTGGGAGACTGGTTGGGAATCACTTGTTCCGTTGACTTTTTTCCCAAGTTAAGGGTACAAATGATTTCAATCAAAAGAGGACAATGGCTTGCAGCAGACTTTGTCAACGGTTATTCTAAGCTGATCATACCTGTACTCGTCAGATTGCAGAAGGTAAACAGCTTAAGGCTGGGCAAGTACCAGCTTGGGAGACTGGTTGGGAATCCCTGGTTTCGCTGATTTTTTCCCAAGTTAAGGGTACAAATAATTTCCATCAAAAGAGGACAATGGCTTGCAACATACTCTGTCAACGGTTATTCTAAGCTGATCATACCTGCACTCATCAGATCGCAGAAGGTAAACAGCTTAAGATTGGGAAAGTACCAGCTAGAGACTGGTTGGGAATCCCTGGTTCCGTTGACTTTTTTCCCAAGTTAAAGGTACAAATGATTTCCATCAAAAGAGGACAATGGCTTGCAGCAAAGCTCTCTCAACGGTTATTCTAAGCTGATCATACCTGCACTCGTCAGATCGCAGAAGGTAAACAGCTTAAGGCTGGGCAAGTACCAGCTTGGGAGACTGGTTGGGAATCCCTGGTTCCGTTAACTTGTTTCCCAAGTTAAGGGTACAAATGATTTCCATCAAAAGAGGACAATGGCTTGCAGCAAACTCTGTCAACGGTTATTCTAAGCTGATCATACCTGCGCTCATCAGATTGCAGAAGGTAAACAGCTTAAGGCTGGGCAAGTACCAGCTTGGGAGACTGGTTGGGAATCCCTGGTTCCGTTGACTTGTTTCCCAAGTTAAGGGTACAAATGATTTCCATCAAAAGAGGACAATGGCTTGCAGCAGACTCTGTCAACGGTTATTCTAAGCTGATCATACCTGCACTCGTCAGATCGCAGAAGGTAAACAGCTTAAGGCTGGGCAAGTACCAGCTTTGGAGACGGGTTGGGAATCGATGGTTCTGTTGACTTTTTTCAAAAGTTAAGTTAACTAATGATTTCCATCAATAGAGGACAATGGCTTGCATCAGACTCGGTCAACGGTTATTTTAAGCTGATCATACCTGCATTCGTCATATCGCAGAATGTAAACAGCTTAAGGCTGGTCAAGTACCAGCTTGAGAGACTGGTTGGTAATACCTGGTTCCGTTGACTTTTTTCCCAAGTTAAGGGTACAAATGATTTCCATCAAAAGAGGACAATGGCTTGCATCAGACTCTGTCAACGGTTATTCTAAGCTGATCATACCTGCACTCGTCAGATCGCAGAAGGTAAACAGCTTAAGGCTGGGCAAGTACCAGCTTGGGAGACTGGTTGTGAATCCCTTGTTTCGTTGACTTTTTTCCCAAGTTAAGGGTACAAATGATTTCCATCAAAAGAGGACAATGGCTTGCAGCAGACTCTGTCAACGGTTATTCTAAGCTGATCATAACTGCACTCGTCAGATCGCAGAAGGTAAACAGCTTAAGGCTGGGCAAGTACCAGCTTTGGAGACGTGTTGGGAATCGATGGTTCTGTTGACTTTTTTCAAAAGTTAAGTTAACTAATGATTTCAATCAATAGAGGACAATGGCTTGCATCAGACTCGGTCAACGGTTATTCTAAGCTGATCATACCTGCATTCGTCATATCGCAGAAGGTAAACAGCTTAAGGCTGGGCAAGTACCAGCTTGAGAGACTGGTTGGTAATACCTGGTTCCGTTGACTTTTTTCTCAAGTTAAGGGTACAAATGATTTCCATCAAAAGAGGACAATGGCTTGCATCAAACTCTGTCAACGGTTATTCTAAGCTGATCATACCTGCACTCGTCAGATCGCAGAAGGTAAACAGCTTATGGCTGGGCAAGTACCAGCTTGGGAGACTGGTTGGGAATCCCTTGTTTCGTTGACTTTTTTCACAAGTTAAGGGTACAAATGATTTCCATCAAAAGAGGACAATGGCTTGCAGCAGACTTTGTCAACGGTTATTCTAAGCTGACCATACCTGCACTCGTCAGATTGCAGAAGGTAAACAGCTTAAGGCTGGGCAAGTACCAGCTTGGGAGACTGGTCGTGAATCCCTGGTTTCGTTGATTTTTTTCCCAAGTTAAGGGTACAAATGATTTCCATCAAAAGAGGACAATGGCTTGCAACAGACTCTGTCAACGTTATTCTAAGCTGATCATACCTGCACTCATCAGATCGCAGAAGGTAAACAGCTTAAGACTCGGAAAAGTACCAGCTTGGGAGACTGGTTGGGAATCCCTGGTTCCGTTGACTTTTTTCCCAAGTTAAAGGTACAAATGATTTCCATCAAAAGAGGACAATTGCTTGCAAAAAGCTCTGTCAACGGTTATTCTAACCTGATCATACCTGCACTCGTCAGATCGCAGAAGGTAAACAGCTTGAGGCTGGGCAAGTACCAGCTTGGGAGACTGGTTTTGAATCCCTGGTTCCGTTAACTTTTTTCCCAAGTTAAGGGTACAAATGATTTCCATCAAAAGAGGACAATGGCTTGCAGCAGACTCTGTCAACGGTTATTCTAAGCTGATCATACCTGCACTCGTCAGATCGCAGAAGGTAAACAGCTTAAGGCTGGGCAAGTACCAGCTTGGGAGACTAGTTGGGAATCCCTGGTTCCGTTGACTTTTTTCCCAAGTTAAGGGTACAAATGATTTCCATCAAAAGAGGACAATGGCTTGCAGCAGACTGTGTCAACGGTTATTCTAAGCTGATCATACCTGCACTCGTCAGATCGCAGAAGGTAAACAGCTTAAGGCTGGGCAAGTATCAGTTTGGGAGACTGGTTGGGAATCTCTGGTTCCATTGACTTTTTTCCCAAGTTAAGGGTACAAATGATTTCCATCAAAAGAGGACAATTGCTTGCAGCAGACTCTGTCAACGGTTATTCTAAGCTGATCATACCTGCACTCATCAGATCGCAGAAGGAAAACAGCTTAAGGCTGGGCAAGTACCAGCTTGGGAGACTAGTTGGGAATCCCTGGTTCCGTTGACTTTTTTCAAAAGTTAAGTTAATAATGATTTCCATCAAAAGAGGACAATGGCTTGCAGAAAAATCTGTCAACGGTTATTCTAAGCTCATCATACCTGCACTCATCAGATAGCCGAAGGTAAACAGCTTAAGGCTGGGCAAGTACCAGCATGGGAGACTGGTTGGGAATCTCTGGTTCCGTTGACTTTTTTCCCAAGTTAAGGGTACAAATGATTTCCATCAAAAGAGGACAATGGCTTGCAGCAGACTCTGTCAACGGTTATTCTAAGCTGATCATACCTGCACTCGTCAGATCGCAGAAGGTAAAAGGCTTAAGGCTGGGCAAGTACCAGCTTGGAAAACTGGTTGGAAATCCTTATTTCCGTTAAATTTTTTCCCAGTTAAGGGTAAAAAAGATTTCAATCAAAAGAGGACAATTGCTTGCAGAAAGCTCTGTCAACGGTTATTCTAAGCTGATCATCCGTTGACTTTTTTCCCAAGTTAAGGGTACAAATGATTTCCATCAAAAGAGGACAATGGCTTGCAGAAGACTCTGTCAACGGTTATTCTAAGCTGATCATTCCTGCACTCGTCAGATCGCAGAAGGTAAACAGCTTAAGGTTGGGCAGTTACCAGCTTGGCAGACTGGTTGGGAATCCCTGTTTCCGTTAACTTTTTTCCCAAGTTAAGGGTACAAATGATTTCCATCAAAAGAGGACAATGGCTTGCAGAAGTCTCTGTCAACGGTTATTCTAAGCTGATCATTCCTGCACTCGTCAGATCGCAGAAGGGAAACAGCTTAAGGTTGGGCAGTTACCAGCTTGGCAGACTGGTTGGGAATCCCTGTTTCCGTTAACTTTTTTCCCAAGTTACGGGTACAAATGATTTCCATCAAAAGAGGACAATGGCTTGCAGCAGACTCTGTCAACGGTTATTCTAAGCTGATCATACCTGCACTCGTCAGATCGCAGAAGGTAACCAGCTTAAGGCTGGGCAAGTACCAGCTTGGAAGACTGGTTGGGTATCCCTGGTTCCGTTGACTTTTTTCCCAAGTTAAGGGTACAAATGATTTCCATCAAAAGAGGACAATTGCTTGCAGAAAGCTCTGTCAACGGTTATTCTAAGCTGATCATACCTGCACTCGTCAGATCGCAGAAGGTAAACAGCTTAAGGCTGGGCAAGTACCAGCTTGGGAGACTGGTTGGGAATCCCTGTTTCCTTTGACTTTTTTCCCAAGTTAAGGGTACAAATGATTTCCATCAAAAGAGGACAATGGCTTGCAGAAAGCTCTGTCAACGGTTATTCTAAGCTGATCATACCTGCACTCATCAGATCGCGGAAGGTAAACAGCTTAAGGCTGGGCAAGTACCAGCTTGGAAGACTATTTGGGAATCCCTGGTTCCGTTGACTTTTTCAAAAGTTAAGTAATGATTTCCATCAAAAGAGGACAATGGCTTGCAGAAAGATCTGTCAACGGTTATTCTAAGCTGATCTTACCTGCACTCATCAGATCGCAGAAGGTAAACAGCTTAAGGCTGGGCAAGTACAAGCTTGGGAGACTAGTTGGGAATCCCTGGTTCCGTTGACTTTTTTCAAAAGTTAAGTTGACTAATGATTTCCATCAAAAAAGGACAATGGCTTGCATAAGACTCTGTCAACGGTTAATCTAAGCTGATCAAACCTGCACTTGTCAGACCGCAGAAGGTAAACAGCTTAAGGCTGGGCAAGTACCAGCTTGGGAGACTGGTTGGGAATCCCTGGTTCCGTTGACTTTTTTCCCCAGTTAAGGGTACAAAAGATTTCCATCAAAAGAGGACAATTGCTTGCATAAAGCTCTGTCAAGGGATATTCTAAGCTGATCATACCTGCACTTGTCAGAACGCAGAAGGTAAACAGCTTAAGGCTGGGCAAGTACCAGCTTGGGAGACTAGTTGGGAATCCCTGGTTCTGTTGACTTTTTACCCAAGTTAAGGGTTCAAATGATTTCCATCAAAAGAGGACAATGGCTTGCAGCAGACTCTGTGAACTGTTATTCTAAGCTGATCATACCTGCACTCATCAGATCGCAGAAGATAAACAGCTTAAGGCTGGGCAAGTACCAGTTTGGGAGACTGGTTGGGAATCCCTGGTTCCGCTGACTTTTTCCCAAGTTAAGGGTACAAATGATTTCCATCAAAAGAGGACAATGGCTTGCAGCAGACTCTGTCAACTGATTATTCTAAGCTGATCATACCTGCACTCGTCAGATCGCAGAAGCTAAACAGCTTAAGGCTGGGCAAGTACCAGCTTGGGTGACTGGTTGGGAATCCCTGGTTCCGTTGACTTTTTCCCAAGTTAAGGGTACAAATGATTTCCATCAAAAGAGGACAATTGCTTGCAGCAGACTCTGTCAACGGTTATTCTAAGCTGATCATACCTGCACTCGTCAGATCGCAGAAGGTAAACAGGCTTAAGGCTGGGCAAGTACCAGCTTGGAAAACTGGTTGGGAATCCTTGTTTCCGTTAAATTTTTTCCCAGTTAAGGGTACAAAGATTTCAATCAAAGAGGACAATTGCTTGCAGAAAGCTCTGTCAGCGGTTATTCTAAGCTGATCATCCGTTGACTTTTTCCCAAGTTAAGGGTACAAATGATTTCCATCAAAAGAGGACAATGGCTTGCAGAAGACTCTGTCAACGGTTATTCTAAGCTGATCATTCCTGCACTCGTCAGATTGCAGAAGGTAAACAGCTTAAGGCTGGGCAAGTACCAGCTTGGGAGACTGGTTGGGAATCCTGGTTCCGTTAACTTTTTCCCAAGTTAAGGGTACAAATGATTTCCATCAAAGAGGACAATGGCTTGCATCAGACTCTGTCAACGGTTATTCTAAGCTGATCATACCTGCACTCGTCAGATCGCAGAAGGTAAACAGCTTAAGACTGGGCAAAGTACCAGCTTGGGAGACTGGTTGGGATTCCCTGGTTCCGTTGACTTTTTCCCAAGTTAAGGGTACAAATGATTTCCATCAAAAGAGGACAATGGCTTGCAGCAAACTCTGTCAACGGTTATTCTAAGCTGATCATACCTGCACTCGTCAGATCGCAGAAGGTAAACAGCTTAAGGCTGGGCAAGTACCAGCTTGGGAGACTGGTTGGGAATTCCTGGTTCCGTTGACTTTTTTAAAAAGTTAAGTTAACTAATGATTTCCATCAAAAAAGGACAATGGCTTGCAGAAGACTCTGTCGACGGTTCTTCTAAGCTGATAATACCTGCACTCGTCAGATCGCAGAAGGTAAACAGCTTAAGGCTGGGCAAGTACCAGTTTGGGAGACTGGCTGCGAATCCCTGGTTCCGTTGACTTTTTTCCTAAGTTAAGGGTACAAATGATTTCCATCAAAAAAGGACAATGGCTTGCAGCAGAGTCTGTCAACGATTATTCTAAGCTGATCATACCTGCACTCGTCAGATCGCAGAAGGTAAACAGCTTAAGGTTGGGCAAGTACCAGCTTGGGAGACTGGTTAGGATTCCCTGGTTCCGTTGACTTTTTTCCAAAGTTAAGGGTACAAATGATTTCCATCAAAAGAGGACAATTGCTTGCAGAAATCTCTGTCAACGGTTATTCTAAGCTGATCATACCTGCACTCGTCAGATCGCAGAAGGTAAACAGCTTAAGGCTGGGCAAGTACCAGCTTGGGAGACTGGTTGGGAATCCCTGGTTCCGTTAACTTTTTTCACAAGTTAAGGGTTCAAATGATTTCCATCAAAAGAGGACAATGGCTTGCAACCGACTCTGTCAATTTTTATTCTAAACTGATCATACCTGCACTCATCAGATCGCAGAAAGTAAACAGATTAAGGCTGGGCAAGTACCAGCTTGGGAGACTGTTTGGGAATCCCTGGATCCGTTGCCTTTTTTCCCAAGTTAAGGGTACAAATGATTTCCATCAAAAGAGGACAATGGCTTGCAGCAGACTCTATCAATGGTTATTCTAAGCTGATCATACCTGCACTCGTCAGATCGCAGAAAGTAAACAGCTTAAGGCTGGGCAAGTACCAGCTTGGGAGACTGGTTGGGAATCCCTGGTTCCGTTTACTTTTTTCCCAAGTTAAAGGTACAAATGATTTCCATCAAAAGAGGACAATGGCTTGCAACAGACTCTGTCAACGGTTATTCTAAGCTGATCATACCTGCACTCGTCAGATCGCAGAAGGTAAACAGCTTGGGAGACTGGTTGGGAATCCCTGGTTCCGTTGACTTTTTTTCCAAGTTAAGGGTACAAATGATTTCCATCAAAAGAGGACAATGGCTTGCAGCAGACTCTGTCAACGGTTATTCTAAGCTGATCATACCTGCACTCGTCAGATCGCAGAAGGTAAACAGCTTAAGGCTGGGCAAGTAACTGTTTGTGAGATTGGTTGGGAATCCCTGGTTCCGTTGCCTTTTTCCCCAAGTTAAGGGTACAAATGATTTCCATCAAAAGAGGACAATTGCTTGCAGAAAACTCTGTCAACGGTTATTCTAAGCTGATCACACCTGCACTCGTCAGATCGCAGAAGATAAACAACTTAAGGCTGGTCAAGAATCAGCTTCGAAGACTGGTTTCGAATCGCTGGTTCCGTTGACTTTTTTCCCAAGTTAAGAGTACAAATGATTTCCATCAAAAGAGGACAATGGCTTGCAGCAGACTCTGTCAATGGTTATTCTACGCTGATCATACCTGCACTCGTCCGATCGCAGAAGGTAAACAGCTTAAGGCTGGGCAAGTACCAGCTTGGGAGAATGGTTGGGAATCCCTGGTTTCGTCGACTTTTTTCCCAAGTTAAAGGTACAAATGATTTCCATCAAAAGAGGACAATGGCTTGCAACAGACTCTGTCAACGGTTATTCTAAGCTGATCATACCTGCACTCGTCAGATCGCAGAAGGTAAACAGCTTGGGAGACTGGTTGGGAATCCCTGGTTCCGTTGACTTTTTTCCCAAGTTAAGGGTACAAATGATTTCCATCAAAAGAGGACAATGGCTTGCAGCAGACTCTGTCAACGGTTATTCTAAGCTGATCATACCTGCACTCGTCAGATCGCAGAAGGTAAACAGCTTAAGGCTGGGCAAGTAACTGTTTGGGAGATTGGTTGGGAATCCCTGGTTCCGTTGCCTTTTTCCCCAAGTTAAGGGTACAAATGATTTCCATCAAAAGAGGACAATTGCTTGCAGAAAACTCTGTCAACGGTTATTCTAAGCTGATCACACCTGCACTCGTCAGATCGCAGAAGATAAACAACTTAAGGCTGGTCAAGAATCAGCTTCGAAGACTGGTTGGGAATCGCTGGTTCCGTTGACTTTTTTCCCAAGTTAAGAGTACAAATGATTTCCATCAAAAGAGGACAATGGCTTGCAGCAGACTCTGTCAATGGTTATTCTAAGCTGATCATACCTGCACTCGTCAGATCGCAGAAAGCAAAACAGCTTAAGGCTGGGCAAGTACCAACTTGGGAGACTGGTTGGGAATCCCTGGTTCATTTAACTTTTTTTACAAGCTAAGGGTACAAATGATTTCCATCAAAAGAGGACAATTGCTTGCAGAAAGCTCTGTCAACGGTTATTCTAAGCTGATCATACCTGCAATCGTTAGATCGCAGAAGGTAAACAGCTTAAGGCTGGACAAGTACCAGCTTGGGAGACTGGTTGGGAATCCCTGGTTCCGTTGACTTTTTTCCCAAGTTAAGTGTACAAATGATTTCCATCAAAAGAGGACAATGGCTTGCAGCAGACTCTGTCAATGGTTATTCTAAGCTGATCATACCTGCACTCGTCAGATCGCAGAAGGTAAACAGCTTAAGGCTGGTCAAGTACCAGCTTGGGAGACTGGTTGGGAATCCCTGGTTCCGTTGACTTTTTTCCCAAGTTAAGGGTACAAATGATTTCCATCAAAAGAGGACAATGGCTTGCAGCAGACTCTGTCAATTGTTATTCTAAGCTGATCATACCTGCACTCGTCAGATCGCAGAAGCAAAACATCTTAAGGTTGGGCAAGTACCAGCTTGGGAGACTGGTTGGGAATCCCTGGTTCCGTTGACTTTTTTCCCAAGTTAAGGGTACAAAAGATTTCCATCAAAAGAGGACAATTGCTTGCAGCAAACTCTGTCAACAGTTATTCTAAGCTGATCATACCTGCACTCGTCAGATCGCAGAAGGTAAACAGCTTGGGAGACTGGTTGGGAATCCCTGGTTCCGTTAACTTTTTTCTCAAGTTAAGGGTACAAATGATTTCCATCAAAAGAGGACAATGGCTTGCAGAAAGATCTGTCAACGGTTATTCTAAGCTGATCATACTTGCACTCGTCAGATCGCAGAAGATAAACAGCCTTAGGCTGGGCAAGTACCAGCTTGGGAAACTGGTTGGGAATCCCTGGTTCGGTTAAATTTTTTCCCAAGTTAAGGGTACAAATGATTTCCATCAAAAGAGGACAATGGCTTGCATCAGACTCTGTCAACGGTTATTCTAAGCTGATCATACCTGCACTCGTCAGATCGCAGAAGGTAATCAGCTTAAGGCTGGGCAAGTACCAGCTTGGGAGACTGGTTGGGAATCCCTGGTTCCGTTGACTTTTTTCCCACGTTAAGTGTACAAATGATTTCCATCAAAAAGGACAATGGCTTGCATCAAACTCTGTCAACGGTTATTCTAAGCTGATCATACCTGCACTCGTCAGATCGCAGAAGATAATCAGCTTAAGTCTGGGCAAGTACCAGCTTGGGAGACTGGTTGGGAATCCCTGGTTTTGTTGATTTTTTTCCTAAGTTAAGGGTACAAATGATTTCCATCAAATGAGGACAATGGCTTGCATAGAACTCTGTCAACGGCTATTTTAAGCTGATCATACCTTCAATCGTAAGATCGCAGAAAGTAATCAGCTTAAGTCTGGGCAAGTACCACCTTGAAAGACTGATTGGGAATCCCTGGTTCCGTTGACTTTTTCCCCAAGTTAAGGGTACAAATGATTTCCATCAAAAGAGGACAATGGCTTGCAGCAGACTCTGTCAACGGTTATTCTAAGCTGATCATACCTGCACTCGTCAGATCGCAGAAGCAAACAGCTTAAGTCTGGGCAAGTACCAGCTTGAGAGACTGGTTGGGAATCCCTGGTTCAGTTGACTTTTTTCAAAAGTTAAGTTGACTAATGATTTCCATCAAAAAAGGACAATAGCTTGCGTAAGACTGTGTCAACAGTTATTCTAAGCTGATCATACCTGCACTCATCAGATCGCAGAAGGTAAACAGCTTAAGGCTGGGCAAGTACCAGCTTGGGAGACTGGTTGGGAATCCCTGGTTCCATTGACTTTTTTCCCAAGTTAAGGGTACAAATGATTTCAATCAAAAGAGGACAATGGCTTGCATCAGACTCCGTCAATGGTTATTCTAAGCTGATCATACCTGCACTTGTCAGATCGACGAAGTTAAACAGCTTAAGGCTGGGCAAGTACCAGCTTGGGTGACTGGTTGGGATTCCCTGGTTTCGTTGACTTTTTCCCAAGTTATGGGTACAAATAATTTCCATCAAAAGAGGACAATTGCTTGCAGAAAGCTCTGTCAACGGTTATTCTAAGCTGATCATCCGTTAACTTTTTTCCAAAGTTAAGGGTACAAATGATTTCCATCAAAAGTGGACAATGGCTTGAAGCAGACTCTGTCAACGGTTATTCTAAGCTGATCATACCTGCACTCGTCAGATCGCAGAAGGTAAACAGCTTAAGGCTGGGCAAGTACCAGCTTGGGAGACTGTTTGGGAATCCCTGGTTCCGTTGACTTTTTCCCAAGTTAAGGGTACAAATGATTTCCATCAAAAGTGGACAATGGCTTGCAGCAGACTCTGTCAACGGTTATTCTAAGCTGATCATACCTGCACTCGTCAGATCGCAGAAGGTAAACAGCTTCAGGCTGGGCAAGTACCAGCTTGGGAGACTGTTTGGGAATCCCTTGTTACGTTGCCTTTTTTCCCAAGTTAAGGGTACAAATGATTTCCATCAATAGAGGACAATTGCTTGCAGAAAGCTCTGTCAACGGTTATTCTAAGCTGATCATACCTGCACTCGTCAGATCGCAGAAGGTAACCAGCTTAAGGCTGGGCAAGTACCAGCTTGGGAGACTGGTTGGGAATCCCTGGTTCCGTTTACTTTTTTCCCAAGTTAAGGGTACAAATGATTTCCATCAAAAGAGGACAATGGCTTGCAGCAGACTCTGTCAATGGTTATTCTAAGCTGATCATACCTGCACTCGTCAGATCGCAGAAGGTAAACAGCTTCAGGCTGGGCAAGTACCAGCTTGGGAGACTGTTTGGGAATCCCTGGATCCGTTGACTTTTTTCCCAAGTTAAGGGTACAAATGATTTCCATCAAAAGAGGACAATGGCTTGCAGCAGACTCTGTCAACGGTTATTCTAAGCTGATCATACCTGCACTCGTCAGATCGCAGAAGGTAAACAGCTTAAGGCTGGGCAAGTACCAGCTTGGGAGACTGGTTGTGAATCCCTGGTTCCGTAGATTTTTTCCCCAAGTTAAGGGTACAAATGATTTCCATCAAAAGAGGACAATGGCTTGCATCAGTCTCTGTCAACGGTTATTCTAAGCTGATCATACCTGCACTCGTCAGATCGCAGAAGGTAAACAGCTTAAGGCTGGGCAAGTACCAGCTTGGGAGACTGGTTGAGAATCCCTGGTTCCGTTGACTTTTTTCCCAAGTTAAAGGTACAAATGATTTCCATCAAAAGAGGACAATGGCTTGCAGCAGACTCTGTCAACGGTTATTCTAAGCTGATCATACCTGCACTCGTCAGATCGCAGTAGGTAAACAGCTTAAGGATGGGTAAGTACCAGCTTGGGAGACTGGTTGGGAATCCCTGGTTCCGTTGACTTTTTTCTCAAGTTAAGGGTACAAATGAATTCCATCAAAAGAGGACAATGGCTTGCAGCAGACTCTGTCAACGGTTATTCTAAGCTCATCATACCTGCACTTGTCAGATCGCAGAAGGTAAACAGCTTAAGGCTGGGCAAGTACCAGCTTGGGAGACTGGTTGGGAATCCCTGGTTCCGTTGACTTTTTCCCAAGTTAAGGGTACAAATGATTTCCATCAAAAGAGGACAATGGCTTGCAGCAGACTCTGTCAACGGTTATTCTAAGCTGATCATACCTGCACTCGTCAGATCGCAGAAGGTAAACAGCTTAAGGCTGGGCAAGTACCAGCTTGGGAGACTGGTTGGGAATCGCTGGTTCCGTTGACTTTTTCCAAAGTTAAGTTAACAAATGATTTCCATCAAAAAAGGACAATGGCTTGCAACAGACTCTGTCAATGGTTATTCTAAGCTGATCATACCTGCACTCGTCAGATCGCAGAAAGTAAACAGCTTAAGGCTGGGCAAGTACCAGCTTGGGAGACTGGTTGTGAATCCCTGGTTCCGTTGACTTTTTCCCCAAGTTAAGGGTACAAATGATTTCCATCAAAAGAGGACAATGGCTTGCAGCAGAGTCTGTCAACGGTTATTCTAAGCTGATCATACCTGCACTCATCAGATCGCAGAAGATAAACAGCTTAAGGCTGGGCAAGTACCAGCTTGGGAGACTGGTTGTGAATCCCTGGTTCCGTAGATTTTTTCACAAAGTTAAGGGTACAAATGATTTCCATCAAAAGAGGACAATGGCTTGCATCAGTCTCTGTCAACGGTTATTCTAAGCTGATCATACCTGCACTCGTCAGATCGCAGAAGGTAAACAGCTTAAGGCTGGGCAAGTACCAGCTTGGGCGACTGGTTGGGAATCCCTGGTTCCGTTAGCTTTTTTTCCCAAGTTAAGGGTACAAATAATTTCCATCAAAAGAGGACAATGGATTGCATCAGACTCTGTCAACGGTTATTTTAAGCTGATCATACCTGCACTTGTCAGATCGCAGAAGGTAAACAGCTTAAGGCTGGGCAAGTACCAGCTTTGGAGACTGTTTGGGAATCAATGGTTCTGTTGACTTTTTTCAAAAGTTAAGTTAACTAATGATTTCCATCAAAAAATGACGAAGGCTTGCATCAGACTCTGTCAACGGTTATTCTAAGCTGATCATACCTGCACTCGTCAGATCGCAGAAGGTAAACAGCTTAAGGCTGGGCAAGTACCAGCTTTGGAGACTGGTTGGGAATCCCTGGTTCCGTTGACTTTTTTCCCAAGTTAAGGGTACAAATGATTTCCATCAAAAGAGGACAATGGCTTGCAGCAGACTCTGTCAATGGTTATTCTAAGCTGATCATACCTGAACTCGTCAGATCGTAGTAGGTAAACAGCTTAAGGCTGGGCAAGAACCAGCTTGGGAGACTGGTTGGGAATCCGTGTTTCCGTTGACTTTTTTCCCAAGTTAAGGGTACAAATGATTTCCATCAAAAGAGGACAATGGCTTGCAGCAGACTCTGTCAACGGTTATTCTAAGCTGATCATACCTGCACTCGTCAGATCGCAGAAGGTAAACAGCTTAAGGCTGGGCAAGTACCAGCTTGGGAGATTGGTTGTGAATCCCTGGTTCCGTAGATTTTTTCCCCAAGTTAAGGGTACAAATGATTTCCATCAAAAGAGGACAATGGCTTGCATCAGTCTCTGTCAACGGTTATTCTAAGCTGATCATACCTGCACTCGTCAGATCGCAGAAGGTAAACAGCTTAAGGCTGGGCAAATACCAGCTTGGGAGACTGGTTGAGAATCCCTGGTTCCGTTGACTTTTTTCCCAAGTTAAAGGTACAAATGATTTCCATCAAAAGAGGACAATGGCTTGCAACAGACTCTGTCAACGGTTATTCTAAGCTGATCATACTTGCACTCGTCAGATCGCAGTAGGTAAACTGCTTAAGGATGGGCAAGTACCAGCTTTGGAGACTGGTTGGGAATCCCTGGTTCAGTTGACTTTTTTCCCAAGTTAAGGGTACAAATGATTTCCATCAAAAGAGGACAATGGCTTGTAACAGACCCTGTCAACAGTTATTCTAAGCTGATCATACCTGCACTCGTCAGATCGCAGAAGTTAAACAGCTTAGGGCTGGGCAAGTACCAGCTTGGGAGACTGGTTGGGAATCCCTGGTTCCGTTGACTTTTTTCCCAAGTTAAGGGTACAAATGATTTCCATCAAAAGAGGACAATGGCTTGCAACAGACTCTGTCAACGGTTATTCTAAGCTGATCATACCTGCACTCGTCAGATCGCAGAAGGTAAACAGCTTAAGGCTGTGCAAGTACCAGCTTTGGAGACTGGTTGGGAATCCCTGGTTCCGTTGACTTTTTTCCTAAGTTAAGGGTACAAATAATTTCCATCAAAAGAGGACAATGGCTTGCAGCAAAGTCTGTCAACGGTTATTCTAAGCTGATCATACCTGCACTCGTCAGATCGCAGAAGGTAAACAGCTTAAGGCTGGGCAAGTACCAGCTTGGGAGACTGGTTGTGAATCCCTGGTTCCGTAGATTTTTTCCCCAAGTTAAGGGTACAAATGATTTCCATCAAAAGAGGACAATGGCTTGCATCAGTCTCTGTCAACGGTTATTCTAAGCTGATCATACCTGCACTCGTCAGATCGCAGAAGGTAAACAGCTTAAGGCTGGGCAAGTACCAGCTTGGGCGACTGGTTGGGAATCCCTGTTTCCGTTAGCTTTTTTCCCAAGTTAAGGTTACAAATAATTTCCATCAAAAGAGGACAATGGATTGCATCAGACTCTGTCAACGGTTATTTTAAGCTGATCATACCTGCACTTGTCAGATCGCAGAAGGTAAACAGCTTAAGGCTGGGCAAGTACCAGCTTTGGAGACTGGTTTGGAATCAATGCTTCTGTTGACTTTTTTCAAAAGTTAAGTTAACTAATGATTTCCATCAAAAAAGGACAATGGCTTGCATCAGACTCAGTCAACTGTAATTCTAAGCTGATCGTACCTGCACTCGTCAGATTGCAGAAGGTAAACAGCTTAATCCTGGGCAAGTACCAGCTTGGGAGACTGGTTTGGAATCCCTGGTTTCGTTAACTTTTTTCCCAAGTTAAGGGTACAAATGATTTCCATCAAAAGAGGACAATGGCTTGCAACAGACTCTGTCAACGGTTATTCTAAGCTGATCATACCTGCACTCATCAGATCGCAGAAGGTAAACAGCTTAAGGCTGGGCAAGTACCAGCTTTGGAGACTGGTTTGGAATCAATGGTTCTGTTGACTTTTTTCAAAAGTTAAGTTAACTAATGATTTCCATCAAAAAAGGACAATGGCTTGCATCAGACTCAGTCAACGGTAATTCTAAGCTGATCATACCTGCACTCGTCAGATTGCAGAAGGTAAACAGCTTAAGGCTGGGCAAGTACCAGCTTGGGAGACTGGTTGGGAATCCCTGGTTCCGTTAACTTTTTTCCCAAGTTAAGGGTACAAATGATTTCCATCAAAAGAGGACAATGGCTTGCAACCGACTCTGTCAACGGTTATTCTAAGCTGATCATACCTGCACTCATCAGATTGCAGAAGGTAAACAAGCTTAAGGCTGGGCAAGTACCAGCTTGGGAGACTGGTTGGGAATCCCAGGTTCTGTTGACTTTTTTCCCAAGTTAAGTGTACAAATGATTTCCTTCAAAAGAGGACAATGGCTTGCAGCAAAGTCTGTCAATGGTTATTCTAAGCTGATCATACCTGCACTCGTTAGATTGCAGAAGGTAAACAGCTTAAGGCAGGGCAAGTACCAGCTTGGGAGACTGGTTGGGAATTCCTTGTTTCGTTGACTTTTTTCCCAAGTTAAGGGTACAAATAATTTCCATCAAAAGAGGACAATGGCTTGCAACAGACTCTGTTAACGGTTATTCTAAGCTGATCATACCTGCACTCGCTAGA
>CM065589.1:361774738-361841637 GCA_033119425.1 Bufotes viridis | reverse complement strand
AACCATTCTCCCAAGCTGTTTACCTTCTGCGATCTGATGAGTGCAGGCATGATCAGCTTAGAATAACCGTTGACAGAGTCTTACTGCAAGCTCATTGTCCTTTTTGATGGAAATCATTAGTCAACTTAACTTTTGAAAAAGTCAACTGAACCAGGGATTCCCAACCAGTCTTCCAAGCTGGTACTTGCCCAGCCTTAAGCTGTTTACCTTCTGCGATCTGACGAGTGCAGGTATGATCAGCTTAGAATAACCGTTGACAGAGTCTGCTGCAAGCCATAGTCCTCTTTTTGATGGAAATCATTTGTACCCTTAACTTGGGAAAAAGTCTACGGAACCAGCTATTACCAACCAGTCTCTCAAGCTGGTACTTGCCCAGACTTAAGCTGTTTACCTTCTGCGATCTGACGAGTGCAGGTATGATCAGCTTAGAATAACCTTCGACAGAGTCTCGACGCAAGCCATTGTCCTCTTTTGATGGAAATCATTTGTACCCTTAACTTGGGAAAAAGTCAACGGAACCAGGGATTCCCAACCAGTCTCCCAAGCTGGTACTTGCCCAGCCGTAAGCTGTTTTGCTTCTGCGATCTGATGAGTGCAGTTAATGATCAGCTTAGAATAACCGTTGACAGAGTCTGCTGCAAGCCATTGTCCTCTTTTGATGGAAATCATTTGAACCCTTAACTTGGGAAAAAGTCAACGGAACCAGGGATTCCCAACCAGTCTCCCAAGCTTGTACTTGCCCAGCCTTAAGCTGTTTACCTTCTGCGATCTGATGAGTGCAGGTATGATCAGCTTAGAATAACCGTTGACGGAGCTTTCTCCAAGCCATTGTCCTCTTTTGATGGAAATCATTTGTACCCTTAACTTTGGAAAAAGTTAACGGAACCAGAGATTCCCAACCAGTCTCCCAAGCTGGTACTTGCCCAGCCTTAAGCTGTTTACCTTCTGCGATCTGACGAGTGCAGGTATGATCAGCTTAGAATAAAAGCTGACAGAGTCTGCTGCAAGCCATTGTCCTCTTTTTGATGGAAATCATTTGTACCCTTAACTTGTGAAAAAGTCAACGGAACCAGGGATTCCCAACCAGTCTCCCAAGCTGGTACTTGCCCAGCCTTATGCTGTTTACCTTCTGCGATCTGACGAGTGCAGGTATGATCAGCTTAGAATTACCGTTGACAGAGCTTTCTGCAAGCAATTGTCCTCTTTTGATGGAAATCATTTGTACCCTTAACTTGGGAAAAAGTCAACGGAAACAGGGATTCCCAACCAGTCTTCCAAGCTTGAACTTGCCCAGCATTAAGCTGTTTACCTTCTGGCGATCTGATCGAGTGCAGGTATGATCAGCTTAGAATAACCGTTGACAGAGACCTCTGCAAGCCATTGTCCTCTTTTGATGGAAATCATTTAGTACCCTTAACTTGGGAAAAAGTCAACGGATGATCAGCTTAGAATAACCGTTGACAGAGCTTTCTGCAAGCAATTGTCCTCTTTTGATTGAAATCTTTTTACCCTTAACTGGGAAAAATTTAACGGAAACAGGGATTCCCAACCAGTTTTCCAAGCTGGTACTTGCCCAGCCTTAAGCCTTTTACCTTCTGCGATCTGATGAGTGCAGGTATGATCAGCTTAGAATAACCGTTGACAGAGTCTGCTGCAAGCAATTGTCCTCTTTTTGATGGAAATCATTTGTACCCTTAACTTGGGAAAAAGTCAACGGAACCAGGGATTCCCAACCAGTCTCCCAAGCTGGTACTTGCCCAGCCTTAAGCTGTTTACCTTCTGCAATCTGACGAGTGCAGGTATGATCAGCTTAGAATAACCATTGACAGAGCTTTCTGAGAGCAATTGTCCTCTTTTGATGGAAATCATTTGTACCCTTAACTTGGGAAAAAGTCAACGGAACCAGGGATTCCCAACCAGTCTCCCAAGCTGGTACTTGCCCAGCCTCAAGCTGTTTACCTTCTGCAATCTGACGAGTGCAGGTATGATCAGCTTAGAATAACCGTTGACAGAGCTCTGCTGCAAGCTATTGTCCTCTTTTGATGGAAATCATTTGTACCCTTAACTTGGGAAAAGTCAACGGAACCAGGGAATCCTAACCAGTCTCCCAAGCTGGTACTTGCCCAGCCTTAAGCTGTTTACCTTCTGCGATCTGACGAGTGCAGGTATGATCAGCTTAGAATAACCGTTGACAGAGTCTGATGCAAGCCATTGTCCTCTTTTGATGGAAATCATTTGCTACCCTTAACTTAGGAAAAAGTCAACGGAACCAGGGATTCCCAACCAGTCTCCCAAGCTGGTACTTGCCCAGCCTTAAGCTGTTTACCTTCATGCATCTGACGAGTGCAGGTATGATCAGCTTAGAATAACCGTTGACAGAGTCTGATGCAAGCCATTGTCCTTTTTTGATGGAAATCATTAGTTAACTTAACTTTTGAAAAAGTCAACGGAACCAGGAATTCCCAACCAGTCTCCCAAGCTGGTACTTGCCCAGCCTTAAGCTGTTTACCTTCTGCGATCTGATGAGTGCAGGTATGATCAGCTTAGAATAACCGTTGACAGAGTCTGCTGCAAGCCATTGTCCTCTTTTGATGGAAATCATTAGTTAACTTAACTTTTGAAAAAGTCAACGGAACCAGGGATTCCCAACCAGTCTCCCAAGCTGGTACTTGCCCAGCCTTAAGCTGTTTACCTTCTGCGATCTGACGAGTGCAGGTATGATCAGCTTAGAATAACCGTTGACAGAGTCTGATGCAAGCCATTGTCCTCTTTTGATGGAAATCATTTGTACCCTTAACTTGGGAAAAAGTCAACGGAACCAGGGATTCCCAACCAGTCTCCCAAGCTGGTACTTGCCCAGCCTTAAGCTGTTTACCTTCTGCGATCTGACGAGTGCAGGTATGATCAGCTTAGAATAACCGTTGACAGAGTCTGCTGCAAGCCATTGTCCTCTTTTGATGGAAATCATTAGTTAACTTAACTTTTGAAAAAGTCAACGGAACCAGGGATTCCCAACCAGTCTCCCAAACTGGTACTTGCCCAGCCTTAAGCTGTTTATCTTCTGCGATCTGATGAGTGCAGGTATGATCAGCTTAGAATAACAGTTGACAGAGTCTGCTGCAAGCCATAGTCCTCATTTGATGGAAATCATTGTTTTAACTTAACTTTTGAAAAAACTCAACGGAACCAGGGATTCACAACTAGTCTCCCAAACTGGTACTTGCCCAGCCTTAAGCTGTTTACCTTCTGCGATCTAACGAGTGCAGGTATGATCAACTTAGAATAACCATTGACAGAGTCTGCTGTAAGCCATTGTCCTCTTTTGATGGAAATCATTTGTACCCTTAACTTGGGAAAAAAGTCAACGGAAACAGAGACTCCCAACCAATCTCCCAAGCTGGTACTTGCCCAGCCTTAAGCTGTTTACCTGCTGCGATCTGATGAGTGCAGGTATGATCAGCTTAGAATAACTGTAGACAGATTCTTACGCAAGCCATTGTCCTTTTTTGAAGGAAATCATTAGTCAACTTAACTTTTGAAAAAAGTCAACTGAACCAGGGATTCCCAACCAGTCTACCAAGCTGGTACTTGCCCAGCCTTAAGCTGTTTATCTTCTGCGATCTGACGAGTGCAGGTATGATCAGCTTAGTATAACCGTTGAGAGAGTCTGATGCAAGCCATTGTCCTTTTTTGATGGAAATCATTAGTTAACTTAACTTTTGAAAAAAGTCAACGGAACCAGGGATTCCCAACTAGTCTCCCAAGCTCGTACTTGCCCAGCCTTAAGCTTTTTACCTTCTGCGATCTGACGAGTGCAGGTATGATCAGCTTAGAATAACCCTTGACAGAGTCTGCTTTAAGCCATTGTCCTCTTTTGATGGAAATCATTTGTACCCTTAACTTGGGAAAAAAGTCAACAGAAACAGAAATTCCCAACCAGTCTCCCAAGCTGGTACTTGCCCAGCCTTAAGCTGTTTACCTTCTGCGATCTGATGAGTGCAGGTATGATCAGCTTAGAATAACCGTTGACAGAGCTTTCCGCAAGCAATTGTCCTCTTTTGATGGAAATCATTTGTACCCTTAACTTGGGGAAAAAGTCAACGGAACCAGGGATTCCCAAACAGTCTCTCAAGCTGGTACTTGCCCAGACTTAAGCTGATTACTTTCTGCGATCTTACGATTGCAGGTATGATCAGCTTAGAATAACCGTTGACAGAGTCCTATGCAAGCCATTGTCCTCTTTTGATGGAAATCATTTGTACCCTTAACTTGGGAAAAAAATCAACAAAACCAGGGATTCCCAACCAGTCTCCCAAGCTGGTACTTGCCCAGACTTAAGCTGATTATCTTCTGCGATCTGACTATTGCAGGTATGATCAGCTTAGAATAACCGTTGACAGAGTTTGATGCAAGCCATTGTCCTTTTTTGATGGAAATCATTTGTACCCTTAACATGGGAAAAAAGTCAACGGAACCAGGGATTCCCAACCAGTCTCCCAAGCTGGTACTTGCCCAGCCTTAAGCTGATTACCTTCTGCGATCTGACGAGTTCAGGTATGATCAGCTTAGAATAACCGTTGACAGAGTCTGATGCAAGCCATTGTCCTCTTTTGATGGAAATCATTTGTACCCTTAACTTGTGAAAAAAGTTTACCGAACCAGGGATTCCCAAACAGTCTCCCAAGCTGGTACTTGCCCAGCTTTAAGCTGTTTATCTTCTGCGATCTGACGAGTGCAGGTATGATCAGCTTAGAATAACCGTTGACAGATCTTTCTGCAAGCCATTGTCCTCAATTGATGGAAATCATTTGTACCCTTAACTTGGGAAAAAAGTCAACGGAACCAGGGATTCCCAACCAGTCTCCCAAGCTGTTTACCTTCTGCGATCTGATGAGTGCAGGCATGATCAGCTTAGAATAACTTTTTACAGAGTCTTACGCAAGCCATTGTCCTTTTTTGATGGAAATCATTAGTCAACTTAACTTTTGGAAAAAGTCAACTGAACCAGGGATTCCCAACCAGTCTTCCAAGCTGGTACTTGCCCAGCCTTAAGCTGTTTACCTTCTGCGATCTGACGAGTGCAGGTATGATCAGCTTAGAATAACCGTTGACAGAGTCTGCTGCAAGCCATAGTCCTCTTTTGATGGAAATCATTGTTTTAACTTAACTTTTGAAAAAAGTCAACTTAACCAGGGATTCCCAACTAGTCTCCCAAGCTTGTATTTGACCAGCCTTAAGCTGTTTACCTTCTGCGATCTGACGAGTGCAGGTATGATCAGCTTAGAATAACCATTGACAGAGTTTGCTGTAAGCCATTGTCCTCTTTTGATGGAAATCATTTGTACCCTTAACTTGGGAAAAGAGCCAACGGAACCAGGGATTCCCAAAGAGTCTCCCAAGCTGGTACTTGCCCAGCCTTAAGCTGTTTACCTTCTGCGATTTGACGAGTGCAGGTATGATCAGCTTAGAATAACCATTGACAGAGTCTGCTGCAAGCCATTGTCCTCTTTTGATGGAAATCATTTGTACCCTTAACTTAGGAAAAAAGTTAACGGAAACAGGGATTCCCAACCAGTCTCCCAAGCTGGTACTTGCCCAGCCTTAAGCTGTTTACCTTCTGCGATCTGACGAGTGCAGGTATGATCAGCTTAGAATAACCGTTGACAGAATCTGCTATAAGCCATTGTCCTCTTTTGATGGAAATCATTTGTACCCTTAACTTGGGAAAAAAGTCAACGGAAACAGAGATTCCCAACCAGTCTCCCAAGCTGGTACTTGCCCAGCCTTAAGCTGATTACCTTCTGCGATCTGACGAGTTCAGGTATGATCAGCTTAGAATAACCGTTGACAGAGTCTGATGCAAGCCATTGTCCTCTTTTGATGGAAATCATTTGTACCCTTAACTTGTGAAAAAAGTTTACCGAACCAGGGATTCCCAAACAGTCTCCCAAGCTGGTACTTGCCCAGCTTTAAGCTGTTTATCTTCTGCGATCTGACGAGTGCAGGTATGATCAGCTTAGAATAACCGTTGACAGATCTTTCTGCAAGCCATTGTCCTCAATTGATGGAAATCATTTGTACCCTTAACTTGGGAAAAAAGTCAACGGAACCAGGGATTCCCAACCAGTCTCACAAGCTGTTTACCTTCTGCGATCTGATGAGTACAGGCATGATCAGCTTAGAATAACTTTTTACAGAGTCTTACGCAAGCCATTGTCCTTTTTTGATGGAAATCATTAGTCAACTTAACTTTTGAAAAAAGTCAACTGAACCAGGGATTCCCAACCAGTCTTCCAAGCTGGTACTTGCCCAGCCTTAAGCTGTTTACCTTCTGCGATCTGACGAGTGCAGGTATGATCAGCTTAGAATAACCGTTGACAGAGTCTGCTGCAAGCCATAGTCCTCTTTTGATGGAAATCATTGTTTTAACTTAACTTTTGAAAAAAGTCAACTTAACCAGGGATTCCCAACTAGTCTCCCAAGCTTGTATTTGACCAGCCTTAAGCTGTTTACCTTCTGCGATCTGACGAGTGCAGGTATGATCAGCTTAGAATAACCATTGACAGAGTTTGCTGTAAGCCATTGTCCTCATTTGATGGAAATCATTTGTACCCTTAACTTGGGAAAAAAGCCAACGGAACCAGGGATTCCCAAAGAGTCTCCCAAGCTGGTACTTGCCCAGCCTTAAGCTGTTTACCTTCTGCGATTTGACGAGTGCAGGTATGATCAGCTTAGAATAACCATTGACAGAGTCTGCTGCAAGCCATTGTCCTCTTTTGATGGAAATCATTTGTACCCTTAACTTGGGAAAAAAGTTAACGGAAACAGGGATTCCCAACCAGTCTCCCAAGCTGGTACTTGCCCAGCCTTAAGCTGTTTACCTTCTGCAATCTGACGAGTGCAGGTATGATCAGCTTAGAATAACCGTTGACAGAGTCTGTTGCAAGCCATTGTCCTCTTTTGATGGAAATCATTTGTACCCTTAACTTGGGAAAAAAGTCAACGGAACCAGGGATTCCCAACCAGTCTCCCAAGCTGGTACTTGCCCAGCCTTAAGTTGCTTACCTTCTGCGATCTGACGAGTGCAGGTATGATCAGCTTAGAATAACCGTTGACAGATCTTTCTGCAAGCAATTGTCCTCTTTTGATGGAAATCATTTGTACCCTTAACTTGGGAAAAAAGTCAACGGAACCAGTGATTCCCAACCAGTCTCCCAAGATGATACTTGCCCAGCCTTAAGCTGTTTACCTTCTGCAATCTGACGAGTGCAGGTATGATCAGCTTAGAATAACCGTTGACAGAGTATGCTGCGAGCCATTGTCCTATTTTGATGGAAATCATTTGTACCCTTAACTTGGGAAAAAAGTCAACGGAACCAGGGATTCCCAACCAGTCTCCCAAGCTGGTACTTGCTCAGTCTTAAGCTGTTTACATTCTGCGATCTGACGAGTGCAGGCATGATCAACTTAGAATAACCGTTGACGGAGTCTGATGCAAGCCATTGTCCTCTTTTGATGGAAATCATTAGTTAACTTAACTTTTGAAAAAAGTCAAGAGAACCATCGATTCCCAACCAGTCTCCAAAGCTGGTACTTGCCCAGCCTTGAGCTGTTTACCTTCTGCGATCTGACGAGTGCAGGTATGATCAGCTTAGATTAACCGTTGACAGATTCTGCTGCAAGCCATAGTCCTCTTTTGATGGAAATCATTGTTTTAACTTAACTTTTGAAAAAAGTCAACTTAACCAGGGATTCCCAACTAGTCTCCCAAGCTTGTACTTGCCCAGCCTTAAGCTGTTTACCTTCTGCGATCTGACGAGTGTAGTTATGAACAGCTTAGAATAACCCTTGACAGAGTCTGCTGTAAGCCATTGTCCTCTTTTGATGGAAATCATTTGTACCCTTAACTTGGGAAAAAAGTCAACGGAAACAGGGATTCCCAACCAGTCTCCCAAGCTGGTAATTGCCCAGCCTTAAGCTGTTTACATTCTGCGATCTGATGAGTGCAGGTATGATCAGCTTAGAATAACCGTTGACAGAGTTTGCTGCAAGCCATTGTCCTCTTTTGATGGAAATCATTTGTACCCTTAACTTGGGAAAAAAGTCAACGGAACCAGGGATTCCCAAAGAGTCTCCCAAGCTGGTACTTGCCCAGCATTAAGCTGTTTACCTTCTGCGATTTGACAAGTGCAGGTATGATCAGCTTAGAATAACCGTTGACAGAGTCTGCTGCAAGCCATTGTCCTCTTTTGATGGAAATCATTTGTACCCTTAATTTGGGAAAAAAGTCAACGGAACAAGGGATTCCCAACCAGTCTCCCAACCTGGTACTTGCCCAGCCTAAACCTGTTTCCCTTCTGCGATCTGACGAGTGCAAGAATGATCAGCTTAGAATAACCGTTGACAGAGTCTGCTGCAAGCCATTGTCCTCTTTTGATGGAAATCATTTGTACCCTTAACTTGGGAAAAAAGTCAACGGAACCAGGGATTCCCAACCAGTCTCACAAGCTGGTACTTGCCCAGCCTTAAGCTGTTTACCTTCTGCGATCTGACGAGTGCAGGTATGATCAGCTTAGAATAACCGTTGACAGTTCTTTCTGCAAGCCATTGTCCTCTTTTGATGGAAATCATTTGTACCCTTAACTTGGGAAAAAGTCAACGGAACCAGGGATTCCCAACCAGTCTCCCAAGCTGGTACTCTGCCCAGCCTTAAGCTGTTTACCTTCTGCGATCTGACGAGTGCAGGTATGATCAGCTTAGAATAACCGTTGACAGTTCTTTCTGCAAGCCATTGTCCTCTTTTGATGGAAATCATTTGTACCCTTAACTTGGGAAAAAGTCAACGGAACCAGGTATTCCCAACCAGTCTCCCAAGCTGGTACTTGCCCAGCCTTAAGCTGTTTACCTTCTGCAATCTGACGAGTGCAGGTATGATCAGCTTAGAATAACCGTTGACAGAGCTCTGCTGCAAGCCATTGTCCTCTTTTGATGGAAATCATTTGTACCCTTAACTTGGGAAAAAGTCAACGGAACCAGGATTCCCAACCAGTCTCCTGCTGGTACTTGCCCAGCCTTAAGCTGATTACCTTCTGCGATCTGACGAGTGCAGGTATGATCAGCTTAGAATAACCGTTGACAGAGTCTGATGCAAGCCATTGTCCTCTTTTGATGGAAATCATTTGTACCCTTAACTTGGGAAAAAGTTAACCGAACCAGGGATTCCCAAACAGTCTCCCAAGCTGGTACTTGCCCAGCTTTAAGCTGTTTATCTTCTGCGATCTGACGAGTGCAGGTATGATCAGCTTAGAATAACCGTTGACAGATCTTTCTGCAAGCCATTGTCCTCTTTTGATGGAAATCATTTGTACCCTTAACTTGCGAAAAAGTCAACGGAACCAGGGATTCCCAACCATTCTCCCAAGCTGTTTACCTTCTGCGATCTGATGAGTGCAGGCATGATCAGCTTAGAATAACTGTTGACAGAGTCTTACGCAAGCCATTGTCCTTTTTGATGGAAATCATTAGTCAACTTAACTTTTGAAAAAGTCAACTGAACCAGGGATTCCCAACCAGTCTTCCAAGCTGGTACTTGCCCAGCCTTAAGCTGTTTACCTTCTGCGATCTGACGAGTGCAGGTATGATCAGCTTAGAATAACCGTTGACAGAGTCTGCTGCAAGCCATAGTCCTCTTTTGATGGAAATCATTTGTACCCTTAACTTGGGAAAAAGTCTACGGAACCAGCTATTACCAACCAGTCTCTCAAGCTGGTACTTGCCCAGACTTATGCTGTTTACCTTCTACGATCTGACGAGTGCAGGTATGATCAGCTTAGAATAACCTTCGACAGAGTCTGACGCAAGCCATTGTCCTCTTTTGATGGAAATCATTTGTACCCTTAACTTGGGAAAAAGTCAACGGAACCAGGGATTCCCAACCAGTCTCCCAAGCTGGTACTTGCCCAGCCGTAAGCTGTTTTGCTTCTGCGATCTGATGAGTGCAGTTATGATCAGCTTAGAATAACCGTTGACAGAGTCTGCTGCAAGCCATTGTCCTCTTTTGATGGAAATCATTTGAACCCTTAACTTGGGAAAAAGTCAACGGAACCAGGGATTCCCAACCAGTCTCCCAAGCTTGTACTTGCCCAGCCTTAAGCTGTTTACCTTCTGCGATCTGATGAGTGCAGGTATGATCAGCTTAGAATAACCGTTGACGGAGCTTTCTCCAAGCCATTGTCCTCTTTTGATGGAAATCATTTGTACCCTTAACTTTGGAAAAAGTTAACGGAACCAGAGATTCCCAACCAGTCTCCCAAGCTGGTACTTGCCCAGCCTTAAGCTGTTTACCTTCTGCGATCTGACGAGTGCAGGTATGATCAGCTTAGAATAAAAATGACAGAGTCTGCTGCAAGCCATTGTCCTCTTTTGATGGAAATCATTTGTACCCTTAACTTGTGAAAAAGTCAACGGAACCAGGGATTCCCAACCAGTCTCCCAAGCTGGTACTTGCCCAGCCTTATGCTGTTTACCTTCTGCGATCTGACGAGTGCAGGTATGATCAGCTTAGAATTACCGTTGACAGAGCTTTCTGCAAGCAATTGTCCTCTTTTGATGGAAATCATTTGTACCCTTAACTTGGGAAAAAGTCAACGGAAACAGGGATTCCCAACCAGTCTTCCAAGCTTGAACTTGCCCAGCATTAAGCTGTTTACCTTCGGCGATCTGACGAGTGCAGGTATGATCAGCTTAGAATAACCGTTGACAGAGACCTCTGCAAGCCATTGTCCTCTTTTGATGGAAATCATTTGTACCCTTAACTTGGGAAAAAGTCAACGGATGATCAGCTTAGAATAACCGTTGACAGAGCTTTCTGCAAGCAATTGTCCTCTTTTGATTGAAATCTTTTTACCCTTAACTGGGAAAAATTTAACGGAAACAGGGATTCCCAACCAGTTTTCCAAGCTGGTACTTGCCCAGCCTTAAGCCTTTTACCTTCTGCGATCTGATGAGTGCAGGTATGATCAGCTTAGAATAACCGTTGACAGAGTCTGCTGCAAGCAATTGTCCTCTTTTGATGGAAATCATTTGTACCCTTAACTTGGGAAAAAGTCAACTGAACCAGGGATTCCCAACCAGTCTCCCAAGCTGGTACTTGCCCAGCCTTAAGCTGTTTACCTTCTGCAATCTGACGAGTGCAGGTATGATCAGCTTAGAATAACCATTGACAGAGTCTCTGCAGAGCAATTGTCCTCTTTTGATGGAAATCATTTGTACCTCTTAACTTGGGAAAAAGTCAACGGAACCAGGGATTCCCAACCAGTCTCCCAAGCTGGTACTTGCCCAGCCTCAAGCTGTTTACCTTCTGCAATCTGACGAGTGCAGGTATGATCAGCTTAGAATAACCGTTGACAGAGCTCTGACAAGCTATTGTCCTCTTTTTGATGGAAATCATTTGTACCCTTAACTTGGGAAAAGTCAACGGAACCAGGGAATCCTAACCAGTCTCCCAAGCTGGTACTTGCCCAGCCTTAAGCTGTTTACCTTCTGCGATCTGACGAGTGCAGGTATGATCAGCTTAGAATAATCGTTGACAGAGTCTGATGCAAGCCATTGTCCTTTTTGATGGAAATCATTTCTACCCTTAACTTAGGAAAAAGTCAACGGAACCAGGGATTCGCAGCCAGTCTCCCCAAACTGGTACTTGCCCAGCCTTAAGCTGTTTACCTTCTGCGATCTGACGAGTGCAGGTATTATCAGCTTAGAATAACCGTCGACAGAGTCTTCTGCAAGCCATTGTCCTTTTTTGATGGAAATCATTAGTTAACTTAACTTTTGAAAAAAGTCAAAGGAACCAGGAATTCCCAACCAGTCTCCCAAGCTGGCATTTGCCCAGCCTTAAGCTGTTTACCTTCTGCGATCTGATGAGTGCAGGTATGATCAGCTTAGAATAACTGTTGACAGAGCTTTCTGCAAGCTATTGTCCTCTTTTGATGGAAATCATTTGTACCCTTAACTTGGGAAAAAGTCAACGGAACCAGGGAATCCTAACCAGTCTCCCAAGCTGGTACTTGCCCAGCCTTAAGCTGTTTACCTTCTGCGATCTGACGAGTGCAGGTATGATCAGCTTAGAATAACCGTTGACAGAGTCTGATGCAAGCCATTGTCCTTTTTTGATGGAAATCATTTGTACCCTTAACTTGGGAAAAAGTTATCGGAACCAGGGATTCCCAACCAGTCTCCGGCTGGTACTTGCCCAGCCTTAAGCTGTTTACCTTCTGCGATCTGATGAGTGCAGGAATGATCAGCTTAGAATAACCGTTGACAGAGTCTTCTGTAAGCCATTGTCCTCTTTTTGATGGAAATCATTTGTACCTCTTAACTTGGGGAAAAAGTCAACGGATGATCAGCTTAGAATAACCGTTGACAGAGCTTTCTGCAAGCAATTGTCCTCTTTTGATTGAAATCTTTTTTACCCTTAACTGGGAAAAATTTTTACGGAAACAAGGATTCCCAACCAGTTTTCCAAGCTGGTACTTGCCCAGCCTTAAGCCTTTTACCTTCTGCGATCTGACGAGTGCAGGTATGATCAGCTTAGAATAACCGTTGACAGAGTCTGCTGCAAGCAATTGTCCTCTTTTGATGGAAATCATTTGTACCCTTAACTTGGGAAAAAGTCAACGGAACCAGGGATTCCCAACCAGTCATCCCAAGCTGGCACTTGCCCAGCCTTAAGCTGTTTGCCTTCTGCGATCTGACGAGTGCAGGTATGATCAGCTTAGAATAACCGTTGACAGAGTCTGCTGCAAGCCATTGTCCTCTTTTGATGGAAATCATTTGTACCCTTAACTTGGGAAAAAGTCAACGGAACCAGGGATTCCCAAACTCTGGTACTTGCCCAGCCTTAAGCAGTTTAGCTTCTGCGATCTGACGAGTGCAGGTATGATCAATCTTAGAATAACCGTTGACAGAGTCTGCTGCAAGCCATTGTCCTCTTTTGATGGAAATCATTTGTACCCTTAACTTGGGAAAAGTCAACTGAACCAGGGATTCCCAACCAGTCTCCCAAACTGGTACTTGCCCAGCCTTAAGCTGTTTACCTTCTGCGATCTGATGAGTGCAGGTATGATCAGCTTAGAATAACAGTTCACAGAGTCTGCTGCAAGCCATTGTCCTCTTTTGATGGAAATCATTTGTACCCTTAACTTGGGTAAAAAGTCAACAGAACCAGGGATTCCCAACTAGTCTCCCAAGCTGGTACTTGCCCAGCCTTAAGCTGTTTACCTTCTGCGTTCTGACGAGTGCAGGTATGATCAGCTTAGAATATCCCTTGACAGAGCTTTCTGCAAGCAATTGTCCTCTTTTGATGGAAATCTTTTGTACCCTTAACTGGGGAAAAAAGTCAACGGAACCAGGGATTCCCAACCAGTCTCCCAAGCTGGTACTTGCCCAGCCTTAAGCTGTTTACCTTCTGCAATCTGACGAGTGCAGGTATGATCAGCTTAGAATAACCGTTGACAGAGTCTGTTGCAAGCCATTGTCCTCTTTTGATGGAAATCATTTGTACCCTTAACTTGGGAAAAAAGTCAACGGAACCAGGGATTCCCAACCAGTCTCCCAAGCTGGTACTTGCCCAGCCTTAAGTTGCTTACCTTCTGCGATCTGACGAGTGCAGGTATGATCAGCTTAGAATAACCGTTGACAGATGTTTCTGCAAGCAATTGTCCTCTTTTGATGGAAATCATTTGTACCCTTAACTTGGGAAAAAAGTCAACGGAACCAGTGATTCCCAACCAGTCTCCCAAGATGATACTTGCCCAGCCTTAAGCTGTTTACCTTCTGCAATCTGACGAGTGCAGGTATGATCAGCTTAGAATAACCGTTGACAGAGTATGCTGCGAGCCATTGTCCTATTTTTGATGGAAATCATTTGTACCCTTAACTTGGGAAAAAAGTCAACGGAACCAGGGATTCCCAACCAGTCTCCCAAGCTGGTACTTGCTCAGTCTTAAGCTGTTTACATTCTGCGATCTGACGAGTGCAGGCATGATCAGCTTAGAATAACCGTTGACGGAGTCTGATGCAAGCCATTGTCCTCTTTTGATGGAAATCATTAGTTAACTTAACTTTTGAAAAAAGTCAAGAGAACCATCGATTCCCAACCAGTCTCCAAAGCTGGTACTTGCCCAGCCTTGAGCTGTTTACCTTCTGCGATCTGACGAGTGCAGGTATGATCAGCTTAGATTAACCGTTGACAGATTCTGCTGCAAGCCATAGTCCTCTTTTGATGGAAATCATTGTTTTAACTTAACTTTTGAAAAAGTCAACTTAACCAGGGATTCCCAACTAGTCTCCCAAGCTTGTACTTGCCCAGCCTTAAGCTGTTTACCTTCTGCGATCTGACGAGTGTAGTTATGAACAGCTTAGAATAACCCTTGACAGAGTCTGCTGCAAGCCATTGTCCTCTTTTGATGGAAATCATTTGTACACTTAACTTGGGAAAAAGTCAACGGAAACAGGGATTCCCAACCAGTCTCCCAAGCTGGTAATTGCCCAGCCTTAAGCTGTTTACATTCTGCGATCTGATGAGTGCAGGTATGATCAGCTTAGAATAACCGTTGACAGAGTTTGCTGCAAGCCATTGTCCTCTTTTGATGGAAATCATTTGTACCCTTAACTTGGGAAAAAGTCAACGGAACCAGGGATTCCCAAAGAGTCTCCCAAGCTGGTACTTGCCCAGCATTAAGCTGTTTACCTTCTGCGATTTGACAAGTGCAGGTATGATCAGCTTAGAATAACCGTTGACAGAGTCTGCTGCAAGCCATTGTCCTCTTTTGATGGAAATCATTTGTACCCTTAATTTGGGAAAAAGTCAATGGAACAAGGGATTCCCAACCAGTCTCCCAAACTGGTACTTGCCCAGCCTAAACCTGTTTACCTTCTGCGATCTGACGAGTGCAAGAATGATCAGCTTAGAATAACCGTTGACAGAGTCTGCTGCAAGCCATTGTCCTCTTTTGATGGAAATCATTTGTACCCTTAACTTGGGAAAAAGTCAACGGAACCAGGGATTCCCAACCAGTCTCACCAAGCTGGTACTTGCCCAGCCTTAAGCTGTTTACCTTCTGCGATCTGACGAGTGCAGGTATGATCAGCTTAGAATAACCGTTGACAGTGTCTTTCTGCAAGCCATTGTCCTCTTTTGATGGAAATCATTTGTACCCTTAACTTGGGAAAAAGTCAACGGAACCAGGGATTCCCAACCAGTCTCCCAAGCTGGTACTTGCCCAGCCTTAAGCTGTTTACCTTCTGCGATCTGACGAGTGCAGGTATGATCAGCTTAGAATAACCGTTGACAGTTCTTTCTGCAAGCCATTGTCCTCTTTTGATGGAAATCATTTGTACCCTTAACTTGGGAAAAAGTCAACGGAACCAAGTATTCCCAACCAGTCTCCCAAGCGGGTACTTGCCCAGCCTTAAGTTGTTTACCTTCTGCAATCTGACGAGTGCAGGTATGATCAGCTTAGAATAGCCGTTGACAGGCTCTGTTGCAAGCCATTGTCCTCTTTTTGATGGAAATCATTTGTACCCTTAACTTGGGAAAAAGGTCAACGGAACCAGGGATTCCCAACCAGTCTCCCAAGCTGGTACTTGCCCAGCCTTAAGCTGATTACCTTCTGTGATCTGACGAGTGCAGGTATGATCAGCTTAGAATAACCGTTGACAGAGTCTGATGCAAGCCATTGTCCTCTTTTGATGGAAATCATTTGTACCCTTAACTTGGGAAAAAGTTAACCGAACCAGGGATTCCCAAACAGTCTCCCAAGCTGGTACTTGCCCAGCTTTAAGCTGTTTATCTTCTGCGATCTGACGAGTGCAGGTATGATCAGCTTAGAATAACCGTTGACAGATCTTTCTGCAAGCCATTGTCCTCTTTTGATGGAAATCATTTGTACCCTTAACTTGCGAAAAAGTCAACGGAACCAGGGATTCCCAACCATTCTCCCAAGCTGTTTACCTTCTGCGATCTGATGAGTGCAGGCATGATCAGCTTAGAATAACTGTTGACAGAGTCTTACGCAAGCCATTGTCCTTTTTGATGGAAATCATTAGTCAACTTAACTTTTGAAAAAGTCAACTGAACCAGGGATTCCCAACCAGTCTTCCAAGCTGGTACTTGCCCAGCCTTAAGCTGTTTACCTTCTGCGATCTGACGAGTGCAGGTATGATCAGCTTAGAATAACCGTTGACAGAGTCTGCTGCAAGCCATAGTCCTCTTTTGATGGAAATCATTTGTACCCTTAACTTGGGAAAAAGTCTACGGAACCAGCTATTACCAACCAGTCTCTCAAGCTGGTACTTGCCCAGACTTATGCTGTTTACCTTCTGCGATCTGACGAGTGCAGGTATGATCAGCTTAGAATAACCTTCGACAGAGTCTGACGCAAGCCATTGTCCTCTTTTGATGGAAATCATTTGTACCCTTAACTTGGGAAAAAGTCAACGGAACCAGGGATTCCCAACCAGTCTCCCAAGCTGGTACTTGCCCAGCCGTAAGCTGTTTTGCTTCTGCGATCTGATGAGTGCAGTTATGATCAGCTTAGAATAACCGTTGACAGAGTCTGCTGCAAGCCATTGTCCTCTTTTGATGGAAATCATTTGAACCCTTAACTTGGGAAAAAGTCAACGGAACCAGGGATTCCCAACCAGTCTCCCAAGCTTGTACTTGCCCAGCCTTAAGCTGTTTACCTTCTGCGATCTGATGAGTGCAGGTATGATCAGCTTAGAATAACCGTTGACGGAGCTTTCTCCAAGCCATTGTCCTCTTTTGATGGAAATCATTTGTACCCTTAACTTTGGAAAAAGTTAACGGAACCAGAGATTCCCAACCAGTCTCCCAAGCTGGTACTTGCCCAGCCTTAAGCTGTTTACCTTCTGCGATCTGACGAGTGCAGGTATGATCAGCTTAGAATAAAAATGACAGAGTCTGCTGCAAGCCATTGTCCTCTTTTGATGGAAATCATTTGTACCCTTAACTTGTGAAAAAGTCAACGGAACCAGGGATTCACAACCAGTCTCCCAAGCTGGTACTTGCCCAGCCTTATGCTGTTTACCTTCTGCGATCTGACGAGTGCAGGTATGATCAGCTTAGAATTACCGTTGACAGAGCTTTCTGCAAGCAATTGTCCTCTTTGATGGAAATCATTTGTACCCTTAACTTGGGAAAAAGTCAACGGAAACAGGGATTCCCAACCAGTCTTCCAAGCTTGAACTTGCCCAGCATTAAGCTGTTTACCTTCGGCGATCTGACGAGTGCAGGTATGATCAGCTTAGAATAACCGTTGACAGAGACCTCTGCAAGCCATTGTCCTCTTTTGATGGAAATCATTTGTACCCTTAACTTGGGAAAAAAGTCAACGGATGATCAGCTTAGAATAACCGTTGACAGAGCTTTCTGCAAGCAATTGTCCTCTTTTGATTGAAATCTTTTTACCCTTAACTGGGAAAAATTTAACGGAAACAGGGATTCCCAACCAGTTTTCCAAGCTGGTACTTGCCCAGCCTTAAGCCTTTTACCTTCTGCGATCTGATGAGTGCAGGTATGATCAGCTTAGAATAACCGTTGACAGAGTCTGCTGCAAGCAATTGTCCTCTTTTGATGGAAATCATTTGTACCCTTAACTTGGGAAAAGTCAACGGAACCAGGGATTCCCAACCAGTCTCCCAAGCTGGTACTTGCCCAGCCTTAAGCTGTTTACCTTCTGCAATCTGACGAGTGCAGGTATGATCAGCTTAGAATAACCATTGACAGAGCTTTCTGAGAGCAATTGTCCTCTTTTGATGGAAATCATTTGTACCCTTAACTTGGGAAAAGTCAACGGAACCAGGGATTCCCAACCAGTCTCCCAAGCTGGTACTTGCCCAGCCTCAAGTTGTTTACCTTCTGCAATCTGACGAGTGCAGGTATGATCAGCTTAGAATAACCGTTGACAGAGCTTTCCGAAAGCTATTGTCCTCTTTTTGATGGAAATCATTTGTACCCTTAACTTGGGAAAAAGTCAACGGAACCAGGGAATCCTAACCAGTCTCCCAAGCTGGTACTTGCCCAGCCTTAAGCTGTTTACCTTCTGCGATCTGACGAGTGCAGGTATGATCAGCTTAGAATAATCGTTGACAGAGTCTGATGCAAGCCATTGTCCTTTTTGATGGAAATCATTTCTACCCTTAACTTAGGAAAAAGTCAACGGAACCAGGGATTCGCAGCCAGTCTCCCAAACTGGTACTTGCCCAGCCTTAAGCTGTTTACCTTCTGCGATCTGACGAGTGCAGGTATTATCAGCTTAGAATAACCGTTGACAGAGTCTTCTGCAAGCCATTGTCCTTTTTTGATGGAAATCATTAGTTAACTTAACTTTTGAAAAAGTCAAAGGAACCAGGAATTCCCAACCAGTCTCCCAAGCTGGCACTTGCCCAGCCTTAAGCTGTTTACCTTCTGCGATCTGATGAGTGCAGGTATGATCAGCTTAGAATAACCGTTGACAGAGCTTTCTGCAAGCCATTGTCCTCTTTTGATGGAAATCATTTGTACCCTTAACTTGGGAAAAAGTCAACGGAACCAGGGAATCCTAACCAGTCTCCCAAGCTGGTACTTGCCCAGCCTTAAGCTGTTTACCTTCTGCGATCTGACGAGTGCAGGCATGATCAGCTTAGAATAACCGTTGACAGAGTCTGATGCAAGCCATTGTCCTTTTTTGATGGAAATCATTTGTACCCCTTAACTTGGGAAAAAGTTATCGGAACCAGGATTCCCAACCAGTCTCCGGCTGGTACTTGCCCAGCCTTAAGCTGTTTACCTTCTGCGATCTGATGAGTGCAGGAATGATCAGCTTAGAATAACCGTTGACAGAGTCTTCTGCAAGCCATTGTCCTCTTTTGATGGAAATCATTTGTACCTCTTAACTTGGGAAAAAGTCAACGAATGATCAGCTTAGAATAACCGTTGACAGAGTCTGATGCAAGCCATTGTCCTCTTTTTGATGGAAATCATTAGTTAACTTAACTTTTGGAAAAAGTCAACGGAACCAGGGATTCC
This sequence comes from Bufotes viridis, assembly GCA_033119425.1. Taxonomy (NCBI): domain Eukaryota; kingdom Metazoa; phylum Chordata; class Amphibia; order Anura; family Bufonidae; genus Bufotes; species Bufotes viridis. The sequence continues at coordinate 361,822,550 of CM065589.1, read as the reverse complement.
CAACCAGTTCTCCAAGCTGGTACTTCGCCCAGCCTTAAGCTGTTTACCTTCTGCGATCTGACGAGTGCAGGTATGATCAGCTTAGAATAACCGTTGACAGAGTCTGATGCAAGCCATTGTCCTTTTTTGATGGAAATCATTAGTTAACTTAACTTTTGAGAAAAGTCAACGGAACCAGGGATTCCCAACCAGTCTCCCAAGCTGGTACTTGCCCAGCCTTAAGCTGTTTACCTTCTGCGATCTGACGAGTGCAGGTATGATCAGCTTAGAATAACCGTTGACAGAGTCTGATGCAAGCCATTGTCCTTTTTGATGGAAATCATTGTTAACTTAACTTTTGAAAAAGTCAACGGAACCAGGGATTCCCAACCAGTCTCCCAAGCTGGTACTTGCCCAGCCTTAAGCTGTTTACCTTCTGCGATCTGACGAGTGCAGGTATGATCAGCTTAGAATAACCATTGACAGAGTCTGCTGCAAGCCATTGTCCTCTTTTGATGGAAATCATTTGTACCCTTAACTTGGGAAAAGAGTCAACGGAACCAGGGATTCCCAACCAGTCTCCCAAGCTGGTACTTGCCCAGCCTTAAGCATGTTTACCTTCTGCGATCTGACGAGTGCAGGTATGATCAGCTTAGAATAACCGTTGACAGAGTCTGCTGCAAGCCATTGTCCTCTTTTGATGGAAATCATTTGTACCCTTAATCTTGGGAAAAAGTCAACGGAACCAGGGATTCCCAACCAGTCTCCCAAGCTGGTACTTGCCCAGCCTTAAGCTGTTTACCTTCTGCGATCTGACGAGTGCAGGTATGATCAGCTTAGAATAACCGTTGACAGAGTCTGATGCAAGCCATTGTCCTCTTTGATGGAAATCATTTGTTACACTTAACTTTTGGAAAAAGTCAACGGAACCAGGGATTCCCAACCAGTCTCCCAAGCTGGTACTTGCCCAGCCTTAAGCTGTTTACCTTCTGCGATCTGACGAGTGCAGGTATGATCAGCTTAGAATAACCGTTGACAGAGTCTGCTGCAAGCCATTGTCCTCTTTTGATGGAAATCATTTGTTACCTTAACTTGGGAAAAAGTCAACGGAACCAGGGATTCCCAACCAGTCTCCCAAGCTGGTACTTGCCCAGCCTTAAGCTGTTTACCTTCTGCGATCTGACGAGTGCAGGTATGATCAGCTTAGAATAACCGTTGACAGAGTCTGCTGCAAGCCATTGTCCTCTTTTGATGGAAATCATTTGTTACCCTTAACTTGGGAAAAAGTCAACGGAACCAGGGATTCCCAACCAGTCTCCCAAGCTGGTACTTGCCCAGCCTTAAGCTGTTTACCTTCTGCGATCTGACGAGTGCAGGTATGATCAGCTTAGAATAACCGTTGACAGAGTCTGCTGCAAGCCATTGTCCTCTTTTGATGGAAATCATTTGTACCCTTAACTTGGGAAAAAGTCAACGGAACCAGGGATTCCCAACCAGTCTCCCAAGCTGGTACTTGCCCAGCCTTAAGCTGTTTACCTTCTGCGATCTGACGAGTGCAGGTATGATCAGCTTAGAATAACCGTTGACAGAGTCTGTTGCAAGCCATTGTCCTCTTTTGATGGAAATCATTTGTACCCTTAACTTGGGAAAAAGTCAACGGAACCAGGGATTCCCAACCAGTCTCCCAAGCTGGTACTTGCCCAGCCTTAAGCTGCTTACCTTCTGCGATCTGACGAGTGCAGGTATGATCAGCTTAGAATAACCGTTGACAGAGTCTGCTGCAAGCCATTGTCCTCTTTTGATGGAAATCATTTGTACCCTTAACTTGGGAAAAAGTCAACGGAACCAGTGATTCCCAACCAGTCTCCCAAGCTGGTACTTGCCCAGCCTTAAGCTGTTTACCTTCTGCGATCTGACGAGTGCAGGTATGATCAGCTTAGAATAACCGTTGACAGAGTATGCTGCGAGCCATTGTCCTATTTTGATGGAAATCATTTGTACCCTTAACTTGGGAAAAAGTCAACGGAACCAGGGATTCCCAACCAGTCTCCCAAGCTGGTACTTGCTCAGCCTTAAGCTGTTTACCTTCTGCGATCTGACGAGTGCAGGCATGATCAGCTTAGAATAACCGTTGACGGAGTCTGATGCAAGCCATTGTCCTCTTTTGATGGAAATCATTAGTTAACTTAACTTTTGAAAAAGTCAACGAGAACCATCGATTCCCAACCAGTCTCCAAAGCTGGTACTTGCCCAGCCTTGAGCTGTTTACCTTCTGCGATCTGACGAGTGCAGGTATGATCAGCTTAGATTAACCGTTGACAGATTCTGCTGCAAGCCATAGTCCTCTTTTGATGGAAATCATTGTTTTAACTTAACTTTTGAAAAAGTCAACTTAACCAGGGATTCCCAACTAGTCTCCCAAGCTTGTACTTGCCCAGCCTTAAGCTGTTTACCTTCTGCGATCTGACGAGTGTAGGTATGAATCAGCTTAGAATAACCGTTGACAGAGTCTGCTGCAAGCCATTGTCCTCTTTTGATGGAAATCATTTGTACACTTAACTTGGGAAAAAGTCAACGGAAACAGGGATTCCCAACCAGTCTCCCAAGCTGGTAATTGCCCAGCCTTAAGCTGTTTACATTCTGCGATCTGATGAGTGCAGGTATGATCAGCTTAGAATAACCGTTGACAGAGTCTGCTGCAAGCCATTGTCCTCTTTTGATGGAAATCATTTGTACCCTTAACTTGGGAAAAAGTCAACGGAACCAGGGATTCCCAAAGAGTCTCCCAAGCTGGTACTTGCCCAGCATTAAGCTGTTTACCTTCTGCGATTTGACAAGTGCAGGTATGATCAGCTTAGAATAACCGTTGACAGAGTCTGCTGCAAGCCATTGTCCTCTTTTGATGGAAATCATTTGTACCCTTAATTTGGGAAAAAGTCAATGGAACAAGGGATTCCTCAACCAGTCTCCCAAACTGGTACTTGCCCAGCCTAAACCTGTTTACCTTCTGCGATCTGACGAGTGCAAGAATGATCAGCTTAGAATAACCGTTGACAGAGTCTGCTGCAAGCCATTGTCCTCTTTTGATGGAAATCATTTGTACCCTTAACTTGGGAAAAAGTCAACGGAACCAGGGTTCCCAACCAGTCTCCACAAGCTGGTACTTGCCCAGCCTTAAGCTGTTTACCTTCTGCGATCTGACGAGTGCAGGTATGATCAGCTTAGAATAACCGTTGACAGTTCTTTCTGCAAGCCATTGTCCTCTTTTGATGGAAATCATTTGTACCCTTAACTTGGGAAAAAGTCAACGGAACCAGGGATTCCCAACCAGTCTCCCAAGCTGGTACTTGCCCAGCCTTAAGCTGTTTACCTTCTGCGATCTGACGAGTGCAGGTATGATCAGCTTAGAATAACCGTTGACAGTTCTTTCTGCAAGCCATTGTCCTCTTTTGATGGAAATCATTTGTACCCTTAACTTGGGAAAAAGTCAACGGAACCAAGTATTCCCAACCAGTCTCCCAAGCGGGTACTTGCCCAGCCTTAAGCTGTTTACCTTCTGCAATCTGACGAGTGCAGGTATGATCAGCTTAGAATAGCCGTTGACAGGCTCTGTTGCAAGCCATTGTCCTCTTTTGATGGAAATCATTTGTACCCTTAACTTGGGAAAAAGGTCAACGGAACCAGGGTTTCCCAAACAGTCTCCCAAGCTGGTACTTGCCCAGCCTTAAGCTGATTACCTTCTGTGATCTGGCGAGTGCAGGTATGATCAGCTTAGAATAACCGTTGACAGAGTCTGATGCAAGCCATTGTCCTCTTTTGATGGAAATCATTTGTACCCTTAACTTGGGAAAAAGTTAACCGAACCAGGGATTCCCAAACAGTCTCCCAAGCTGGTACTTGCCCAGCTTTAAGCTGTTTATCTTCTGCGATCTGACGAGTGCAAGTATGATCAGCTTAGAATAACCGTTGACAGATCTTTCTGCAAGCCATTGTCCTCTTTTGATGGAAATCATTTGTACCCATAACTTGGGAAAAAAGTCAACGGAACCAGGGATTCCCAACCAGTCTCCCAAGCTGTTTACCTTCTGCGATCTGATGAGTGCTGGTATGATCAGCTTAGAATAACTGTTGACAGAGTCTTACGCAAGCCATTGTCCTTTTTTGAAGGAAATCATTAGTCACCTTAACTTTTGAAAAAAGTCAACTGAACCAGAGATTCCCAACCAGTCTACCAAGCTGGTACTTGCCCAGCCTTAAGCTGTTTACCTTCTGCGATCTGACGAGTGCAGGTATGATCAGCTTAGTATAACCGTTGAGAGAGTCTGATGCAAGCCATTGTCCTTTTTTGATGGAAATCATTTGTACCCTTAACTTGGGAAAAAAGTCTACGGAACCAGCTATTACCAACCAGTCTCTCAAGCAGGTACTTGCCCAGACTTAGGCTGTTTACCTTCTGCGATCTGACGAGTGCAGGTATGATCAGCTTAGAATAACCTTCGACAGAGTCTGACGCAAGCCATTGTCCTCTTTTGATGGAAATCATTTGTACCCTTAACTTGGGAAAAAAGTCAACGGAACCAGGGATTCCCAACCAGTCTCCCAAGCTGGTACTTGCCCAGCCGTAAGCTGTTTTGCTTCTGCGATCTGATGAGTGCAGTTATGATCAGCTTAGAATAACCGTTGACAGAGTCTGCTGCAAGCCATTGTCCTCTTTTGATGGAAATCATTTGAACCCTTAACTTGGGAAAAAGTCAACGGAACCAGGGATTCCCAACCAGTCTCCCAAGCTTGTACTTGCCCAGCCTTAAGCTGTTTACCTTCTGCGATCTGATGAGTGCAGGTATGATCAGCTTAGAATAACCGTTGACGGAGCTTTCTCCAAGCCATTGTCCTCTTTTGATGGAAATCATTTGTACCCTTAACTTTGGAAAAAGTTAACGGAACCAGAGATTCCCAACCAGTCTCCTAAGCTGGTACTTGCCCAGCCTTAAGCTGTTTACCTTCTGCGATCTGACGAGTGCAGGTATGATCAGCTTAGAATAAAAATGACAGAGTCTGCTGCAAGCCATTGTCCTCTTTTTGATGGAAATCATTTGTACCCTTAACTTGTGAAAAAGTCAACGGAACCAGGGATTCACAACCAGTCTCCCAAGCTGGTACTTGCCCAGCCTTATGCTGTTTACCTTCTGCGATCTGACGAGTGCAGGTATGATCAGCTTAGAATTACCGTTGACAGAGCTTTCTGCAAGCAATTGTCCTCTTTTGATGGAAATCATTTGTACCCTTAACTTGGGAAAAAGTCAACGGAAACAGGGATTCCCAACCAGTCTTCCAAGCTTGAACTTGCCCAGCATTAAGCTGTTTACCTTCGGCGATCTGACGAGTGCAGGTATGATCAGCTTAGAATAACCGTTGACAGAGACCTCTGCAAGCCATTGTCCTCTTTTGATGGAAATCATTTGTACCCTTAACTTGGGAAAAAGTCAACGGATGATCAGCTTAGAATAACCGTTGACAGAGCTTCTGCAAGCAATTGTCCTCTTTTGATTGAAATCTTTTTACCCTTAACTGGGAAAAATTTAACGGAAACAGGGATTCCCAACCAGTTTTCCAAGCTGGTACTTGCCCAGCCTTAAGCCTTTTACCTTCTGCGATCTGATGAGTGCAGGTATGATCAGCTTAGAATAACCGTTGACAGAGTCTGCTGCAAGCAATTGTCCTCTTTTGATGGAAATCATTTGTACCCTTAACTTGGGAAAAAGTCAAGCGGAACCAGGGATTCCCAACCAGTCTCCCAAGCTGGTACTTGCCCAGCCTTAAGCTGTTTACCTTCTGCAATCTGACGAGTGCAGGTATGATCAGCTTAGAATAACCATTGACAGAGCTTTCTGAGAGCAATTGTCCTCTTTTGATGGAAATCATTTGTACCCTTAACTTGGGAAAAAGTCAACGGAACCAGGGATTCCCAACCAGTCTCCCAAGCTGGTACTTGCCCAGCCTCAAGCTGTTTACCTTCTGCAATCTGACGAGTGCAGGTATGATCAGCTTAGAATAACCGTTGACAGAGCTTTCCGAAAGCTATTGTCCTCTTTTTGATGGAAATCATTTGTACCCTTAACTTGGGAAAAGTCAACGGAACCAGGGAATCCTAACCAGTCTCACAAGCTGGTACTTGCCCAGCCTTAAGCTGTTTACCTTCTGCGATCTGACGAGTGCAGGTATGATCAGCTTAGAATAATCGTTGACAGAGTCTGATGCAAGCCATTGTCCTTTTTGATGGAAATCATTTCTACCCTTAACTTAGGAAAAAGTCAACGGAACCAGGGATTCGCAGCCAGTCTCCCAAACTGGTACTTGCCCAGCCTTAAGCTGTTTACCTTCTGCGATCTGACGAGTGCAGGTATTATCAGCTTAGAATAACCGTCGACAGAGTCTTCTGCAAGCCATTGTCCTTTTTGATGGAAATCATTAGTTAACTAACTTTTGAAAAGTCAAAGGAACCAGGAATTCCCAACCAGTCTCCCAAGCTGGCATTTGCCCAGCCTTAAGCTGTTTACCTTCTGCGATCTGATGAGTGCAGGTATGATCAGCTTAGAATAACCGTTGACAGAGCTTTCTGCAAGCTATTGTCCTCTTTTGATGGAAATCATTTGTACCCTTAACTTGGGAAAAAAGTCAACGGAACCAGGGAATCCTAACCAGTCTCCCAAGCTGGTACTTGCCCAGCCTTAAGCTGTTTACCTTCTGCGATCTGACGAGTGCAGGTATGATCAGCTTAGAATAACCGTTGACAGAGTCTGATGCAAGCCATTGTACTTTTTTGATGGAAATCATTTGTACCCTTAACTTGGGAAAAAGTTATCGGAACCAGGGATTCCTAACCAGTCTCCGAAGCTGGTACTTGCCCAGCCTTAAGCTGTTTACCTTCTGCGATCTGATGAGTGCAGGAATGATCAGCTTAGAATAACCGTTGACGGAGTCTTCTGCAAGCCATTGTCCTCTTTTGATGGAAATCATTTGTACCCTTAACTTGGGAAAAAGTCAACGAATGATCAGCTTAGAATAACCGTTGACAGAGCTTTCTGCAAGCAATTGTCCTCTTTTGATTGAAATCTTTTTACCCTTAACTGGGAAAAATTTAACGGAAACAAGGATTCCCAAACAGTTTTCCAAGCTGGTACTTGCCCAGCCTTAAGCCTTTTACCTTCTGCGATCTGACGAGTGCAGGTATGATCAGCTTAGAATAACCGTTGACAGAGTCTGCTGCAAGCAATTGTCCTCTTTTGATGGAAATCATTTGTACCCTTAACTTGGGAAAAAAGTCAACGGAACCAGGGATTCCCAACCAGTCACCCAAGCTGGCACTTGCCCAGCCTTAAGCTGTTTTGCTTCTGCGATCTGACGAGTGCAGGTATGATCAGCTTAGAATAACCGTTGACAGAGTCTGCTGCAAGCCATTGTCCTCTTTTGATGGAAATCATTTGTACCCTTAACTTGGGAAAAAGTCAACGGAACCAGGGGTTCCCAACCTGGTACTTGCCCAGCCTTAAGCAGTTTAGCTTCTGCGATCTGACGAGTGCAGGTATGACAAGCTTAAAATAATCGTTGACAGAGTCTGCTGCAAGCCATTGTCCTCTTTTGATGGAAATCATTTGTACCCTTAACTTGGGAAAAAGTCAGCGGAACCAGGGATTCCCAACCAGTCTCCCAAACTGGTACTTGCCCAGCCTTAAGCTGTTTATCTTCTGCGATCTGATGAGTGCAGGTATGATCAGCTTAGAATAACAGTTCACAGAGTCTGCTGCAAGCCATTGTCCTCTTTTGATGGAAATCATTTGTACCCTTAACTTGGGTAAAAAGTCAACAGAACCAGGGATTCCCAACTAGTCTCCCAAGCTGGTACTTGCCCAGCCTTAAGCTGTTTACCTTCTGCGTTCTGACGAGTGCAAGTATGATCAGCTTAGAATATCCCTTGACAGAGCTTTCTGCAAGCAATTGTCCTCTTTTGATGGAAATCTTTTGTACCCTTAACTGGGGAAAAAAGTCAACGGAACCAGGGATTCCCAACCAGTCTCCCAAGCTGGTACTTGCCCAGCCTTAAGCTGTTTACCTTCTGCGGTCTGACAAGTGCAGGTTTGATCAGCTTAGAATAACCGTTGACAGAGTCTTATGCAAGCCATTGTCCTTTTTTGATGGAAATCATTAGTCAACTTAACTTTTGAAAAAAGACAACGGAACCAGGGATTCCCAACTAGTCTCCCAAGCTTGTACTTGCCCAGCCTTAAGCTGTTTACCTTCTGCGATCTGATGAGTGCAGGTAAGATCAGCTTAGAATAACCGTTGACAGATCTTTCTGCAAGCCATTGTCCTCTTTTGATGGAAATCATTACTTAACTTTTGAAAAAAGTCAACGGAACCAGGGATTCCCAAATAGTCTTCCAAGCTGGTACTTGCCCAGCCTTAAGCTGTTTACCTTCCGCGATCTGATGAGTGCAGGTATGATCAGCTTAGAATAACCGTTGACAGAGCTTTCTGCAAGCCATTGTCCTCTTTTGATGGAAATCATTTGTACCCTTAACTTGGGAAAAAAGTCAACGGAAACAGGGATTCCCAACCAGTCTCCCAAGCTGGTACTTGCCCAGCCTTAAGCTGTTTACCTTCTGCGATCTGACGAGTGCAGGTATGATCAGCTTAGAATAACCGTTGACAGAGCTTTCTGCAAGCAATTGTCCTCTTTTGATGGAAATCATTTGTACCCTTAACTTGGGAAAAAAGTCAACGGAACCAGGGATACCCAACCAGTCTTCCAAGCTGGTACTTGCCCAGCCTTAAGCTGGTTACCTTCTGCGATCTGACGAGTGCAGGTATGATCAGCTTAGAATAACCGTTGACAGAGTCTGCTGCAAGCCATTGTCCTCTTTTGATGGAAATCATTTGTACCCTTAACTTGGGAAAAAAGTTAACGGAAACATGGATTCCCAACCAGTCTGCCAAGCTGGTAACTGCCCAGCCTTAAGCTGTTTACCTTCTGCGATCTGATGAGTGCAGTTATGATCAGCTTAGAATAACCGTTGACAGAGTCTTCTGCAAGCCATTGTCCTCTTTTGATGGAAATCATTTGTACCCTTAACTTGGGAAAAAAGTCAACGGATGATCAGCTTAGAATAACCGTTGACAGAGCTTTCTGCAAGCAATTGTCCTCTTTTGATTGAAATCTTTTTTACCCTTAACTGGGAAAAAATTTAACTGAAATAAGGATTTCCAACCAGTTTTCCAAGCTGGTACTTGCCCAGCCTTAAGCCTTTTACCTTCTGCGATCTGAAGAGTGCAGGTATGATCAGCTTAGAATAACCGTTGACAGAGTCTGCTGCAAGCCATTGTCCTCTTTTGATGGAAATCATTTGTACCCTTAACTTGGGAAAAAAGTCAACGGAACCAGAGATTCCCAACCAGTCTCCCATGCTGGTACTTGCCCAGCCTTAAGCTGTTTACCTTCGGCTATCTGATGAGTGCAGGTATGATGAGCTTAGAATAACCGTTGACAGATTTTTCTGCAAGCCATTGTCCTCTTTTGATGGAAATCATTATTAACTTAACTTTTGAAAAAAGTCAACGGAACCAGGGATTCCCAACTAGTCTCCCAAGCTGGTACTTGCCCAGCCTTAAGCTGTTTACCTTCTGCGATCTGATGAGTGCAGGTATGATCAGCTTAGAATAACCGTTGACAGAGTCTGCTGCAAGCAATTGTCCTCTTTTGATGGAAATCATTTGTACCCTTAACTTGGGAAAAAAGTCAATGGAACCAGAGATTCCCAACCAGTCTCCCAAACTGGTACTTGCCCAGCCTTAAGCTGTTTACCTTCTGCGATCTGACGAGTGCAGGTATGATCAGCTTAGAATAACCGTTGACACAGTCTGCTGCAAGCCATTGTCCTCTTTTGATGGAAATCATTTGTACCCTTAACTTGGGAAAAAAGTCAACGGAACCAGGGATTCCCAACTAGTCTCCCAAGCTGGTACTTGCCCAGCCTTAAGCTGTTTACCTTCTGCGATCTGACGAGTGCAGGTATGATCAGCTTAGAATAACCGTTGACAGAGTCTGCTGCAAGCCATTGTCCTCTTTTGATGGAAATCATTTGTACCCTTAACTTGGGAAAAAGTCAACGGAACCAGGGATTCCAAACCAGTCTCCCAAGCTGGTACTTGCCCAGCCTCAAGCTGTTTACCTTCTGCGATCTGACGAGTGCAGGTATGATCAGCTTAGAATAACCGTTGACAGAGTCTGTTGCAAGCCATTGTCCTCTTTTGATGGAAATCATTTGTACCCTTAACTTGGGAAAAAGTCAACGGAACCAGGGATTCCCAACCAGTCTCCCAAGCTGGTACTTGCCCAGCCTTAAGCTGTTTACCTTCTGCGATCTGACGAGTGCAGGTATGATCAGCTTAGAATAACCGTTGACAGAGTCTGCTGCAAGCCATTGTCCTCTTTTGATGGAAATCATTTGTACCCTTAACTTGTGAAAAAAGTCAACGAAACCAGGGATTCCCAACCAGTCTCCCAAGCTGGTACTTGCCCAGCCTTAAGCTGTTTACCTTCTGCGATCTGACGAGTGCAGGTATGATCAACTTAGAATAACCGTTGACAGAGTTTGCTGCAAGCCATTGTCCTCTTTTGATGGAAATCATTTGTACCCTTAACTTGGGAAAAAGTCAACGGAACCAGGGATTACCAACCAGTCTCTCAAGCTGGTACTTGCCCAGCCTTAAGCTGTTTACCTTCTGCGATATGACGAATGCAGGTATGATCAGCTTAGAATAACCGTTGACACGAGTCTGATGCAAGCCATTGTCCTCTATTGATTGAAATCATTAGTTAACCTAACTTTGGAAAAAGTCAACAGAACCATCGATTCCCAACCGTCTCCCAAAGCTGGTACTTGCCCAGCCTTAAGCTGTTTACCTTCTGCGATCTGACGAGTGCAGGTATGATCAGCTTAGAATAACCGTTGACAGAGTCTGCTGCAAGCCATTGTCCTCTTTTGATGGAAATCATTTGTACCCTTAACTTGGGAAAAAAGTCAACGAAACAAGGGATTCCCAACCAGTCTCCCAAGCTGGTACTTGCCCAGCCTTAAGCTGTTTACCTTCTGCGATCTGACGAGTGCAGGTATGATCAGCTTAGAATAACCGTTGACAGAGTCTGCTGCAAGCCATTGTCCTCTTTTGATGGAAATCATTTGTACGCTTAACTTGGGAAAAAAGTCAACGGAACCAGGTATTACCAACCAGTCTCTCAAGCTGGTACTTGCCCAGCCTTAAGCTGTTTACATTCTGCGATATGACGAATGCAGGTATGATCAGCTTAGAATAACCGTTGACCGAGTCTGGTGCAAGCCATTGTCCTCTATTGATGGAAATCATTAGTTAACTTAACTTTTGAAAAAAGTCAACAGAACCATCGATTCCCAACCCGTCTCCAAAGCTGGTACTTGCCCAGCCTTAAGCTGTTTACCTTCTGCGATCTGACGAGTGCAGGTATGATCAGCTTAGAATAACCGTTGACAGAGTCTGCTGCAAGCCATTGTCCTCTTTTGATGGAAATCATTTGTACCCTTAACTTGGGAAACAAGTCAAGCGGAACCAGGGATTCCCAACCAGTCTCCCAAGCTGGTACTTGCCCAGCCTTAAGCTGTTTACCTTCTGCGATCTGACGAGTGCAGGTATGATCAGCTTAGAATAACCGTTGACAGAGTCTGCTGCAAGCCATTGTCCTCTTTTGATGGAAATCATTTGTACCCTTAACTTGGGAAAAAAGTTAACGGAACCAGGGATTCCCAACCAGTCTCCCAAGCTGGTACTTGCCCAGCCTTAAGCTGTTTACCTTCTGCGATCTGACGAGTGCAGGTATGATCAGCTTAGAATAACCGTTGAGCAGAGTTTGCTGCAAGCCATTGTCCTCTTTTGATGGAAATCATTTGTACCCTTAACTTGGGAAAAAAGTTAACGGAACCAGGGATTCCCAACCAGTCTCCCAAGCTGGTACTTTCCCCAATCTTAAGCTGTTTACCTTCTGCGATCTGATGAGTGCAGGTATGATCAGCTTAGAATAACCGTTGACACAGTATGTTGCAAGCCATTGTCCTCTTTTGATGGAAATTATTTGTACCCTTAACTTGGGAAAAAAATCAACGAAACCAGGGATTCCCAACCAGTCTCCCAAGCTGGTACTTGCCCAGCCTTAAGCTGTTTACCTTCTGCAATCTGACGAGTACAGGTATGATCAGCTTAGAATAACCGTTGACAAAGTCTGCTGCAAGCCATTGTCCTCTTTTGATTGAAATCATTTGTACCCTTAACTTGGGAAAAAAGTCAACGGAACAAGTGATTTCCAACCAGTCTCCCAAGCTGGTACTTGCTCAGCCTTAAGCTGTTTACCTTCTGCGATCTGACGAGTGCAGGTATGATCAGCTTAGAATAACCGTTGACAGAGTCTGATGCAAGCCATTGTCCTCTTTTGATGGAAATCATTTGTACCCTTAACTTGGGAAAAAAGTCAACGGAACCAGGTATTACCAACCAGTCTCCCAAGCTGGTACTTGCCCAGCCTTAAGCTGTTTACCTTCTGCGATCTGACGAGTGCAGGTATGATCAGCTTAGAATAACAGTTAACAGCGTCTGCTGCAAGCTATTGTCCTCTTTTGATGGAAATCATTTGTACCCTTAACTTGGGAAAAAAGTCAACGGAACCAGGGAATCCCAACCAGCCTCCCAAGCTGGTACTTGCCCAGCCTTAAGCTATTTACCTTCTGCGATCTGACGAGTGCAGGTATGATCAGCTTAGAACAACCGTTGACAGAGCTTTCTGCAAGCAATTGTCCGATTTTGATGGAAATCATTTGTACCCTTAACTTGGGAAAAAAGGCAAAGGAAACAGGGATTCCCAAACAGTCTTCCAAGCTGGTACTTGCCCAGCCTTAAGCTGTTTAGCTTACCTGACAAGTGCAGGTATGATCAGCTTAGAATAACCGTTGACAGGGTCTGTTTGCAAGCCATTGTCCTCTTTTGATGGAAATCATTTGTACCCTTAACTTAAGAAAAAAGTCAACGGAACCAGGGATTCCCAACCAGTCTCCCAAGCTGGTACTTGCCCAGCCTTAAGCTGTGTACCTTCTGCGATCTGACGAGTGCAGGTATGATCAGCTTAGAATAACCGTTGACAGAGCTTTCTGCAAGCCATTGTCCTCTTTTGATGGAAATAATTTGTACCCTTAACTTGGGAAGAAAGTCAACGAAACCAGGGATTCCCAACCAGTCCCCCAAGCTAGCGCTTGCCCAGCCTTAAGCTGTTTACCTTCTGCGATCTGATGAGTGCAGGTATGATCAGCTTAGAATAACCGTTGACAGAGTCTGCTGCAAGCCATTGTCCTCTTTTGATGGAAATCATTTGTGCCCTTAACTTGGGAAAAAAGTCAACGGAACCAAGGATTCCCAACCTGTCTCCCAAGCTGTTTACCTTCTGCGATCTGACTAGTGCAGGTATGATCAGCTTAGAATAACCGTTGACAGAGTCTGATGCAAGCCTTTGTCCTTTTTTGATGGAAATCATTAGTTAACTTAACTTTTGAAAAAAGTCAACAGAACCATCGATTCCCAACCAGTCTCCCAAGCTGGTACTTGCCCAGCCTTAAGCTGTTTACCTTCTGCGATCTGACGAGTGAAGGTATGATCAGCTTAGAATAACCGTTGACAGAGTATGCTGCAAGCCATTGTCCTCTTTTGATGGAAATCATTTGTACCCTTAACTTGGGAAAAAAGTTAACGGAACCAGGGATTCCCAACCAGTCTCCCAAGCTGGTACTTGCCCAGCCTTAAGCTGTTTACCTTCTGCAATCTGACGAGTGCAGGTATGATCAGCTTAGAATAACCGTTGACAGAGCTTTCTGCGAGCAATTGTCCTCTTTTGATGGAAATCATTTGTACCCTTAACTTGGGAAAAAAGTCAACGGAACCAGGGATTCCCAACCAGTCTCCCAAGCTGGTACTTTCCCAGCCTCAAGCTGTTTACCTTCTGCGATCTGATGAGTGCAGGTATGATCAGCTTAGAATAACCGTTGACAGAGCTTTCCGCTAGCTATTGTCCTCTTTTGATGGAAATCATTTGTACCCTTAACTTGGGAAAAAAGTCAACGGAACCAGGGAATCCTAACCAGTCTCCCAAGCTGGTACTTGCCCAGCCTTAAGCTGTTTACCTTCTGCGATCTGACGAGTGCAGGTATGATCAGATTAGAATAACCGTTGACAGAGTCTGATGCAAGCCATTGTCCTTTTTTGATGGAAATTATTTGTACCCTTAACTTAGGAAAAAAGTCAACAGAACCAGGGATTCCCAACCAGTCTCCCAAACTGGTACTTGCCCAGCCTTAAGCTGTTTACCTTCTGCGATCTGACGAGTGCAGGTATGATCAGCTTAGAATAACCGTCGACAGAGTCTTCAGCAAGCCATTGTCCTTTTTTGATGGAAATCATTAGTTAACTTAACTTTTGAAAAAAGTCAACGGAACCAGGAATTCCCAACCAGTCTCCCAAGCTGGCATTTGCCCAGCCTTAAGCTGTTTACCTTCTGCGATCTGATGAGTGCAGGTATGATCAGCTTAGAATAACCGTTGACAGAGTCTTCTGCATGCCATTGTCCTCTTTTGATGGAAATCACTTGTACCCTTAACTTGGGAAAAAAGTCAACGGATGATCAGCTTAGAATAACCGTTGACAGAGCTTTCTGCAAGCAATTGTCCTCTTTTGATTGAAATCTTTTTTACCCTTAACTGGGAAAAAATTTAACGGAAACAGGGATTCCCAACCAGTTTTCCAAGCTGGTTCTTGCCCAGCCTTAAGCCTTTTACCTTCTGCGATCTGACGAGTGCAGGTATGATCAGCTTAGAATAACCGTTGACAGAGTCTGCTGCAAGCAATTGTCCTCTTTTGATGGAAATCATTTGTACCCTTAACTTGGGAAAAAGTCAACGGAACCAGGGATTCCCAACCAGTCTCCCAAGCTGGTACTTGCCCAGCCTTAAACTGTTTTGCTTCTGCGATCTGACGAGTGCAGGTATGATCAGCTTAGAATAACCGTTGACAGAGTCTGCTGCATGCCATTGTCCTCTTTTGATGGAAATCATTTGTACCCTTAACTTGGGAAAAAAGTCAACGGAACCAGGGATTCCCAACCTGGTACTTGCCCAGCCTTAAGCTGTTTACCTTCTGCGATCTGACGAGTGCAGGTATGACAAGCTTAGAATAACCGTTGACAGAGTCTGCTGCAAGCCATTGTCCTCTTTTGATGGAAATCATTTGTACCCTTAACTTGGGAAAAAGTCAACGGAACCAGGGATTCCCAACCAGTCTCCCAAGCTGGTACTTGCCCAGCCTTAAGCTGTTTACCTTCTGCGATCTGACGAGTGCAGGTATGATCAGCTTAGAATAACCGTTGACAGAGTCTGCTGCATTCCATTGTCCTCTTTTGATGGAAATCATTTGTACCCTTAACTTGGGAAAAAAAGTCAACAGAACCAGGCATTCCCAACCAGTCTCCCAAGCTGGTACTTGCCCGGCCTTAAGCTATTTACCTACTGCGATCTGACGAGTTCAGGTATGATCAGCTTAGAATAACAGTTGACAGTGTCTGCTGCAAGCTATTGTCCTCTTTTGATGGAAATCATTTGTACCCTTAACTTGGGAAAAAAGTCAACGAAAACAGGGATTCCCAACCAGTCTCCCAAGTTGTTTACCTTCTGCGATCTGATAAGTGCAGGTATGATCAGCTTAGAATAACCGTTGACAGAGCTTTCCGCAAGCCATTGTCCTCTTTTCATGGAAATCATTTGTACCCTTAACTTGGGAAAAAAGTCAACGGAACCAGGGATTCCCAACCAGTGTCCCAAGCTGGTACTTGCCCAGCCTTATGCTGTTTACCTTCTGCAATCTGACGAGTACAGGTATGATCAGCTTAGAATAACCTTTGACAGAGTTTGCTGCAAGCCATTGTCCTCTTTTGATGAAAATCATTTGTAACCTTAACTTGGGAAAAAAGTTAACGGAACCAGGGATTCCCAACCAGCCTCCCAAGCTGGTACTTGCCCAGCCTTAAGCTGTTTACCTTCTGCGATTTGACGAGCGCAGGTATGATCAGCTTAGAACAACCTTTGACAGAGTCTGCTGCAAGCCATTGTCCTCTTTTGATGGAAATCATTTGTACCCTTAACTTGGGAAAAAAGTCCACGGAACCAGGGATTCACAACCAGCCTCCCAAGCTGGTACTTGCCCAGCCTTAAGCTGTTTACTTTCTGCGATCTGACGAGTGCAGGTATGATCAGCTTAGAATAACAGTTGACAGACTCTGCTGCATGCCATTGTCCTCTTTTGATGGAAATCATTTGTACCCTTAACTTGGGAAAAAAAGTCAACGGAACCAGGGATTCCCAACCAGTCTCCCAAGCTGGTACTTGCCCAGCCTTAAGCTGTTTACCTACTGCGATCTGACGAGTGCAGGTATGATCAGCTTAGAATAACAGTTGACAGTGTCTGCTGCAAGCTATTGTCCTCTTTTGATGGAAATCAATTGTACCCTTAGCTTGGGAAAAAAGTCAACGGAACCAGGGGTTCCCAACCAGTCTCCCAAGTTGTTTACCTTCTGCGATCTGATAAGTGCAGGTATGATCAGCTTAGAATAACCGTTGACAGAGCTTTCCGCAAGCCATTGTCCTCTTTTGATGGAAATCATTTGTACCCTTAACTATGTGAAAAAGTCAACGGAACCAGGGATTCCCAACCAGTCTCCCAAGCTGGTACTTGCCCAGCCTTATGCTGTTTACCTTCTGCAATCTGACGAGTACAGGTATGATCAGCTTAGTATAACCGTTGACAGAGTTTGCTGCAAGCCATTGTCCTCTTTTGATGAAAATCATTTGTAACCTTAACTTGGGAAAAAAGTTAACGGAACCAGGGATTCCCAACCAGCCTCCCAAGCTGGTACTTGCCCAGCCTTAAGCTATTTACCTTCTGCGATCTGACGAGTGCAGGTATGATCAGCTTAGAACAACCGTTGACAGAGCTTTCTGCGAGCAATTGTCCTCTTTTGATGGAAATCATTTGTACCCTTAACTTGGGAAAAAGGCAACGGAAACAGGGATTCCCAACCAGTCTCCCAAGCTGGTACTTGCCCAGCCTCAAGCTGTTTACCTTCTACGATCTGATGAGTGCAGGTATGATCAGCTTAGAATAACCGTTGACAGAGCTTTCGCAAGCTATTGTCCTCTTTTGATGGAAATCATTTGTACCCTTAACTTGGGAAAAAAGTCAACAGAACCAGGGAATCCTAACCAGTCTCCCAGGCTGGTACTTGCCCAGCCTTAAGCTGTTTACCTTCTGCGATCTGACGAGTGCAGGTGTGATCAGCTTAGAATAACCGTTGACAGAGTCTGCTGCAAGCAATTGTCCTCTTTTGATGGAAATCATTTGTACCCTTAACTTGGGAAAAAGTCAACGGAACCAGGGATTCCCAACCAGTCTCCCAAGCTGGTACTTGCCCAGCCTTAAACTGTTTTGCTTCTGCGATCTGACGAGTGCAGGTATGATCAGCTTAGAATAACCGTTGACAGAGTCTGCTGCAAGCCATTGTCCTCTTTTGATGGAAATCATTTGTACCCTTAACTTGGGAAAAAAGTCAACGGAACCAGTGATTCCCAACCTGGTACTTGCCCAGCCTTAAGCTGTTTACCTTCTGCGATCTGACGAGTGCAGGTATGACAAGCTTAGAATAACCGTTGACAGAGTCTGTTGCAAGCCATTGTCCTCTTTTGATGGAAATCATTTGTACCCTTAACTTGGGAAAAAGTCAGCGGAACCAGGGATTCCCAACCAGTCTCCCAAGCTGGTACTTGCCCAGCCTTAAGCTGTTTACCTTCTGCGATCTGACGAGTGCAGGTATGATCAGCTTAGAATAACCGTTGACAGATTCTGCTGCATGCCATTGTCCTCTTTTGATGGAAATTATTTGTACCCTTAACTTGGGAAAAAAAGTCAACGGAACCAGGGATTCCCAACCAGTCTCCCAAGCTGGTACTTGCCCAGCCTTAAGATGTTTACCTACTGCGATCTAACGAGTTCAGGTATGATCAGCTTAGAATAACAGTTGACAGTGTCTGCTGCAAGCTATTGTCCTCTTTTGATGGAAATCATTTGTACCCTTAACTTGGGAAAAAAGTCAACGGAACCAGGGGTTCCCAACCAGTCTCCCAAGTTGTTTACCTTCTGCGATCTGATAAGTGCAGGTATGATCAGCTTAGAATAACCGTTGACAGAGCTTTCCGTAAGCCATTGTCTTCTTTTGATGGAAATCATTTGTACCCTTAACTTGGGAAAAAGTCAACGGAACCAGGGATTCCCAACCAGTCTCCCAAGCTGGTACTTGCCCAGCCTTAAGCTGTTTACCTTCTGCAATCTGACGAGTGCAGGTATGATCAGCTTAGAATAACCGTTGACAAAGTCTGATGCAAGCCATTGACCTCTTTTGATGGAAATCATTTGTACCCTTAACTTGGGAAAAAGTCAACAGAACCAGGTATTCCCAACCAGTCTCCCAAGCTGGTAATCTCCCAGCCTTAAGCTGTTTACCTTCTGCGATCTGACAAGTGCAGGTATGATCAGCTTAGAATAACCGTTGACAGAGTCTTTCTGCAAGCAATTGTCCTCTTTTGATGGAAATCATTTGTACCCTTAACGTGGGAAAAAGTCAACAGAACCAGGGATTCCCAACCAGTCTCCCAAGCTGGTACTTGCCCAGCCTTAAGCTGTTTACCTTCTGCGATCTGACGAGTGCAGGTATGATCAGCTTAGAATAACCGTTGACAGAGTCTGCTGCAAGCCATTGTCCTCTTTTGATGGAAATCATTTGTACCCTTAACTTGGGAAAAAGTCAACGGAACCAGGATTCCCAACCAGTCTCCCAAGCTGGTACTTGCCCAGCCTTAAGCTGTTTACCTTCTGCGATCTGACGAGTGCAGGTATGATCAGCTTAGAATAACCATTGACAGAGTCTGCTGCAAGCCATTGTCCTCTTTTGATGGAAATCATTTGTACCCTTAACTTGGGAAAAAGTCAACGGAACCAGGGATTCCCAACCAGTCTCCCAAGCTGGTACTTGCCCAGCCTTAAGCTGTTTACCTTCTGCGATCTGACGAGTGCAGGTATGATCAGCTTAGAATAACCGTTGACAGAGTCTGCTGCAAGCCATTGTCCTCTTTTGATGGAAATCATTTGTACCCTTAACTTGGGAAAAAAGTCAACGGAACCAGGGATTCCCAACCAGTCTCCCAAGCTGGTACTTGCCCAGCCTTAAGCTGTTTACCTTCTGCGATCTGACGAGTGCAGGTATGATCAGCTTAGAATAACCGTTGACAGAGTCTGCTGCAAGCTATTGTCCTCTTTTGATGGAAATCATTTGTACCCTTAACTTGGGAAAAAAGTCAACGGAACCAGGGGTTCCCAACCAGTCTCCCAAGTTGTTTTACCTTCTGCGATCTGATAAGTGCAGGTATGATCAGCTTAGAATAACCGTTGACAGAGCTTTCCGCAAGCCATTGTCCTCTTTTGATGGAAATCATTTGTACCCTTAACTTGGGAAAAAGTCAACGGAACCAGGGATTCCCAACCAGTCTCCCAAGCTGGTACTTGCCCAGCCTTAAGCTGTTTACCTTCTGCGATCTGACGAGTGCAGGTATGATCAGCTTAGAATAACCGTTGACAGAGTCTGCTGCAAGCCATTGTCCTCTTTTGATGGAAATCATTTGTAACCTTAACTTGGGAAAAAGTCAACGGAACCAGGGATTCCCAACCAGTCTCCCAAGCTGGTACTTGCCCAGCCTTAAGCTGTTTACCTTCTGCGATCTGACGAGTGCAGGTATGATCAGCTTAGAATAACCGTTGACAGAGTCTGCTGCAAGCCATTGTCCTCTTTTGATGGAAATCATTTGTACCCTTAACTTGGGAAAAAGTCAACGGAACCAGGGATTCCCAACCAGTCTCCCAAGCTGGTACTTGCCCAGCCTTAAGCTGTTTACCTTCTGCGATCTGACGAGTGCAGGTATGATCAGCTTAGAATAACCGTTGACAGAGTCTGCTGCAAGCCATTGTCCTCTTTTGATGGAAATCATTTGTACCCTTAACTTGGGAAAAAGTCAACGGAACCAGGGATTCCCAACCAGTCTCCCAAGCTGGTACTTGCCAGCCTTAAGCTGTTTACCTTCTGCGATCTGACGAGTGCAGGTATGATCAGCTTAGAATAACCGTTGACAGAGTCTGCTGCAAGCCATTGTCCTCTTTTGATGGAAATCATTTGTACCCTTAACTTGGGAAAAAGTCAACGGAACCAGGGATTCCCAACCAGTCTCCCAAGCTGGTACTTGCCCAGCCTTAAGCTGTTTACCTTCTGCGATCTGACGAGTGCAGGTATGATCAGCTTAGAATAACCGTTGACAGAGTCTGCTGCAAGCCATTGTCCTCTTTTGATGGAAATCATTTGTACCCTTAACTTGGGAAAAAAGTCAACGGAACCAGGGATTCCCAACCAGTCTCCCAAGCTGGTACTTGCCCAGCCTTAAGCTGTTTACCTTCTGCGATCTGACGAGTGCAGGTATGATCAGCTTAGAATAACCGTTGACAGAGTCTGCTGCAAGCCATTGTCCTCTTTTGATGGAAATCATTTGTACCCTTAACTTGGGAAAAAGTCAACGGAACCAGGATTCCAACCAGTCTCCCAAGCTGGTACTTGCCCAGCCTTAAGCTGTTTACCTTCTGCGATCTGACGAGTGCAGGTATGATCAGCTTAGAATAACCGTTGACAGAGTCTGCTGCAAGCCATTGTCCTCTTTTGATGGAAATCATTTGTACCCTTAACTTGGGAAAAAGTCCACGGAACCAGGGATTCACAACCAGTCTCCCAAGCTGGTACTTGCCCAGCCTTAAGCTGTTTACCTTCTGCGATCTGACGAGTGCAGGTATGATCAGCTTAGAATAACAGTTGACAGACTCTGCTGCATGCCATTGTCCTCTTTTGATGGAAATCATTTGTACCCTTAACTTGGGAAAAAAGTCAACGGAACCAGGGATTCCCAACCAGTCTCCCAAGCTGGTACTTGCCCAGCCTTAAGCTGTTTACCTACTGCGATCTGACGAGTGCAGGTATGATCAGCTTAGAATAACAGTTGACAGTGTCTGCTGCAAGCTATTGTCCTCTTTTGATGGAAATCAATTGTACCCTTAACTTGGGAAAAAAGTCAACGGAACCAGGGGTTCCCAACCAGTCTCCCAAGTTGTTTACCTTCTGCGATCTGATAAGTGCAGGTATGATCAGCTTAGAATAACCGTTGACAGAGCTTTCCATAAGCCATTGTCCTCTTTTGATGGAAATCATTTGTACCCTTAACTTGGGAAAAAGTCAACGGAACCAGGGATTCCCAACCAGTCTCCCAAGCTGGTACTTGCCCAGCCTTATGCTGTTTACCTTCTGCAATCTGACGAGTACAGGTATGATCAGCTTAGTATAACCGTTGACAGAGTTTGCTGCAAGCCATTGTCCTCTTTTGATGAAAATCATTTGTAACCTTAACTTGGGAAAAAAGTTAACGGAACCAGGGATTCCCAACCAGCCTCCCAAGCTGGTACTTGCCCAGCCTTAAGCTATTTACCTTCTGCGATCTGACGAGTGCAGGTATGATCAGCTTAGAACAACCGTTGGCAGAGCTTTCTGCGAGCAATTGTCCTCTTTTGATGGAAATCATTTGTACCCTTAACTTGGGAAAAAAGGCAACGGAAACAGGGATTCCCAACCAGTCTCCCAAGCTGGTACTTGCCCAGCCTCAAGCTGTTTACCTTCTACGATCTGATGAGTGCAGGTATGATCAGCTTAGAATAACCGTTGACAGAGCTTTCCGCAAGCTATTGTCCTCTTTTGATGGAAATCATTTGTACCCTTAACTTGGGAAAAAAGTCAACAGAACCAGGGAATCCTAACCAGTCTCCCAGGCTGGTACTTGCCCAGCCTTAAGCTGTTTACCTTCTGCGATCTGACGAGTGCAGGTGTGATCAGCTTAGAATAACCGTTGACAGAGTCTGCTGCAAGCAATTGTCCTCTTTTGATGGAAATCATTTGTACCCTTAACTTGGGAAAAAGTCAAGCGGAACCAGGGATTCCCAACCAGTCTCCCAAGCTGGTACTTGCCCAGCCTTAAACTGTTTTGCTTCTGCGATCTGACGAGTGCAGGTATGATCAGCTTAGAATAACCGTTGACAGAGTCTGCTGCAAGCCATTGTCCTCTTTTGATGGAAATCATTTGTACCCTTAACTTGGGAAAAAGTCAACGGAACCAGTGATTCCCAACCTGGTACTTGCCCAGCCTTAAGCTGTTTACCTTCTGCGATCTGACGAGTGCAGGTATGACAAGCTTAGAATAACCGTTGACAGAGTCTGTTGCAAGCCATTGTCCTCTTTTGATGGAAATCATTTGTACCCTTAACTTGGGAAAAGTCAGCGGAACCAGGGATTCCCAACCAGTCTCCCAAGCTGGTACTTGCCCAGCCTTAAGCTGTTTACCTTCTGCGATCTGACGAGTGCAGGTATGATCAGCTTAGAATAACCGTTGACAGATTCTGCTGCATGCCATTGTCCTCTTTTGATGGAAATTATTTGTACCCTTAACTTGGGAAAAAAGTCAAGCGGAACCAGGGATTCCCAACCAGTCTCCCAAGCTGGTACTTGCCCAGCCTTAAGATGTTTACCTACTGCGATCTAACGAGTTCAGGTATGATCAGCTTAGAATAACAGTTGACAGTGTCTGCTGCAAGCTATTGTCCTCTTTTGATGGAAATCATTTGTACCCTTAACTTGGGAAAAAAGTCAACGGAACCAGGGATTCCCAACCAGTCTCCCAAGTTGTTTACCTTCTGCGATCTGATAAGTGCAGGTATGATCAGCTTAGAATAACCGTTGACAGAGCTTTCCGCAAGCCATTGTCTTCTTTTGATGGAAATCATTTGTACCCTTAACTTGGGAAAAAAGTCAACGGAACCAGGGATTCCCAACCAGTCTCCCAAGCTGGTACTTGCCCAGCCTTAAGCTGTTTACCTTCTGCAATCTGACGAGTGCAGGTATGATCAGCTTAGAATAACCGTTGACAAAGTCTGATGCAAGCCATTGACCTCTTTTGATGGAAATCATTTGTACCCTTAACTTGGGAAAAAAATCAAAAGAACCAGGTATTCCCAACCAGTCTCCCAAGCTGGTAATCTCCCAGCCTTAAGCTGTTTACCTTCTGCGATCTGACAAGTGCAGGTATGATCAGCTTAGAATAACCGTTGACAGAGCTTTCTGCAAGCAATTGTCCTCTTTTGATGGAAATCATTTGTACCCTTAACGTGGGAAAAAAGTCAACAGAACCAGGGATTCCCAACCAGTCTCCCAAGCCGGTACTTGCCCAGCCTTAAGCTGTTTACCTTCTGCGATCTGACGAGTGCAGGTATGATCAGCTTAGAATAATCATTGACAGAGTCTGCTGCAAGCCATTGTCCTTTTTTGATGGAAATCATTTGTACCCTTAACTTGGGAAAAAAGTCTACGGAACCAGGGATTCCCAACCAGTCTCCCAAGCTGGTACTTGCCCAGCCTTAAGCTGTTTTGCTTCTGCGATCTGACGAGTGCAGGTATGATCAGCTTAGAATAACCGTTGACAGAGTCTGCTGCAAGCCATTGTCCTCTTTTGATGGAAATCATTTGTACCCTTAACTTGGGAAAAAAGTTAACGGAACCAGGGATTCCCAACCATTCTCCCAAGCTGGAACTTGCGCAGCCTTAAGCTGTTTACCTTCTGCGATCTGACTAGTGCAGGTATGATCAGCTTAGAATAACCGTTGACCGAGACTTGCTGCAAGCCATGGAAATTATTTGTACCCTTAACTTGGGAAAAAAGTTAACGGAACCAGGGATTCCCAACCAGTCTCCAAAGCTGGTACTTGCCCAGCCTTAAGCTGTTTACCTTCTGCGATCTGACGAGTGCAGGTATGATCAAGCTTAGAATAACCGTTGACAGAGTCTGCTGCAAGCCATTGTCCTCTTTTGATGGAAATCATTTGTACCCTTAACTTGGGAAAAAAGTCAACGGAACCAGGGATTCCCAACCTGGTACTTGCCCAGCCTTAAGCTGTTTACCTTCTGCGATCTGACGAGTGCAGGTATGACAAGCTTAGAATAACCGTTGTCAGAGTCTGCTGCAAGCCATTGTCCTCTTTTGATGGAAATCATTTGTACCCTTAACTTGGGAAAAAGTCAACGGAACCATGGTTTCCCAACCAGTCTCCCAAGATGGTACTTGCCCAGCCTTAAGCTGTTTACCTTCTGCGATCTGACGAGTGCAGGTATGATCAGCTTAGAATAACCGTTGACAGAGTCAGCTGCATGCCATTGTCCTCTTTTGATGGAAATCATTTGTACCCTTAACTTGGGAAAAAAAGTAAACGGAACCAGGGATTCCCAACCAGTCTCCCAAGCTGGTACTTGCCCAGCCTGAAGCTGTTTACCTACTGCGATCTGACGAGTTCAAGTATGATCAGCTTAGAATAACAGTTGACAGTGTCTGCTGCAAGCTATTGTCCTCTTTTGATGGAAATCATTTGTACCATTAACTTGGGAAAAAAGTCAACGGAACAATGGATTCCCAACCAGTCTCCCAAGTTGTTTACCTTCTGCGATCTGATAAGTGCAGGTATGATCAGCTTAGAATAACCGTTGACAGAGCTTTCCGCAAGCCATTGTCCTCTTTTCATGGAAATCATTTGTACCCTTAACTTGGGAAAAAAGTCAACGGAACCAGGG
The DNA here is from genome assembly GCA_033119425.1 of Bufotes viridis. NCBI lineage: Eukaryota > Metazoa > Chordata > Amphibia > Anura > Bufonidae > Bufotes > Bufotes viridis. Next base: position 361,797,652 of record CM065589.1, on the reverse strand, counting down.
ATTCCCAACCAGTCTCCCAAGCTGGTACTTGCCCAGCCTTAAGCTGTTTACCTTCTGCGATCTGACGAGTGCAGGTATGATCAGCTTAGAATAACCGTTGACAGAGTCTGCTGCAAGCCATTGTCCTTTTTGATGGAAATCATTTGTACCCTTAACTTGGGAAAAAAGTCTACGGAACCAGGGATTCCCAACCAGTCTCCCAAGCTGGTACTTGCCCAGCCTTAAGCTGTTTTGCTTCTGCGATCTGACGAGTGCAGGTATGATCAGCTTAGAATAACCGTTGACAGAGTCTGCTGCAAGCCATTGTTCTCTTTTGATGGAAATCATTTGTACCCTTAACTTGGGAAAAAAGGCATCGGAAACAGGGATTCCCAAGCTGGTACTTGCCCAGCCTTAAGCTGTTTACCTTCTGCGATCTGACGAGTGCAGGTATGATCAGCTTAGAATAACCATTGACAGAGACTGCTGCAAGCCATTGTCCTCTTTTGATGGAAATCATTTGTACCCTTAACTTGGGAAAAAAGTCCACGGAACCAGGGATTCACAACCAGCCTCCCAAGCTGGTACTTGCCCAGCCTTAAGCTGTTTACCTTCTGCGATCTGACGAGTGCAGGTATGATCAGCTTAGAATAACAGTTGACAGACTCTGCTGCATGCCATTGTCCTCTTTTGATGGAAATCATTTGTACCCTTAACTTGGGAAAAAAAGTCAACGGAACCAGGGATTCCCAACCAGTCTCCCAAGCTGGTACTTGCCCAGCCTTAAGCTGTTTACCTACTGCGATCTGACGAGTGCAGGTATGATCAGCTTAGAATAACAGTTGACAGTGTCTGCTGCAAGCTATTGTCCTCTTTTGATGGAAATCATTTGTACCCTTAACTTGGGAAAAAGTCAACGGAACCAGGGGTTCCCAACCAGTCTCCCAAGTTGTTTACCTTCTGCGATCTGATAAGTGCAGGTATGATCAGCTTAGAATAACCGTTGACAGAGCTTTCCGCAAGCCATTGTCCTCTTTTGATGGAAATCATTTGTACCCTTAACTTGGGAAAAAAGTCAACGGAACCAGGGATTCCCAACCAGTCTCCCAAGCTGGTACTTGCCCAGCCTTATGCTGTTTACCTTCTGCAATCTGACGAGTACAGGTATGATCAGCTTAGAATAACCGTTGACAGAGTTTGCTGCAAGCCATTGTCCTCTTTTGATGAAAATCATTTGTAACCTTAACTTGGGAAAAAGTTAACGGAACCAGGGATTCCCAACCAGCCTCCCAAGCTGGTACTTGCCCAGCCTTAAGCTATTTACCTTCTGCGATCTGACGAGTGCAGGTATGATCAGCTTAGAACAACCGTTGACAGGGCTTTCTGCAAGCAATTGTCCTCTTTTGATGGAAATCATTTGTACCCTTAACTTGGGAAAAAGGCAACGGAAACAGGATTCCCAGCCAGTCTCCCAAGCTGGTACTTGCCCAGCCTTAAGCTGTTTACCTTCTGCGATCTGACGAGTGCAGGTATGATCAGCTTAGAATAACCGTTGACAGAGTCTGCTGCAAGCCATTGTCCTCTTTTGATGGAAATCATTTGTACCCTTAACTTGGGAAAAAAGTCAACGGAACCAGGGATTCCCAACCAGACTCCCAAGCTGGTACTTGCCCAGCCTTAAGCTGTTTACCTTCTGCGATCTGACGAGTGCAGGTATGATCAGCTTAGAATAACAGTTGACAGTGTCTTCTGCAAGCCATTGTCCTATTTTTTGATGGAAATCATTGTACCCTTAACTTGGGAAAAAAGTCAACGGATGATCAGCTTAGAATAACCGTTGACAGAGCTTTCTGCAAGCAATTGTCCTCTTTTGATTGAAATCATTTGTACCCTTAACTTGGGAAAAAAGTCAACAGAACCAGGGATTCCCAACCAGTCTCCCAAGCTGGTACTTGCCCAGCCTTAAGCTGTTTTGCTTCTGCGATCTGACGAGTGCAGGTATGATCAGCTTAGAATAACCGTTGACAGAGTCTGCTGCAAGCCATTGTCCTCTTTTGATGGAAATCATTTGTACCCTTAACTTGGGAAAAAAGTCAACGGAACCAGGGATTCCCAACCTGGTACTTGCCCAGCCTTAAGCTGTTTACCTTCTGCGATCTGACGAGTGCAGGTATGACAAGCTTAGAATAACCGTTGACAGAGTCTGCTGCAAGCCATTGTCCTCTTTTGATGGAAATCATTTGTACCCTTAACTTGGGAAAAGTCAGCGGAACCAGGGATTCCCAACCAGTCTCCCAAGCTGGTACTTGCCCAGCCTTAAGCTGTTTACCTTCTGCGATCTGACGAGTGCAGGTATGATCAGCTTAGAATAACCGTTGACAGAGCTTTGCTGCGAGCCATTGTCCTCTTTTGATGGAAATCATTTGTACCCTTAACTTGGGAAAAAAGTCAACGGAACCAGGGATTCCCAACCAGTCTCCCAAGCTGGTACTTGCCCAGCCTTATGCTGTTTACCTTCTGCAATCTGACGAGTACAGGTATGATCAGCTTAGAATAACCGTTGACAGAGTTTGCTGCAAGCCATTGTCCTCTTTTGATGAAAATCATTTGTAACCTTAACTTGGGAAAAAAGTTAACGGAACCAGGGATTCCCAACCAGCCTCCCAAGCTGGTACTTGCCCAGCCTTAAGCTATTTACCTTCTGCGATCTGACGAGTGCAGGTATGATCAGCTTAGAACAACCGTTGACAGGGCTTTCTGCAAGCAATTGTCCTTTTTTGATGGAAATCATTAGTCAACTTAACTTTTGAAAAAAGTCAACGGAACCAGGGATTCCCAAATAGTCTTCCAAGCTGGTACTTGCCCAGCCTTAAGCTGTTTACATTCTGCGATCTGATGAGTGCAGGTATGATCAGCTTAGAATAACCGTTGACAGAGCTTTCTGCAAGCCATTGTCTTCTTTTGATGGAAATCATTTGTACCCTTAACTTGGGAAAAAAGTCAACGGAACCAGGGATTCCCAACCAGTCTCCCAAGCTGGTACTTGCCCAGCCTTAAGCTGTTTACCTTCTGCAATCTGACGAGTGCAGGTATGATCAGCTTAGAATAACCGTTGACAAAGTCTGATGCAAGCCATTGACCTCTTTTGATGGAAATCATTTGTACCCTTAACTTGGGAAAAAAGTCAACAGAACCAGGTATTCCCAACCAGTCTCCCAAGCTGGTAATCTCCCAGCCTTAAGCTGTTTACCTTCTGCGATCTGACAAGTGCAGGTATGATCAGCTTAGAATAACCGTTGACAGAGCTTTCTGCAAGCAATTGTCCTCTTTTGATGGAAATCATTTGTACCCTTAACGTGGGAAAAAAGTCAACAGAACCAGGGATTCCCAACCAGTCTCCCAAGCCGGTTCTTGCCCAGCCTTAAGCTGTTTACCTTCTGCGATCTGACGAGTGCAGGTATGATCAGCTTAGAATAATCATTGACAGAGTCTGCTGCAAGCCATTGTCCTTTTTTGATGGAAATCATTTGTACCCTTAACTTGGGAAAAAAGTCTACGGAACCAGGGATTCCCAACCAGTCTCCCAAGCTGGTACTTGCCCAGCCTTAAGCTGTTTTGCTTCTGCGATCTGACGAGTGCAGGTATGATCAGCTTAGAATAACCGTTGACAGAGTCTGCTGCAAGCCATTGTCCTCTTTTGATGGAAATCATTTGTACCCTTAACTTGGGAAAAAAGTTAACGGAACCAGGGATTCCCAACCATTCTCCCAAGCTGGTACTTGCGCAGCCTTAAGCTGTTTACCTTCTGCGATCTGACTAGTGCAGGTATGATCAGCTTAGAATAACCGTTGACCGAGCTTTCTGCAAGCAAAATTATTTGTACCCTTAACTTGGGAAAAAAGTTAACGGAACCAGGGATTCCCAACCAGTCTCCAAAGCTGGTACTTGCCCAGCCTTAAGCGGTTTACCTTCTGCGATCTGACGAGTGCAGGTATGACAAGCTTAGAATAACCGTTGACAGAGTCTGCTGCAAGCCATTGTCCTCTTTTGATGGAAATCATTTGTACCCTTAACTTGGGAAAAAAGTCAACGGAACCAGGGATTCCCAACCTGGTACTTGCCCAGCCTTAAGCTGTTTACCTTCTGCGATCTGACGAGTGCAGGTATGACAAGCTTAGAATAACCGTTGACAGAGTCTGCTGCAAGCCATTGTCCTCTTTTGATGGAAATCATTTGTACCCTTAACTTGGGAAAAAGTCAACGGAACCAGGGATTCCCAACCAGTCTCCCAAGATGGTACTTGCCCAGCCTTAAGCTGTTTACCTTCTGCGATCTGACGAGTGCAGGTATGATCAGCTTAGAATAACCGTTGACAGAGTCTGCTGCATGCCATTGTCCTCTTTTGATGGAAATCATTTGTACCCTTAACTTGGGAAAAAAAGTCAACGGAACCAGGGATTCCCAACCAGTCTCCCAAGCTGGTACTTGCCCAGCCTTAAGCTGTTTACCTACTGCGATCTGACGAGTTCAGGTATGATCAGCTTAGAATAACAGTTGACAGTGTCTGCTGCAAGCTATTGTCCTCTTTTGATGGAAATCATTTGTACCATTAACTTAGGAAAAAAGTCAACGGAACCAGGGATTCCCAACCAGTCTCCCAAGTTGTTTACCTTCTGCGATCTGATAAGTGCAGGTATGATCAGCTTAGAATAACCGTTGACAGAGCTTTCCGCAAGCCATTGTCCTCTTTTCATGGAAATCATTTGTACCCTTAACTTGGGAAAAAAGTCAACGGAACCAGGGATTCCCAACCAGTCTCCCAAGCTGGTACTTGCCCAGCCTTATGCTGTTTACCTTCTGCAATCTGACGAGTACAGGTATGATCAGCTTAGAATAACCGTTGACAGAGTTTGCTGCAAGCCATTGTCCTCTTTTGATGAAAATCATTTGTAACCTTAACTTGGGAAAAAAGTTAACGGAACCAGGGATTCCCAACCAACCTCCCAAGCTGGTACTTGCCCAGCCTTAAGCTGTTTACCTTCTGCGATCTGACGAGTGCAGGTATGATGAGCTTAGAACAACCGTTGATAGAGCTTTCTGCAAGCAATTGTCCGATTTTGATGGAAATCATTTGTACCCTTAACTTGGGAAAAAAGGCAATGGAAACAGGGATTCCCAAGCTGGTACTTGCCCAGCCTTAAGCTGTTTACCTTCTGCGATCTGACGAGTGCAGGTATGATCATCTTAGAATAACCATTGACAGAGTCTGCTGCAAGCCATTGTCCTCTTTTGATGGAAATCATTTGTACCCTTAACTTGGGAAAAAAGTCCACGGAACCAGGGATTCACAACCAGACTCCCAAGCTGGTACTTGCCCAGCCTTAAGCTGTTTACCTTCTGCGATCTGACGAGTGCAGGTATGATCAGCTTAGAATAACAGTTGACAGACTCTGCTGCATGCCATTGTCCTCTTCTGATGGAAATCATTTGTACCCTTAACTTGGGAAAAAAAGTCAACGGAACCAGGGATTCCCAACCAGTCTCCCAAGCTGGTACTTGCCCAGCCTTAAGCTGTTTACCTACTGCGATCTGACGAGTGCAGGTATGATCAGCTTAGAATAACCGTTGACAGTTTCTGCTACAAGCCCATGTCCTCTTTTGATGGAAATCATTTGTGTGGCGAAACCAAACTCGCCACTGAGTTTTGGAGGGGACAGATTGCCAGCCTCTTGCCACAGGATTATGGCCCCTCTCATCAGCCCACGCTAAACTTAAACCCCATCGCGATTTGACTGTGTTTGTGGCATCTGAGCGCTGTTTGGATATATTGAGCGCTCAGACCTAAGCCATCTTTGGATATGTTGCATGTATATGTTTTATGTAGTAATTGTAACATTGTGTAATTTTATGTCCTTTGCAACCATGTGCTCAATGGAGTCTGCCTCTATCCCTGGATATAATTGGATTATTTTCCCCATTGTCTCCAGGAGAGAGGGCTCTGTAAAACCAGTTTGAACCAGAAAAGCCATGCTTCATTTGGTCAAATAGGACTTTCCCTTAACTTGTTAACCCCTGGTCTGATTCGTGTCATTTTTTTAAATGTTGTTAACCTGAATGGATTGATTGTGAATATGTAGTTTTCAAGTGAATAGTGATGTCTGTCCTATTGTCCCCACGTGTGTATTGGCGATTTCCCTTTGTCCTGAGAGATAATTGAATGACTCCTCAATTGTCTCCAGGACAGAAGACATTGTGTATTCTCCTGCCTGTGATGATTACATTAACCTGTGTAAGGTAATTGTATCACAGGCAGAGAGGAGGGATATGCTGGGGGTGTCTGTATTGTCCCATTGTGTGTGATTGGCTGCTGTATCCCTGTGTCGCAGTCTTCCTTCTGGTCCCCTAGGGAGTGTCCACCAGGTGGGAGACCTGCATAAATACCGGGCAGGCAGCCCTCAATAAAGTTAGAATTCCTGTTTAACCATTAATACGGAGCCTCGTCTGGTACTTGGGGGGAATGGCTACGTCAGAACGTTCTCTTGCCTGTTCCAGGAAAGGAGGACTTCGTATGTTTCCAATTCGGTGGATTCCAGCGGTTGTGGGTTGCTGTGCTCTTCTCCAGGGGAATCGCCCGAACGGTATTAACCCCCACTATACCTGGTTATACCGTAACAATTTGTACCCTTAACTTGGGAAAAAAGTTAACGGAACCAGGGATTCCCAACCAGTCTCCCAAGCTGGTACTTGCCCAGCCTAAAGCTGTTTACCTACTGCAATCAGACGAGTGCAGGTATGATCAGCTTAGAATAACCGTTGACAGAGCTTTCTGCAAGCAATTGTCCTCTTTTGATGGAAATCATTTGTACCCTTAACTTGGGAAAAAAGTCAACGGAACCAGGGATTCCCAACCAGTCTCCCAAGCTGGTACTTGCCCAGTCTTAAGCTGTTTACCTTCTGCGATCTGATGAGTGCAGGTATGATCAGCTTAGAATAACCGTTGACAGAGTCTGTTGCGAGCCATTGTCCTCTTTTGATGGAAATCATTTGTACCCTTAACTTGGGAAAAAAGTCAATGGAACCAGGGATTCCCAACCAGTCTCCCAAGCTGGTACTTGCCCAGCCTTAAGCTGTTTACCTTCTGCGATCTGACGAGTGCAGGTATGATCAGCTTAGAACAACCGTTGACAGAGTCTGATGCAAGCCATTGTCCTCTTTTGATGCAAATCATTTGTACCCTTAACTTGGGAAAAAAGACAACGGAACCAGGGATTCCCAAGCAGCCTCCCAAGCTGGTACTTGCCCAGCCTTAAGCTGTTTACCTTCTGCGATCTGACAAGTGCAGGTATGATCAGCTTAGAATAACCGTTGACAGAGTCTGATGCAAGCCATTGTCCTTTTTTGATGGAAATCATTAGTTAACTTAACTTTTGAAAAAAGTCAACAGAACCATGGATTCCCAACCAGTCTCCCAAGCTGGTACTTGCCCAGCCTTAAGCTGTTTACCTTCTGCGATCAGACGAGTGCAGGTATGATCAGCTTAGAATAACCCTTGACAGAGTCTGATGCAAGCCATTGTCCTCTTTTGATGGAAATCATTTGTACCTTTAACTTGGGAAAAAAGTCAACGAAACCATGGATTCCCAACCAGTCTCCCAAGCTGGTACTTGCCCAGCCTTAAGCTGTTTACCTACTGCGATCTGACGAGTGCAGGTATGATCAGCTTAGAATAACCGTTGACAGTTTCTGCTACAAGCCCATGTCCTCTTTTGATGGAAATCATTTGTGTGGCGAAACCAAACTCGCCACTGAGTTTTGGAGGGGACAGATTGCCAGCCTCTTGCCACAGGATTATGGCCCCTCTCATCAGCCCACGCTAAACTTAAACCCCATCGCGATTTGACTGTGTTTGTGGCATCTGAGCGCTGTTTGGATATATTGAGCGCTCAGACCTAAGCCATCTTTGGATATGTTGCATGTATATGTTTTATGTAGTAATTGTAACATTGTGTAATTTTATGTCCTTTGCAACCATGTGCTCAATGGAGTCTGCCTCTATCCCTGGATATAATTGGATTATTTTCCCCATTGTCTCCAGGAGAGAGGGCTCTGTAAAACCAGTTTGAACCAGAAAAGCCATGCTTCATTTGGTCAAATAGGACTTTCCCTTAACTTGTTAACCCCTGGTCTGATTCGTGTCATTTTTTTAAATGTTGTTAACCTGAATGGATTGATTGTGAATATGTAGTTTTCAAGTGAATAGTGATGTCTGTCCTATTGTCCCCACGTGTGTATTGGCGATTTCCCTTTGTCCTGAGAGATAATTGAATGACTCCTCAATTGTCTCCAGGACAGAAGACATTATGTATTCTCCTGCCTGTGATGATTACATTAACCTGTGTAAGGTAATTGTATCACAGGCAGAGAGGAGGGATATGCTGGGGTGTCTGTATTGTCCCATTGTGTGTGATTGGCTGCTGTATCCCTGTGTCGCAGTCTTCCTTCTGGTCCCCTAGGGAGTGTCCACCAGGTGGGAGACCTGCATAAATACCGGGCAGGCAGCCCTCAATAAAGTTAGAATTCCTGTTTAACCATTAATACGAGCCTCGTCTGGTACTTGGGGGAATGGCTACGCCAGAACGTTCTCTTGCCTGTTCCAGGAAAGGAGGACTTCGTATGTTTCCAATTCGGTGGATTCCAGCGGTTGTGGGTTGCTGTGCTCTTCTCCAGGGGAATCGCCCGAACGGTATTAACCCCCACTATACCTGGTTATACCGTAACAATTTGTACCCTTAACTTGGGAAAAAAGTTAACGGAACCAGGGATTCCCAACCAGTCTCCCAAGCTGGTACTTGCCCAGCCTTAAGCTGTTTACCTTCTGCGATCTGACGAGTGCAGGTATGATCAGCTTAGAATAACCGTTGACAGAGTCTGATGCAAGCAATTGTCCTCTTTTGATGGAAAACATTTGTACCCTTAACTTGGGAAAAAAGTCAACGGAACCAGGGATTCCCAACCAGTCTCCCAAGTTGGTACTTGCCCAGTCTTAAGCTTTTTTCCTTCTGCGATCTGATGAGTGCAGGTATGATAAGCTTAGAATAACTTTTGGCGGAGTCTGTTGCAAGCCATTGTCCTCTTTTGATGGAAATCATTTGTATCCTTAACTTGGGAAAAAGGTCAACGGAACCAGGGATTCCCAAACAGTCTCCCAAGCTGGTACTTGTCCAGCTTTAAGCTGTTTACCTTATGCGATCTGACGAGTGCAGTTATGATCAGCTTAGAATAACCGTTGACAGAGTCTGATGCAAGCCATTGTCCTCTTTTGATGGAAATCATTTGTACCCTTAACTTTGGAAAAAAGACAACGGAACCAGGGATTCCCAAGCAGTCTCCCAAGCTGGTACTTGCCCAGCCTTAAGCTGTTTACCTTCTGCGATCTGACAAGTGCAGGTATGATCAGCTTAGAATAACCGTTGACAGAGTCTGATGCAAGCCATTGTCCTTTTTTGATGGAAATCATTAGTTAACTTAACTTTTGAAAAAAGTCAACAGAACCATGGATTCCCAACCAGTCTCCAAAGCTGGTACTTGCCCAGCCTTAAGCTGTTTACCTTCTGCGATCTGACGAGTGCAGGTATGATCAGCTTAGAATAACCATTGACAGAGCTTTCTGCAAGCAATTGCCCTTTTTTGATGGAAATCATTTGTACCCTTAACTTGGGAAAAAATTCAATTGAACCAGGGATTCCCAACCATTCTCCCAAGCTGGAACTTGCCCAGTCTTAAGATGTTTACCTTCTGCAATCTGATGAGTGCAGGTATGATCAGCTTAGAATAACCGTTGACAGAGTCTGCTGCAAGCCATTGTCCTCTTTTGATGGAAATCATTTGTACCCTTAACTTGGGAAAAAAGTCAACGGAACCTGGGATTCCCAACCAGTCTCCCAAGCTGGTACTTGCCCAGCCTTAAGCTGTTTACCTTCTGCGATCTGACGAGTGCAGGTATGATCAGCTTAGAATAACCGTTGACAGAGTCTGCTGCAAGCCATTGTCCTCTTTTGATGGAAATCATTTGTACACTTAACTTTGGAAAAAGTCAACGGAACCTGGGATTCCCAACCAGTCTCCCAAGCTGTTTACATTCTGCGATCTGACGAGTGCAGGTATGATCAGCTTAGAATAACCGTTGACAGAGTCTGCTGCAAGCCATTGTCCTCTTTTGATGGAAATCATTTGTACCCTTAACTTGGGAAAAAGTCAACGGAACCAGGGATTCCCAACCAGTCTCCCAAGCTGGTACTTGCAGCCTTGCTGTTTACCTTCTGCGATCTGACGAGTGCAGGTATGATCAACTTAGAATAACCGTTGACAGAGTCTGCTGCAAGCCATTGTACTCTTTTGATGGAAATCATTTGTACCCTTAACTTGGGAAAAAAGTCAAAGGAACCAGGGATTCCCAACCAGTCTCCCAAGCTGGTACTTGCCCAGCCTTAAGCTGTTTACCTTCTGCGATCTGACGAGTGCAGGTATGATCAGCTTAGAATAACCGTTGACAGTGTCTGATGCAAGCCATTGTCCTCTTTTGATGGAAATCATTTGTACCCTTAACTTGGGAAAAAAGTCAACGGAACCAGGGATTCCTAACCAGTCTCCCAAGCTGGTACTTACCCAGCCTTAAGCTGTTTACCTACTGCGATCTGACGAGTGCAGGTATGATCAGCTTAGAATAACCGTTGACAGAGTCTGCTGCAAGCAATTGTCCTCTTTTGATGGAAATCATTTGTACCCTTAACTTGGGAAAAAAGTTAACAGAACCAGGGATTCCCAAGCAGTCTTCCAAGTTGGTACTTGCCCAGCCTTAAGCTGTTTACCTTCTGCGATCTGACGAGTGCAGGTATGATCAGCTTAGAATAACCGTTGACAGAGCTTTCTGCATGCTATTGTCCTCTTTTGATGGAAATATTTTGTACCCTTAACTTGGGAAAAAAGTCAACGGAACCAGGGATTCCCAACCAGTCTCCCAAGCTGGTACTTGCCCAGCCTTTTGCTGTTTAGCTTCTGTGATCTGACAAGTGCAGGTATGATCAGCTTAGAATAACCGTTGACAAAGCTTTCTGCAAGCAATTGTCCTCTTTTGATGGAAATCTTTTGTACCCTTAACTTGGGAAAAAAAGTCAACGGAACCAGGGATTCCCAACCAGTCTCCCAAGCTGGTACTTGCCCAGCCTTAAGCTGTTTACCTTCTGCGATCTGACGTGTGCAGATATGATCATCTTAGAATAACCGTTGACAGAGTCAGCTGCAAGCCATTGTCCTCTTTTGATGGAAATAATTTGTACCCTTAACTTTGGAAAAAAGTCAACGGAACCTGGGATTCCCAACCAGTCTCCCAAGCTGTTTACATTCTGCGATCTGACGAGTGCAGGTATGATCAGCTTAGAATAACCGTTGACAGAGTCTGCTGCAAGCCATTGTCCTCTTTTTGATGGAAATCATTTGTACCCTTAACTTGGGAAAAAGTCAACGGAACCAGGGATTCCCAACCAGTCTCCCAAGCTGGTACTTGCCCAGCCTTAAGCTGTTTACCTACTGTGATCTGACGAGTGCAGGTATGATCAGCTTAGAATAACCGTTGACAGTGTCTGCTGCAAGCCATTGTCCTCTTTTGATGGAAATCATTTGTACCCTTAACTTGGGAAAAAAGTCAACGGAACCAGGGATTCCTAACCAGTCTCCCAAGCTGGTACTTGCCCAGCCTTAAGCTGTTTACCTACTGCGATCTGACGAGTGCAGGTATGATCAGCTTAGAATAACCGTTGACAGAGTCTGCTGCAAGCAATTGTCCTCTTTTGATGGAAATCATTTGTAACCTTAACTTGGGAAAAAAGTCAACGGAACCAGGGATTCCCAAGCAGTCTTCCAAGCTGGTACTTGCCCAGCCTTATGCTGTTTACCTTCTGTGATCTGACAAGTGCAGGTATGATCAGCTTAGAATAACCGTTGACAGAGTCTGCTGCAAGCCATTGTCCTCTTTTGATGGAAATCATTTGTACCCTTAACTTTGGAAAAAGTCAACGGAACCAGGGATTCCCAACCAGTCTCCCAAGCTGGTACTTGCCCAGCCTTAAGCTGTTTACCTTCTGCGATCTGACGAGTGCAGGTATGATCAGCTTAGAATAACCGTTGACAGAGTCTGATGCAAGCCATTGTCCTCTTTTGATGGAAATCATTAGTTAACTTAACTTTTGAAAAAATTCAACGGAACCAGGGATTCCCAACTAGTCTCCCAAGCTGGTACTTGCCCAGCCTTAAGCTGTTTACCTTCTGCGATCTGACGAGTGCAGGTATGATCAGCTTAGAATAACCGTTGACAGAGTCTGACTGCAAGCCATTGTCCTCTTTTGATGGAAATCATTTGTTAACCTTAACTTTGGAAAAAGTCAACAGAACCAGGGATTCCCAACCAGTCCCCAAGCTGGTGCCCAGCCTTAAGCTGTTTACCTTCTGCAATCTGACGAGTGCAGGTATGATCAGCTTAGAATAACCGTTGACAGAGTCTGATGCAAGCCATTGTCCTTTTGTGATGGAAATCATTTGTACCCTTAACTTTGGAAAAAAGTCAACGGAACCAGGGATTCCCAACCAGTCTCCCAAGCTGGTACTTGCCCAGCCTTATGCTGTTCACCTTCTGCGATCTGACGAGTGCAGGTATGATCAGCTTAGAATAACCGTTGACAGAGTCTGCTGCAAGCCATTGTCCTCTTTTGATGGAAATCATTTGTACCCTTAACTTGGGAAAAAGTTAACAGAACCAGGGATTCCCAACCAGTCTCCCAAGCTGGTACTTGCCCAGCCTTAAGCTGTTTACCTTCTGCGATCTGACGAGTGCAGGTATGATCAGCTTAGAATAACCGTTGACAGAGTCTGCTGCAAGCCATTGTCCTCTTTTGATGGAAATCATTTGTACTCTTAACTTGGGAAAAAGTCAACGGAACCAGGGATTCCCAACCAGTCTCCCAAGCTGGTACTTGCCCAGCCTTAAGCTGTTTACCTTCTGCGATCTGACGAGTGCAGGTATGATCAGCTTAGAATAACCGTTGACAGAGTCTGATGCAAGCCATTGTCCCTTTTTGATGGAAATCATTAGTCAACTTAACTTTTGAAAAAGTCAACGGAACCAGGGATTTCCAACCAGTCTCCCAAGCTTGTACTTGCCCAGCCTTAAGCTGTTTACCTTCTGCGATCTGATGAGCGCAGGTATGATCAGCTTAGAATAACCGTTGTCAGATCTTTCTGCAAGCCATTGTCCTCTTTTGATGGAAATCATTAATTAACTTAACTTTTGAAAAAAGTCAACGGAACCAGGGATTCCCAACTAGTCTCCCAAGCTGGTACTTGCCCAGCCTTAAGCTGTTTACCTTCTGCGATCTGATGAGTGCAGGTATGATCAGCTTAGAATAACCATTGACAGAGTCTGCTGCAAGCAATTGTCCTCTTTTGATGGAAATCATTTGTACCCTTAACTTGGGAAAAAAGTCAACGGAACCAGGGATTCCCAACCAGTCTCCCAAGCTGGTACTTGCCCAGCCTTAAGCTGTTTTGCTTCTGTGATCTGACGAGTGCAGGTATGATCAGCTTAGAATAACCACTGACAGAGTCTGCTGCAAGCCATTGTCCTCTTTTGATGGAAATCATTTGTACCCTTAACTTGGTAAAAAAGTTAACGGAACCAGGGATTCCCAACCAGTCTCCCAAGCTGGTACTTGCCCAGCCTTAAGCTGTTTTGCTTCTGTGATCTGACGAGTGCAGGTATGATCAGCTTAGAATAACCACTGACAGAGTCTGCTGCAAGCCATTGTCCTCTTTTGATGGAAATCATTTGTACCCTTAACTTGGGAAAAAAGTCAACGGAACCAGGGATTCCCAACCAGTCTCCCAAGCTGGTACTTGCCCAGCCTTAAGCTGTTTACCTTCTGCGATCTGACGTGTGCAGATATGATCATCTTAGAATAACCGTTGACAGAGTCAGCTGCAAGCCATTGTCCTCTTTTGATGGAAATCATTTGTACCCTTAACTTTGGAAAAAAGTCAACGGAACCTGGGATTCCCAACCAGTCTCCCAAGCTGGTACTTGCCTTAGCTGTTTACCTTCTGCGATCTGACGAGTGCAGGTATGATCAGCTTAGAATAACCGTTGACAGAGTCTGCTGCAAGCCATTGTCCTCTTTTGATGGAAATCATTTGTACCCTTAACTTGGGAAAAAAGTCAACGGAACCAGGGATTCCCAACCAGTCTCCCAAGCTGGTACTTGCCCAGCTTAAGCTGTTTACCTTCTGCGATCTGACGAGTGCAGGTATGATCAACTTAGAATAACCGTTGACAGAGTCTGCTGCAAGCCATTGTCCTCTTTTGATGGAAATCATTTGTACACTTAACTTGGGAAAAAGTCAAACGGAACCAGGGATTCCCAACCAGTCTCCCAAGCTGGTACTTGCCCAGCCTTAAGCTGTTTACCTTCTGCGATCTGACGAGTGCAGGTATGATCAGCTTAGAATAACCGTTGACAGAGTCTGCTGCAAGCCATTGTCCTCTTTTGATGGAAATCATTTGTTACCCTTAACTTGGGAAAAAGTCAACGGAACCAGGGATTCCTAACCAGTCTCCCAAGCTGGTACTTACCCAGCCTTAAGCTGTTTACCTACTGCGATCTGACGAGTGCAGGTATGATCAGCTTAGAATAACCGTTGACAGAGTCTGCTGCAAGCAATTGTCCTCTTTTGATGGAAATCATTTGTACCCTTAACTTGGGAAAAAGTCAACGGAACCAGGGATTCCCAACCAGTCTTCCAAGCTGGTACTTGCCCAGCCTTAAGCTGTTTACCTTCTGCGATCTGACGAGTGCAGGTATGATCAGCTTAGAATAACCGCTGACAGAGCTTTCTGCATGCCATTGTCCTCTTTTGATGGAAATAATTTGTACCCTTAACTTGGGAAAAAGTCAACGGAACCAGGGATTCCCAACCAGTCTCCCAAGCTGGTACTTGCCCAGCCTTAAGCTGTTTAGCTTCTGTGATCTGACGAGTGCAGGTATGATCAGCTTAGAATAACCGCTGACAGAGCTCTGCTGCAAGCCATTGTCCTCTTTTGATGGAAATCTTTTGTACCCTTAACTTGGGAAAAAAAGTCAACGGAACCAGGGATTCCCAACCAGTCTCCCAAGCTGGTACTTGCCCAGCCTTAAGCTGTTTACCTTCTGCGATCTGACGTGTGCAGATATGATCATCTTAGAATAACCGTTGACAGAGTCAGCTGCAAGCCATTGTCCTCTTTTGATGGAAATCATTTGTACCCTTAACTTTGGAAAAAAGTCAACGGAACCTGGGATTCCCAACCAGTCTCCCAAGCTGTTTACATTCTGCGATCTGACGAGTGCAGGTATGATCAGCTTAGAATAACCGTTGACAGAGTCTGCTGCAAGCCATTGTCCTCTTTTGATGGAAATCATTTGTACCCTTAACTTGGGAAAAAAGTCAACGGAACCTGGGATTCCCAACCAGTCTCCCAAGCTGTTTACCTTCTGCGATCTGACGAGTGCAGGTATGATCAACTTAGAATAACCGTTGACAGAGTCTGCTGCAAGCCATTGTACTCTTTTGATGGAAATCATTTGTACCCTTAACTTGGGAAAAAAGTCAAAGGAACCAGGGATTCCCAACCAGTCTCCCAAGCTGGTACTTGCCCAGCCTTAAGCTGTTTACCTACTGTGATCTGACGAGTGCAGGTATGATCAGCTTAGAATAACCGTTGACAGTGTCTGCTGCAAGCCATTGTCCTCTTTTGATGGAAATCATTTGTACCCTTAACTTGGGAAAAAAGTCAACGGAACCAGGGATTCCTAACCAGTCTCCCAAGCTGGTACTTACCCAGCCTTAAGCTGTTTACCTACTGCGATCTGACGAGTGCAGGTATGATCAGCTTAGAATAACCGTTGACAGAGTCTGCTGCAAGCAATTGTCCTCTTTTGATGGAAATCATTTGTACCCTTAACTTGGGAAAAAGTTAACGGAACCAGGGATTCCCAACCAGTCTTCCAAGCTGGTACTTGCCCAGCCTTAAGCTGTTTACCTTCTGCGATCTGACGAGTGCAGGTATGATCAGCTTAGAATAACCGTTGACAGAGCTTTCTGCATGCTATTGTCCTCTTTTGATGGAAATCATTTGTACCCTTAACTTGGGAAAAAAGTTAACGGAACCAGGGATTCCCAAGCAGTCTTCCAAGCTGGTACTTGCCCAGCCTTTTGCTGTTTAGCTTCTGTGATCTGACAAGTGCAGGTATGATCAGCTTAGAATAACCGTTGACAGAGCTTTCTGCAAGCAATTGTCCTCTTTTGATGGAAATCTTTTGTACCCTTAACTTGGGAAAAAAAGTCAACGGAACCAGGGATTCCCAACCAGTCTCCCAAGCTGGTACTTGCCCAGCCTTAATCTGTTTACCTTCTGCGGTCTGACGAGTGCAGGTTTGATCAGCTTAGAATAACCGTTGACAGAGTCTTATGCAAGCTATTGTCCTTTTTTGATGGAAATCATTAGTCAACTTAACTTTTGAAAAAATTCAACGGAACCAGGGATTCCCAACTAGTCTCCCAAGCTTGTACTTGCCCAGCCTTAAGCTGTTTACCTTTTGCGATCTGACGAGTGCAGGTACGATCAGCTTAGAATAACCGTTGACAGAGTCTACTGCAAGCCATTGTCCTCTTTTGATGGAAATCATTTGTACCCTTAACTTGGGAAAAAAATCAACAAAACCAGGGATTCCCAACCAGTCACTTGCCCAGCCTTAAGCTGTTTACCTTCTGCAATCTGACGAGTGCAGGTATGATCAGCTTAGAATAACCGTTGACAAAGTCTGATGCAAGCAATTGTCCTTTTGTGATAGAAATCATTTGTACCCTTAACTTGGGAAAAAAGTCAACGGAACCAGGGATTCCCAACCAGTCTTCCAAGCTGGTACTTGCCCAGCCTTATGCTGTTCACCTTCTGCGAACTGACAACTGCAGGTATGATCAGCTTAGAATAACTGTTGACAGAGTCTGCTGCAAGCCATTGTCCTCTTTTGATGGAAATCATTTGTACCCTTAACTTGGGAAAAAAGTTAACAGAACCAGGGATTCCCAACCAGTCTCCCAAGCTGGTACTTGCCCAGCCTTAAGCTGTTTACCTTCTGCGATCTGACGAGTGCAGGAATGATCAGCTTAGAATAACCGTTGACAGAGTCTGCTGCAAGCCATTGTCCTCTTTTGATGGAAATCATTTGTACTCTTAACTTGGGAAAAAAGTCAACGGAACCAGCGATTCTCAAACAGTCTCCCAAGCTGGTACTTGCCCAACTTTAAGCTGTTTACCTTCTGCGGTCTGACGAGTGCAGGTTTGAGCAGCTTAGAATAACCGTTGACAGAGTTTTTCGCAAGCCATTGTCCCTTTTTGATGGAAATCATTAGTCAACTTAACTTTTGAAAAAAGTAAACGGAACCAGGGATTCCCAACTAGTCTCCCAAGCTTGTACTTGCCCAGCCTTAAGCTGTTTACCTTCTGCGATCTGATGAGCGCAGGTATGATCAGCTTAGAATAACCGTTGTCAGATCTTTCTGCAAGCCATTGTCCTCTTTTGATGGAAATCATTAATTAACTTAACTTTTGAAAAAAGTCAACGGAACCAGGGATTCCCAACTAGTCTCCGAAGCTGGTACTTGCCCAGCCTTAAGCTGTTTACCTTCTGCGATCTGATGAGTGCAGGTATGATCAGCTTAGAATAACCATTGACAGAGTCTGCTGCAAGCAATTGTCCTCTTTTGATGGAAATCATTTGTACCCTTAACTTGGGAAAAAAGTCAACGGAAACAGGGATTCCCAACCAGTCTCCCAAGCTGGTACTTGCCCAGCCTTAAGCTGTTTTGCTTCTGTGATCTGACGAGTGCAGGTATGATCAGCTTAGAATAACCACTGACAGAGTCTGCTGCAAGCCATTGTCCTCTTTTGATGGAAATCATTTGTACCCTTAACTTGGTAAAAAAGTTAACGGAACCAGGGATTCCCAACCAGTCTCCCAAGCTGGTACTTGCCCAGCCTTAAGCTGTTTTGCTTCTGTGATCTGACGAGTGCAGGTATGATCAGCTTAGAATAACCACTGACAGAGTCTGCTGCAAGCCATTGTCCTCTTTTGATGGAAATCATTTGTACCCTTAACTTGGGAAAAAAGTTAACGGAACCAGGGATTCACAACCAGTCTCCCAAGCTGATACTTGCCCAGCCTTAAGCTGTTAACTATCTGCGATCTGATGAGTGCAGGTATGATCAGCTTAGAATAACCGTTGACAGAGACTGTTGCTAGCCATTGTCCTCTTTTGATGGAAATCATTTGTACCCTTAACTTGGGAAAAATGTAAACGGAACCAACGATTCCCAAACAGTCTCCCAAGCTGGTACTTGCCCAGCCTTAAGCTGTTTACCTTCTGCGATCTGACGAGTGCAAGTATGATCAGCTTAGAATAACCGTTGACAGAGCTGTCTGCAAGCCATTGTCCTCTTTTGATGGAAATCATTTGAACCCTTAACTTGGGAAAAAAAGTCAACGAAACCAGGGATTCCCAACCAGTCTCCCAAGCTGGTACTTGCCCAGCGTTAAGCTGTTTATCTGCTGCAATCTGACGATTGCAGGTATGACCAGCTTAGAATAACCGTTGACAGAGTCTTCTGCAAGCCATTGTCCTCTTTTGATGGAAATCATTTGTACCCTTAACTTGGGAAAAAAGTTAACGGAACAAGGGATTCCCAACCAGTCTCCCAAGCTGGTACTTGCCCAGCCTTAAGCTTTTTACATTCTGCGATCTGACGAGTGCAGGTATGATCAGCTTAGAATAACCGTTGACAGAGTCTGCTGCAAGCCATTGTCCTCTTTTGATGTAAATCATTTGTACCCTTAACTTGGGAAAAAAGTTAACGGAACCAGGGATTCCCAACCAGTCTCCCAAGCTGTTTACCTACTGCGATCTGACGAGTGCATGTATGATCAGCTTAGAATAACCGTTGACAGTGTCTGCTGCAAGCCATTGTCCTCTTTTGATGGAAATCATTTGTACCCTTAACTTGGGAAAAAGGTCAACGGAACCAGGGATTCCCAACCAATCTCCCAAGCTGTTAACCTTCTGCGATCTGACGAGTGCAGGTATGATCAGCTTAGAATAACCGTTGACAGAGTCTGCTGCAAGCCATTGTCCTCTTTTGATGAAATCATTTGTACCCTTAACTTGGGAAAAAAGTCAACGGAACCAGGGATTCCCAACCAGTCTCCCAAGCTGGTACTTGCCCAACCTTAAGCTGTTTACCTTCTGGGATCTGACGAGTGCAGGTATGATCAGCTTAGAATAACCGTTGACAGAGTCTGCTGCAAGCCATTGTCCTCTTTTGATGGAAATCATTTGTACCCTTAACTTGGGAAAAAGGTCAACGTAACCAGGGATTCCCAACCAATCTCCCAAGCTGGTACTTGCCCAGCCTTAAGCTGTTTACCTTCTGCGATCTGACCAGTGCAGGAATGATCAGCTTAGAATAACCGTTGAAAGAGTTTTCTGCAAGCCATTGTCCTCTTTTGATGGAAATCATTTGTACCCTTAACTTGGCAAAAAAGTTAACAGAACCAGGGATTCCCAACCAGTCTCCCAAGCTGGTACTTGCCCAGCCTTAAGCTGTTTACCTACTGCGATCTGACGAGTTCAGGTATGATCAGCTTAGAATAACAGTTGACAGTGTCTGCTGCAAGCTATTGTCCTCTTTTGATGGAAATCATTTGTACCATTAACTTAGGAAAAAAGTCAACGGAACCAGGGATTCCCAACCAGTCTCCCAAGTTGTTTACCTTCTGCGATCTGATAAGTGCAGGTATGATCAGCTTAGAATAACCGTTGACAGAGCTTTCCGCAAGCCATTGTCCTCTTTTCATGGAAATCATTTGTACCCTTAACTTGGGAAAAAGTCAACGGAACCAGGGATTCCCAACCAGTCTCCCAAGCTGGTACTTGCCCAGCCTTATGCTGTTTACCTTCTGCAATCTGACGAGTACAGGTATGATCAGCTTAGAATAACCGTTGACAGAGTTTGCTGCAAGCCATTGTCCTCTTTTGATGAAAATCATTTGTAACCTTAACTTGGGAAAAAGTTAACGGAACCAGGGATTCCCAACCAACCTCCCAAGCTGGTACTTGCCCAGCCTTAAGCTGTTTACCTTCTGCGATCTGACGAGTGCAGGTATGATGAGCTTAGAACAACCGTTGATAGAGCTTTCTGCAAGCAATTGTCCGATTTTGATGGAAATCATTTGTACCCTTAACTTGGGAAAAAGGCAACGGAAACAGGGATTCCTAAGCTGGTACTTGCCCAGCCTTAAGCTGTTTACCTTCTGCGATCTGACGAGTGCAGGTATGATCATCTTAGAATAACCATTGACAGAGTCTGCTGCAAGCCATTGTCCTCTTTTGATGGAAATCATTTGTACCCTTAACTTGGGAAAAAGTCCACGGAACCAGGGATTCACAACCAGACTCCCAAGCTGGTACTTGCCCAGCCTTAAGCTGTTTACCTTCTGCGATCTGACGAGTGCAGGTATGATCAGCTTAGAATAACAGTTGACAGACTCTGCTGCATGCCATTGTCCTCTTCTGATGGAAATCATTTGTACCCTTAACTTGGGAAAAAAGTCAACGGAACCAGGGATTCCCAACCAGTCTCCCAAGCTGGTACTTGCCCAGCCTTAAGCTGTTTACCTACTGCGATCTGACGAGTGCAGGTATGATCAGCTTAGAATAACCGTTGACAGTTTCTGCTACAAGCCCATGTCCTCTTTTGATGGAAATCATTTGTGTGGCGAAACCAAACTCGCCACTGAGTTTTGGAGGGGACAGATTGCCAGCCTCTTGCCACAGGATTATGGCCCTCTCATCAGCCCACGCTAAACTTAAACCCCATCGCGATTTGACTGTGTTTGTGGCATCTGAGCGCTGTTTGGATATATTGAGCGCTCAGACCTAAGCCATCTTTGGATATGTTGCATGTATATGTTTTATGTAGTAATTGTAACATTGTGTAATTTTATGTCCTTTTGCAACCATGTGCTCAATGGAGTCTGCCTCTATCCCTGGATATAATTGGATTATTTTCCCATTGTCTCCAGGAGAGAGGGCTCTGTAAAACCAGTTTGAACCAGAAAAGCCATGCTTCATTTGGTCAAATAGGACTTTCCCTTAACTTGTTAACCCCTGGTCTGATTCGTGTCATTTTTTAAATGTTGTTAACCTGAATGGATTGATTGTGAATATGTAGTTTTCAAGTGAATAGTGATGTCTGTCCTATTGTCCCCACGTGTGTATTGGCGATTTCCCTTTGTCCTGAGAGATAATTGAATGACTCCTCAATTGTCTCCAGGACAGAAGACATTGTGTATTCTCCTGCCTGTGATGATTACATTAACCTGTGTAAGGTAATTGTATCACAGGCAGAGAGGAGGGATATGCTGGGGGTGTCTGTATTGTCCCATTGTGTGTGATTGGCTGCTGTATCCCTGTGTCGCAGTCTTCCTTCTGGTCCCCTAGGGGAGTGTCCACCAGGTGGGAGACCTGCATAAATACCGGGCAGGCAGCCCTCAATAAAGTTAGAATTCCTGTTTAACCATTAATACGGAGCCTCGTCTGGTACTTGGGGGGAATGGCTACGTCAGAACGTTCTCTTGCCTGTTCCAGGAAAGGAGGACTTCGTATGTTTCCAATTCGGTGGATTCCAGCGGTTGTGGGTTGCTGTGCTCTTCTCCAGGGGAATCGCCCGAACGGTATTAACCCCCACTATACCTGGTTATACCGTAACAATTTGTACCCTTAACTTGGGAAAAAAGTTAACGGAACCAGGGATTCCCAACCAGTCTCCCAAGCTGGTACTTGCCCAGCCTAAAGCTGTTTACCTACTGCAATCAGACGAGTGCAGGTATGATCAGCTTAGAATAACCGTTGACAGAGCTTTCGGCAAGCAATTGTCCTCTTTTGATGGAAATCATTTGTACCCTTAACTTGGGAAAAAAGTCAACGGAACCAGGGATTCCCAACCAGTCTCCAAAGCTGGTACTTGCCCAGCCTTAAGCTGTTTACCTTCTGCGATCAGACGAGTGCAGGTATGATCAGCTTAGAATAACCCTTGACAGAGTCTGATGCAAGCCATTGTCCTCTTTTGATGGAAATCATTTGTACCTTTAACTTGGGAAAAAAGTCAACGGAACCAGGGATCCCCAAGCAGTCTCCCAAGCTTGTACTTGCCCAGCCTTAAGCTGTTTACCTTCTGCGATCTGACGAGTGCAGGTATGATCAGCTTAGGATAACCGTCGACAGAGCTTTCCGCAAGCAATTGTCCTCTTTTGATGGAAATCTTTTGTACCCTTAACTTGGGAAAAAAGTCAACGGAACCAGGGATTCTCAAACAGTCTCCCAAGCTGGTATTTGCCCAGCCTTAAGCTATTTACCTTCTGCAATCTGACAAGTTCAGGTATGATCAGCTTAGAATAACTGTTGACAGAGTCTGATGCAAGCCATTGTCCTCTTTTGATGGAAATCATTTGTACCCTTAACTTGGGAAAAAAGTCAACGGAACCAGGGATTCCCAACCAGTCTCCCAAGCTGGTAATTACCCAGCCTTAAGCTGTTTACCTTCTGCGATCTGACGAGTGCAGGTATGAGCAGCTTAGAATAACCGTTGACAGAGTCTGCTGCAAGCCATCGTCCTCTTTTGATGGAAATCATTTGTACCCTTAACTTGGGAAAAAAGTTAACGGAACCAGGGATTCCCAATCAGTCTCCCAAGCTGGTACTTGCCCAGCCTTAAGCTTTTTACCTTCTGCGATCTGA
>CM065589.1:361395391-361774727 GCA_033119425.1 Bufotes viridis | reverse complement strand
GCTGCCGCGTGGGCGTAAGCGTGGGCTGCCAGGCAGAATCGCTCCGGTGCAGTGCTGCTCCTACTTGCCAAAGGAGCCGACACACCGCCGGCCGGACTAACCGTGTTGCCGCGTGGGGCGTAAGCGTGGGCTGCCAGGCAGAATCGCTCCGGTGCAGTGCTGCTCCTACTTACCAAAGGAGCCGACACACCGCCGGCCGGACTAACCGTGTTGCCGCGTGGGCGTAGCGTGGGCTGCCAGGCAGAATCGCTCCGGTGCAATGCCGCTCCTCCTCACCAAAGGAGCCGACACATCGCCCGGCCGGTTGTAAGGGACAATGCTGCACGAGCTGGTTGCAAACGCTCACCCGACCGGAACGACCTCCACTGGGATCCTGGACACTGACTGGGTATGGAAGCTGCAGATTCAGCCCATGTGCTGCAACAGGTGGCTCTGACTGCACACAACTACGCAGCAGCCGTCGACACGCCCAAGGGAGGCGCCTGCCTGGTATAAATGTGCTACTTACGCCCCTCCCACAAATACAGGCCGATAAACCGGCCTTCTAACTTCTTTGGAGCTTTGGTTTAGACTCTGTGGCAGCAAGTGCTGGCGCACCACAAGTCCCAAAATGGCCACCGCCAGTCAGCCCAGTTACATGTGCCAGTAAAAATCGCTCTGGCCAGTCTCAACAAAATAGTGACTTTCAGTGAACAGCTCAGCTGAGTTGTTCTGATGCACAGGTGTAGAAAGGTAGATCATTCAATCACTTCTTTATCCCTGCCTATCTCGCCCTCACAGAAGCTGCATCCTCTCCCTACACTAGTCAGAGCAGTGTGACGTGCGGCGCTACGTGACTCCAGCTTAAATAGAGGCTGGGTCACATGCTGCACTTGGCCAATCACAGCCATGCCATTAGTAGGCATGGCTGTGATGGGCTCTTAGGGCAAGAAGTAAAACAGAAAGCGGGAAGAAATCGACGAACACCGGACCCGAACAGAACTTTTTTGAAAATGTCCGTGTTCGGGTCCGTGTCACGGACACCCCAAAATTCGGTACGGACCCGAACGATTTTCGAACTGTTTGCTCAACACTACTTATTAGCAGTTGTGTGGTGAAATGCGAAAATTACAGACCTTTTTGGCATGTATTAGTGGCAAAAGAAAAATATATTTGCCATTCAGCAGTGCAGTTATATGTTCTAATGCACTTTTTGACATGCATTAGTGGCAAAATATATATATATTTGCCATTGAGCGGTGAAGTTCCATTGTACTACAGCCATTTACAGGGTGTATTAATAGGATGGGATACATACGTTGTATTAGCCATTCTGCGATGAACTGTGATTGTTATATTTATTTTTTTGGAAAATTGATGGGCAATTGTTGATGTTCTTCTATATGAACCGAATTACGTTGATCAGCCAATTCAGTGGTGAAATTTGTTTGTGATACAGCCTTTTTTGGGAAAATTGGTCGGTATCTGAAACTATGGTGAAGGACAATATATGTCCGTTACGGCCCACTGGGTTAGTGTGGTTCCTGCCCAGCCACACCAGCAACTTGGCCAGGTGTTGGCGCTGCATCAAGGAGGGCTAAGCCCCTTCAGCCACTCATACACCGCAAAGCACACTCTCCTTGAGCTGCAGCAGCAGAACGGCATCCCCCAACATAGGCTGATATGCGACGTTTCCACGCGTTGGAATTCCACCCTCCATATGTTGGACCGACTATACGAACAGAGAAAGGCCATCAACGATTTCTTGATGATCCAAGCGGACAGTAGTACTCCCCTATGTAACTTCGATGTCAGCCAGTGGCAGCTCATGTGTGACACCTGCCATTTGCTCAGGCCCTTTGAGGAGGCTACGTTATTTGACAGTTGCCAGGACAACGGAATGAACAATGTCACTCCACTGCTTTATGTCCTTGAACAGATGCTGGTAAATCTGGCTGGTTGGGAGACTGGAGACGTGGAGTCTACATCTCATGGCCACATGAGCCCTATGGAGGCTGAACTGGAGGAGGAGGACATTGGAGCACAAGCAATGTGTAGCGAAATGGGTGGTTATTCTACACAGGTGATAGAAGAGGAGGAGCAGGAGCAGCCAGAGGAGCTACAGGGCGATGAGGAAGATGAGGCAGGGGACCCAGACACACTGTAGCAGTATGGAGTGGAAATGAAGGGAGTCCCTTCGAGTCACTTGCACAAAAGGCCGGATGCATGCTCACTTGCTTGCGTAGTGACAGCTGAACTGTCAGCATTCGGCAGAGGGATGACTTCTGGCTCTACACCTTGTTGTATAGTTTTTTTATTTATTTATTTTTTTACACCACAATTTTTGGCCGAATATTCGCCATAAATGAGCAAATTCGAGAATTCATGACCCCCAGTCATTTACTTGATTGCAAAAATCGTCAATGTAATATATTTGCGATAAAAATTCCCAATTAGAATATTCGCGATCAACACTAAGGGTAGGCAACTTTCCTATTGGTTGCTAGGGATGTTGCTAAGCGCCAATATTCGTGATAAATTCGTGATAAACACTATTCGCTAATACATAGCACTATATTCTAAATATTCGCGAATTCTCGAAGTGGCATATTCACGATTAAAATTTGCAATTCGAATATTTGTGCTCAACACTAGTTCACAACAATACTTACTGCACCAATCATTAATATGTAGTCAGACCTGCATATTAGGTTTGACTGCATTTTAGTGATTGCCAATTTTTGCAATCAAGAAAATAATTGCGAACTCTCCAATTGGCTATTTATGATGAATCTTCGCACAAATATTCACGAAATATCGCAAATTCGAATATTGCCCCTGCCGCTCATCACTATCATTTATTTGACATTTCTTCTAATCTGTCAGAAGGAAGGAAAATTGAGACACACAATGGATCCTGTCTATGTAGCAGCGGTCAGGCCTGTATGGTCCCATCAGAATTGGCTTATAATTTGTTAGCCAAAAGCAGGAGTGGGTACAAAACATAGAAGTCATGCAAATATTCCATTCGTGTGTCATCTGTCTTGGATCAGACTCCAGTTTTTTTGGCATTAGCAATACTAATGGATTACTGACCAAATGCAGACCGAGTGAAGGCGGATGCTTCACGGATAGGATCTGTTTTTTTGGGGTTATTGTTCTGATGGATCAGAGGAAGGTCAAAATCCGTGACGTCAACACAAACTTACTGCTGATACCCTCTCCACTCTGTCGGGGGGCTGTACTTGTATAAGCGTTTAATAGAACAGGTTCTGTAGACATCTATGTGGAATCAGCTGACAACTGTGTAAAAGTAGTGATGAACAGCAGAGACAATATTCGAATTCGCGATATTTCGTGAATATTTGTGATATTCTTGATTGCAAAAATCGGCAGTGTAATATTCGCATAATGCGCGCACAATACTCTGGGTCACTATTACTACATTTATATGGGTCACCATTACTACATTTTTCAAGCTGTTTCTGGAGACTGTAGAAAATGGTTGGCACAGCAGAATATTGCAATAGCTTTATATGCAGATACATTAGTGATTGCACAACTTGCCAATTAATGATGCGTATATTTTTGCGCAATACGTGCAACTTCACATTTTAGCAGGTCAGACTACATATTAGTGATTGGTGCACTAAGTATTGTTGTGAACTTGCCTGTAGCATGTATGTATGGACAGCTGACCCTATCACACTACCTAATACCCTGCACTGGAACATCACAATCTAATCTACACTGACTATGTCCCACTAACTGTAATATATATATATATATATATATATATATATATATATATATATACACACACACACAGTCATGTGAAAAAATTAGGACACCCTTTGAAAGCATGTGGTTTTTTGTAACATTTTTAATAAATGGTTATTTCATCTCCGTTTCAACAATACAGAGAGATTAAAGTAATCCAACTAAACAAAGAAAACTGAAGAAAAGTCTTTTCAAGATCTTCTGTAAATGTCATTCTACAAAAATGCCTATTCTAACTGAGGAAAAAGATAGGACACCCTCACATGTATTCCCTCTTAAATTGGCTCAGATCTCACACAGGTATATCACACCAGGTGCACATAATTAGTAGATCGTTACTCTGCATGTTGAATGAGGCTTGCCCTATTTAAACCTCAGACATTTAGTTTGGTGTGCTCCTGACTGTTGAAGTGAGAGTGAGC
Organism: Bufotes viridis; assembly: GCA_033119425.1. NCBI lineage: Eukaryota > Metazoa > Chordata > Amphibia > Anura > Bufonidae > Bufotes > Bufotes viridis. The sequence continues at coordinate 361,770,546 of CM065589.1, read as the reverse complement.
ACCATGGTGAGAGCAAAAGAGCTGTCAGAGGACTTCAGAAAAAGATTGTAGCAGCCTATGAGTCTGGGAAGGGATTTAAAAAGATCTCCAAAGATTTTGAAATCAGCCATTCCACTGTCCGGAAGATAGTCTACAAGTGGAGGGCTTTCAAAACAACTGCCAACATGCCCAGGACTGGTCGCCCCAGCAAGTTCACCCCAAGAGCAGACCGCAAGATGCTAAAAGAGGTCTCCAAAAACCCTAAAGTGTCATCTCGAGAACTACAGCAGGCTCTGGCTACTGTTGATGTAGAAGTACATGCCTCTACAATCAGAAAGAGACTGTACAAGTTTAACTTGCATGGGAGGTGTGCAAGGAGGAAACCTTTGCTTTCCAAGAGAAACATCGAGGCCAGACTGACATTTGCCAGAGATAAAGTTGACAAAGACCAGGACTTCTGGAATAATGTTCTTTGGACAGATGAGTCCAAAATTGAATTATTTGGACACAACAGCAGAGGACATGTTTGGCGTAAACCAAACACAGCATTCCAAGAAAAGAACCTCATACCAACTGTGAAGCATGGAGGTGGAAGTGTCATGGTTTGGGGCTGCTTTGCTGCAGCAGGACCTGGTCAGCTCACCATCATAGAATCCACGATGAATTCTACTGTGTATCAGAAGGTGCTTGAAGAACATGTGAGACCATCAGTTAGAAAATTAAAGCTGAAGCGGAACTGGACCATGCAACATGACAATGACCCAAAACATACTAGTAAATCAACCAAAGATTGGCTGAAAAAGAAGAAATGGAGAGTCCTGGAATGGCCAAGTCAAAGTCCAGATTTGAATCCCATTGAGATGCTGTGGGGTGACTTGAAAAGGGCTGTACGTGCAAGAAACCCCTCAAAACATCTCACAGCTGAAAAAGTTCTGCATTGAGGAGTGGGGTAAAATTTCCTCAGACCGATGTCGAAGACTGGTAGATGGCTACAAGAACCGTCTCACTGCAGTTATTTCAGCCAAAGGAGGTAACACTCGCTATTAGGGGCAAGGGTGTCCTATCTTTTTCCTCAGTTAGAATAGGCATTTTTGTAGAATGACATTTACAGAAGATCTTGAAAAGACTTTTCTTCAGTTTTCTTTGTTTAGTCGGATTACTTTAATCTCTCTGTATTGTTGAAACGGGAGATGAAATAACCATTTATTAAAAATGTTACAAAAACCACATGATGTGGTTTTTTGTAACATTTTTAATAAATGGTTATTTCATCTCCGTTTCAACAATACAGAGATTAAAGTAATCCAACTAAACAAAGAAAACTGAAGAAAAGTCTTTTCAAGATCTTCTGTAAATGTCATTCTACAAAAATGCCTATTCTAACTGGAGGAAAAAGATAGGACACCCTCACATGTATTCCCTCTTAAATTGGCTCAGATCTCACACAGGTATATCACACCAGGTGCACATAATTAGTAGATCGTTACTCTGCATGTTGAATGAGGCTTGCCCTATTTAAACCTCAGACATTTAGTTTGGTGTGCTCCTGACTGTTGAAGTGAGAGTGAGCACCATGGTGAGAGCAAAAGAGCTGTCAGAGGACTTCAGAAAAAGATTGTAGCAGCCTATGAGTCTGGGAAGGGATTTAAAAAGATCTCCAAAGATTTTGAAATCAGCCATTCCACTGTCCGGAAGATAGTCTACAAGTGGAGGGCTTTCAAAACAACTGCCAACATGCCCAGGACTGGTCGCCCCAGCAAGTTCACCCCAAGAGCAGACCGCAAGATGCTAAAAGAGGTCTCCAAAAACCCTAAAGTGTCATCTCGAGAACTACAGCAGGCTCTGGCTACTGTTGATGTAGAAGTACATGCCTCTACAATCAGAAAGAGACTGTACAAGTTTAACTTGCATGGGAGGTGTGCAAGGAGGAAACCTTTGCTTTCCAAGAGAAACATCGAGGCCAGACTGACATTTGCCAGAGATAAAGTTGACAAAGACCAGGACTTCTGGAATAATGTTCTTTGGACAGATGAGTCCAAAATTGAATTATTTGGACACAACAGCAGAGGACATGTTTGGCGTAAACCAAACACAGCATTCCAAGAAAAGAACCTCATACCAACTGTGAAGCATGGAGGTGGAAGTGTCATGGTTTGGGGCTGCTTTGCTGCAGCAGGACCTGGTCAGCTCACCATCATAGAATCCACGATGAATTCTACTGTGTATCAGAAGGTGCTTGAAGAACATGTGAGACCATCAGTTAGAAAATTAAAGCTGAAGCGGAACTGGACCATGCAACATGACAATGACCCAAAACATACTAGTAAATCAACCAAAGATTGGCTGAAAAAGAAGAAATGGAGAGTCCTGGAATGGCCAAGTCAAAGTCCAGATTTGAATCCCATTGAGATGCTGTGGGGTGACTTGAAAAGGGCTGTACGTGCAAGAAACCCCTCAAACATCTCACAGCTGAAAAAGTTCTGCATTGAGGAGTGGGGTAAAATTTCCTCAGACCGATGTCGAAGACTGGTAGATGGCTACAAGAACCGCCTCACTGCAGTTATTTCAGCCAAAGGAGGTAACACTCGCTATTAGGGGCAAGGGTGTCCTATCTTTTTCCTCAGTTAGAATAGGCATTTTTGTAGAATGACATTTACAGAAGATCTTGAAAAGACTTTTCTTCAGTTTTCTTTGTTTAGTCGGATTACTTTAATCTCTCTGTATTGTTGAAACGGGAGATGAAATAACCATTTATTAAAAATGTTACAAAAACCACATGCTTTCAAAGGGTGTCCTAATTTTTTCACATGACTATATATATATATATATATATATATATATATATATATATATATATATATATATATATATATATATATCTCTATCTATATTTATATCTACTGTGTTGATGTTCCGTTCGGGCTTGTCTTACTCAGTGGCTGCAAAATGGGTGGTGCTGGTTGCATGTTGGTTACGCTTGCGGGGGCTGATGGACGTATCCAATTTTTTTTTTTTGTGCAGACGGCGTTGAATGGTTTTCGGCGGAATGCGCTTACTAGAGATGGACGACGTCCGGTGTTGTACGACATTTTGCAACTTTTATGGACAAAAGTGGGATCGATTTGTGTGTAGAGATGTTGGACATAAAATTTTCAGTTCGCGAACGGAGAACTTCCGCAAATGTTCGCGAACGGGCGAACCGCCATAGACTTCAATAGGCAGGCGAATTTTAAAACCCACAGGGACTCTTTCTTGCCATAATAGTGATGGAAAAGTTGTTTCAAGGGGACCAACACCTGGACTGTGGCATGCCGAAGGGGGATCCATGGCAAAACTCCCATGGAAAATTGCGTAGTTGAGGCAGTCGGGTTTTAATCCATAAAGGGCATAAATCCCCTAACATTCCTAAATTATTTGGAATAACATGCTTTCAAGAATCCAGTGTGTGTATACGATTAGGTATGATTTTTATCGATCAGGTAGTGTAAGGGTTACGCCCGCTTCACAGTGACAGACCAAACTCCCCGTTTAACGCACCGCAAACAGTTAATTTGCACAACTGAAAACACCCCCTTTGCACAAGGTTGGATACCAAGCTAGCCATGTCCCGTTCCTTGTCCTCACTGATGTCATTGAAGGTCTCTTCCTCCACCCAGCCACGTACAACACCAAGGGTCCCCGAAAGGTGACAACAAGCTTCTAGGGACGCCTGCTGTGGTTTGTCTAACACCTCCTTAAAGCCACCTTCCTCCTCTGACTCCTCTTCTTCAGACTCCTCTCTCTGCGTTGCCGCTGGTCCAGCAATCGACGACAAGGCTGCTTCTGGTGGTGATGGTGACCACAACTCTTCCTCTTCATGCTCAACTACGGCCTGATCCAGCACTTTTCGCAGGGCACGCTCCAGAAAAAACGCATATGGGATGAGGTCGTTGATGTTGCCTTGGGTTTGACTGACCAGGTTTGTCACCTCCGCAAAAGGATGCATGTGCGTTCAGTAACGCGGCCAAAAAATACCCAGCTCCACAGAGGCGGTCCTTTTTTAAATAAAAAAAATCTGTTCTTACCAGTTTTATCTCTGTTTTGTCCTCTATTAGGAGCCGGTGTATGGAATCGATTTTAGGAATCGGGAGATGGAAAAGATGGTTGGTCGGTCCTCTTCCTTCCAAATTTGGGGCACTGCGCGTGCAATGTACTGTGCCGTCCTATATGAGTGGTGTGTTAAGTAGTACTATTCCTATCAGTTTAATCCCTGTTACGTCCCCTATCAGGGGACGTGTATTGAATAGATTTTTGGAACCGGGAGATGGAAAAAGATGATTGGTCGGTCCGCTTACTCCCAATTTGGGAATTTGCCACCAATGCAACTAGTGTTAATTAAGTACTATTCCTATCAGTTTAATCTCTGTTTTGTCCCTTATCAGGGCCAGGGCCGGTGTAGTGAATAGATTTTTGGAACCGGGAGATGGAAAAAGACCCATGCTCGGTACTCTTCGTTTGAACTTTAGGTCACTGCGCGTGTACCGTGCAATGTACTATGACACCCTATGAGTGGTGGGCAGTGGGCACAGTACAGTCTGTGGGACTGACACACACTGACAGGCAACTGCAATTATATTAAAGGGTAAAAATTAAATGACTTATCTGCAAGGTACTGTCACACCCTATATGAGTGGTGGGCCTGCAGCCTCTGACATACGGGCAGGCAACTGCAACATATATATATTATTTGTGGTCAGGGCTACGGACACGAAAGCCGAAGAGCCCTAGTGGGATAAACACCGAGACCCACCGTAACTGCAAGACGCATCTTACCTAACTAAATGGCTAGTGGTGTGCCTGTAGCCATGTCCGTGGGTAGGCCTATAAAAGGGTGGAAAAAACCAGACATGTAGGATGAAAAGAGACTTGAATGGCCTGTACAAAGAAACCCCTGATCCAAACTGCGAAGCAATATCTCCCACGAAAGTTCGGGTACATAAGTCAACCATAATGATGCCTGCATGCATCCTGCGGATAGAGCCAGGACAGAATTCTGAATGTGGCAGATACTGCCCCAATGCACGAGGGAGGAACTGGGAAACGCTTCAGAAGGAAGCGTGGACAATACTAACTAACCTGAAGACTTGGTTGTGGTGCGAGCACTGACAAATTCCCCCTAGCCTTATGAGACCGGAGAACTGAGCCTAACTGTCGAGACTATGTAAAGAAGGGCCCGAAGAATACCATGTAGGCCAGGAGAGGATGTAATGCAATAAGCTAAGAACGTAGTATATGGAATCCTGTCGATGCCCTCACGCGAGTGAAGGAGTGCAATTGCGGTAAGCTGCTGGCGATTTAGTTCGCAGACCTGGCTGATTGAAAAGGTAACCGGCATGGTAATACAAATGACAAATATGAGGGGTAAACAAAAAAATAACTAAAAAAGTGGCCTGAAGAAAGTACAGGCGGGATTACACCATGGGCCTGACCGATGTGATATGCGATACTTAAAATAACTACATTTCCTGAAAAAACCTGACAGGCGAATATCGTGAACACGAGACCAGACCAACGTGGCCGGTGACACCTAATGACGAGTGTCATTTGGTACGAGAACCTGAAAGTAGGTGGCCGATGACACCAATGACTTGAACTCGGAGAAGTCTGGTCCTGGGGGGGGGGGACATAGCCAGACAGGTGATCTGTCGACGAGTCAGGAGTTTGTGAGCTGGCCACATTGATTATTGAACGTGAAGAAAAACATAAGCGGGCAACCAACTATGGTGATTGAAAACGTGGGATTAAGAATGCAACAAGTACAGGCAATAGGTTTAAAACAGAAGCCTAAGTGTGACATAAATAATTGAATGTGGATGATTGGGATGTAATGGGCTAAGGGCGTTGAGTTAGAGAACAAGGGCCTAACAAAATGAACAAGAGCTATGACACCCGGGGGTGGCCCACGCTCCAATGACAATAATGATACGTTGTATGTGGCGGCAGCGGCGCCCATCTTGAATGTACCACGATTAAGACTATTAGTATGTTTCTGGAATGAGCTTCCTGTCAGCCGAGCATAGTAAATGACCTACCATAATCCCTGTCCGCGGAGAGAACGGAATGGTAACAAGGAGTGACCAGCGAAGGAAGCAATGCAGAAATGAGGAGCAAACGGAAAGAATCCATGCGGCACCCAAAGTCTGCCAGAAGAAGCCTGTGCAGAAGAGGGACAGTAGGAAAGACTAAACCCGGAGAGTAAGCATATCCGACTATCCGGTGAAGGTAGCTGTGCAGTAAAAGATTCTCCAGCCGAGGGAGCAGGCAGTAAAGCAAGTGCCCGGCAGAGGAAGCAAAGCGACGGTGGAACCAGGAGGGAGAGTGGTGCCATAAGAGGAGAGTCTGGTGGAAAGCTATGTGGTGATACCAGAGAGAGACCAGCCAAGGAAATTACGACTGTGAAGCAGAACAAAATGGTGAATAATAAAATTATGTTTGCCGAGGGGACTAGAAGCACAGGGGAGCGCAATGGCAAGGACTGCCTGGTGGGTGGAGCCGCACAGCGATACCGCCTGTGGTATGCAGAACAAATGCGTTACCTAACTGGCAGACCGCAGGAAGTTATAACTATGATAATTAAAACCGAGGGTCTAGCCTGAATACCGGACAGGCTAATGTAACTGAAAAAGTCGCCTGACCCGCATGGCAGGTGACCCTAACCAGGCTGAGCTCCATTAAGGAAGAGTACGCCTGGGGAAGCGTGGCAGACAATGGATGCACCACCAACAGACTTTGGAAAAGTGGCCTGCGCCCGGATGAACAAAGAAGCAGATATGGGTGTGAGACATATGGGCCAAATCAACCTGGATGCACAGAAGTTCAACCCACCAGGTAAATCACCAGGCAGGACAAAAAACAGTCATCGGTCTCCCGAAACCATGGGGTCGAAGCAGTCATCGTGCCCCCGAAGCCATGGGGCCGAAGCGGTCATCGTGCCCCTGAAGCCATGGAGCCGAAGCGGTCACCATGGAGCCGAAGCGGTCATCGTGCCCCCGAAGCCATGGGGCCGAAGCGGTCATCGTGCCCCCGAAGCCATGGGGCCGAAGTGGTCACCGTGCCCCCGAAGCCATGGGGCCGAAGCGGTCACTATGCCCCTGAAGCCATGGGGCCGAAGCGGTCACCGTGCCCCTGAAGCCCTGGAGCCGAAGCGGTCATCGTGCCCCTGAAGCCCTGGAGCCGAAGCGGTCATCGTGCCCCTGAAGCCCTGGAGCCGAAGCGGTCATCGTGCTCCCGAAGCCATGGGGCCAAAGTGGTCATCGTGCCCCTGAAGCCATGGGGCCGAAGCGGTCATCGTGCCCCCGAAGCCGTGGGGCCGAAGCGGTCATCGTGCCCCCGAAGCCATGGGGCCAAAGCGGTCATCTTGCCCCCGAAGCCATGGGGCCGAAGCAGTCGCCGAGCCCTCAAGCCATGGGGCGAAGCAGCCTTCGAGCCCCCGAAGCCATGGAGCCGAAGGAATCAGCGAGCCCTCAAGCCATGGGGCGAAGCAGCCTTCGAGCCCCCGAAGCCATGGAGCCGAAGCAATCAGCGAGCCCTCAACACCATGGGGCCGAAGCAGTCAGCGGGCCCTCAAAGCCATGAGGCCAAGCAGTCATGGGGTCCCCAAGCCATGAAGCAAAGCAAACATGGGGCCCCCCCAAATCCTGAGGCCAAGTAATCATATGGGCCCCCATAGCCATGAGGCCAAAGCAAACATGGGCCCCCAAAGCATTGAGGCCACAGAAATCGCGAGGACCTCGAGTCATGAGGCCAAGCAGCCATGGGGCCCACAAGGCATGCGGGCAAGCAGACCTGGGGCCCCTTGCGCCATGAGCCCAAGGCAGTCATGGGACCCCCAGAGCCATGAGACCAAAGCAGTCATGAGGTCTCCAAGCCGTAAGGTCAAGGTAGTCCTCGAGACCCTGATGCCAAGGGGCCGAAGCGGTCGTCATGCCCCCGACACCATGGGGTCGGAGCGGTCATGGAATCCCTGCTCCCTGAGGCCAAAGCAGTCATGGGGCCTCCGCGGCCATGAGGCCAAAGCAATCAAGGGGCCGCCGCGGCCTTGCGGCCCAGCAAGTAAGTGGCCCCCGGGGCCATGAGGCCATCCTAGATGTACGTGATGGGTGAAGGTAAATAAGAATGAGCCCAACGTGATGGAAAAAGCAGCAACTACGATGATTGGGACGTCTAAAAGTGGCCTGGAAAGGAACGTGATTGCTGACAGGTACGGACATTAGTAATCCGCACCACGGACATAAGCATAAAAACCGAAACCAGCCATAAAACTTAAAAATGCAAACGTGGAATATGAACCGGAGAAGAGAGAACAACCAAAACCTGAGGCATGCGATTGCAAAGTCAAGTCCCTTGTCGCGACAAACAACTGAAAAACTTGAAAGAAACAGTAGTGAGTAGGAAGCTCAAACCCTGATGACCCACTGGCCTCAGCTGAGAGGCTGTTTATTGAACTGGGGCAGTGGGAGCAATGTTAGTGAATACAAACCAGAAGTAAAGCAGAGCAGACAAAAGATTTTTTTATTTTTTTGCTTGCAACTAGAGAAAAGACCCACTTGATGTATACGCGCAGAAAAACCAGATGTAAAGGAAATGACCATTGATGCCTGTCATGTTCGACAGGAGAGTGGCACCGGAGCCACCAACTGCCTCAGTGTGACTATCCAGTAAAACAACCGTGACGTAGAAACCAACAGGAGAATGTGGCTTGAATGGGAGCATGGTGTGCCAGCAGATGGGTGACTGTGGACCTGCAATGTGTAAAACCTATAAAAAAAATAAATAAAAAAAAAACAACAACAACATGGTATAACCAAAATGCAGACCTGAATGTGAGCGGAATAAGATAGCGCCGCAACAGCGAACGCATGGACGCAGTTCTAGCGGGGAATGGAGTGTAGTACTAGATGTAACAGCAAATGTGTGAACTCAGCTAGAGCGTGAAAGGAGTATTAACTTGCTGTAACGGCAGACGTAAGATGCGGCCATGGATGGGCGGGAACATTGAGACGTAAACATGAAAGTAAAAACCCGGAGTTACAGCGGTAGTGTGAACCCCAACTCTGGCAATAGGCCAAGCGTAAAATTTGGTATGACCGCAGCCTGCAGTGAACGAGGCATAAACAAACTGTAACGGTGACATGAACGCGTTCTTGCAATGGGCCTAAGCAACAGTGGACGTGTGACACCGGTCTGAGTGTGGTGCAAGCAAACATAAAAAAGCAAAGAGGTATGAATGCAAAACACAGGATGACAGAAAATAAATAAATGCACAGAGAATAAGACAGATTTACCCACTGTTGTGACCATGCGTGGAGCGTAAACGTGATGCGAGAGCGGACTAGAGCACCGCTCAGAAAATGAGCATGTTGAAAGAGCAGACATGAGAAGGCAGCGTCTCAACTGACAGGGCAAACCTGGCGTAAAGAGTTGAAGCGTAAACGCAGCCCTGATTGCGGGGGAGGGGCGGGTCACATGGGAAGTAATTGCTATAGCAAGAGCCGTGACAAGAAACAGCTGCATCCAATCTCCAACATAACATCACATGCAGCCCAGGTAAACCTTCCTTACCGCACACAGGCTGAAGCAACTTTTCAAAGCAAAACAACGTGAACGTAAAACACATGAGATAGAAGGGGAACTAAATCAGATTACCTAACAAACAAAGTGAAAGGAATTGATTAACTCCGACAAAACAAACCTGAGGCGGACAATTTTGAGGCGATGCCTTCCGCTCGCAAGAAAGTCAGATTCCAGCCGGCCGGAAAGACGGACACGGCTCAATTAACTTACGTAAATGGCGCACGCGTCCCTACGGTAGCCACGAGCGGAAGAAAAGCTCCATTCCAGCTCCATACTGTAATGAAAGAAACCTCCTAGCAGAGGAGAGAGCACCCTGCTGACACACCAGCATCCCCTGTGCAACTGAGAAAACGCCCGCCCCTAGGTGGAGCTGTGCCTGGTTTAAGTAGAGCCTCCGCCCCTCCCACAAATGCAGCCCAAATAGACTGCTATACATATAAAAAAATAAAATAAAAGCAGACTAATAGACCAGCCCTAAAAAGGGCTTTTTGGGGTGCTGTCAGGACACTGTCCTTACAGCAGATTAGTCTTTGAGGACTGGAGTGGACACAGAACACTGGCCTCGCTAACGCTTTCCCTATTAATTCAGCAGCAACAACACTCTCCCTGCTTTAACTTAGGCCCCATTCAGACGTCCGTCGTGTGTTGCAGATCCGCAAATTGCATATCCGCAACACACCATGCCAGCACTCCCCATAGAGATGCCTATTCTTGTCCGCAGGTTTCAGACAAGAATACGACATGCTCTATCTTGTGTCCGCATCCATTCCGCTTCAGAAAGATAGATGCTGTCCTTGATTTTTGATAGGAGGTGGGAGGGTCTGGGAGGGAGGGTATGCAGATTGGCTGGAATGTGTCTGCTGACTATGAGGTACAGGGTCAAAGTTTGCTCAATGATGAAGTATAGGGGGCAGACCGAACATCGCAATATGTTCGACCGTCGCGGCGAACACATGCGATGTTCGCCGCCGAATAGTTCGGGACATCTCTATTTGTGTATCGGAATAAGAGATTAGCTTGTTTCAGGTGGCTTTTGTATTAGTGTTTTTTGGTGCTTTTCGGGTGTCTGAATTGGTGGCACGGAGTAAAGAGGGGAGGCGATTTACAACGGGAAGACGTCTTGCGTTGTGCGGAAGGTTTGCAATGTTTTGTGCGTAGATCGAAAACAGATCAGGAGGGAAGAGGGACGAGTTTTGTTCTGCAACCATTGGCAGGGGTTTGCCTGGTTAGATGTGTTGGGGCTTTCTTGGTTATAAGGCCAGAGATTGCCGGACCTTTGTTACACCAGGACGGATCGGCACGTTCTCGATTTCAGTTCGTGGCAGTATTCAGCAAGTGTTTGGCGGCGGGAGGTTTAAGGGCGGGCGAGTTTGCATCTCACTCTTTCAGGATTTGTGCGGTCATGGAAGCATCTAGGTAGGGTTTAGGGGAGGATGTTATTCAGTGCATAGGTAGATGGGAGTCTGCTGGTTTTGGGCATATATCCGTCCTCACTTGCTGGCGAGCTGTGAGGTGGGGAATAGCGGGCATTAGTTTATATTGTATGGTGCACGGAAGGTGGTAGTGGTTTGTGATGCTTCGTGATCCCGACAAATTCGCAAAAGAGTTTGGTTTTAAAAATCACAAAAAAATTAAAAAATAAAATCACAAGAGCCCTCTTCTGCACACAGAGCTAAAATATTTTTTCAACCCAAAATAAATTCACCTTGATAGCACAGCTCACAGATCAGAGAAAAGTAGCACATCCTTGCCAAAAGAATCTTCCTGGACAGAGGAGCACCCCCTGTCAGGTTATACAACCATCAATCTGGTATTCTCCGGACAAAACCTCATAAAAGTGCAGCTCTCCAGTCTGAGCTGCCTTGGTACAGCATGAGGCCTCACACCTTTAGCCTGGTCACAGAACTTCAGAAGAAAGGGGAGATTCTTATCACACAGCTGGTTGGTACAAAAAAGGAAGCAGACTTTGAAGTCACCTCCAATCCATAGACTTCCTATTCTTCCCATATTTCCTCATATTTCCTGGGTTAGGAAAATACGAAATTAACCATCTCCTCAGATATTGTTTCGGTTATTGTAACACACCTTCCAGGGAACCCGCAAACGAATCGGAGATTCCAGCTCTGAGATATAAAGGTTCTCAGGCACACTGTATTGTCTTCCAGTCACATTTGATATCAGATGATGCGTAAAATTGTCCTGATTATAAAAATCAACTTTATTTCCTAATTTTACCTACGGGTACGGAGAAACTGGCAAAGCAATGATGCTGCCAGATTTTCTTCCTCTCAGAGCAAGGACTGCCCCTCTTCCAATTACACCAGGCTGGACTTGTACATATCATAACCACTCCCAGCTACAGAGTGGGTAAAACACAGTGACCCACTCAGGTCCTGGTCCTTCATCTACCATCTGATGTCGACCAACATCACGCTGGACACGGGCACCCCGCCATCTTGGAATATTCCAAGGGACCACTACATGGAAGAGGTTAACAGGGAGGGAGCTCCCTCGCCCATCGGGGGCTGCTGTGCCATTGCAGCCACCCGATACTTGACCCAGAGAGAGGGGGCTCCCCCTCCCTCCTTCCTCCCATCAGCCGCTGCTCTGTTGTGGCAACGGCTTATGGTTACCATGGCAACCGGACGCCTTCACAGGCTTCCGGCTTGCCATGGTATAGCAGATCAGGCTTCTGCTAAACACAGCAGCAGCTTGATAAGGCTAAGTGTAAATTCTTAATACACTACAGTACACTATATAGTGTACTGTAGTGTATTATACAGGCATCAGACCCACTGGATCTTCAAGAACCAAGTGGGTCTGGGTCAAAAAAATGTAAAAAAAAAGTGAAAAAAAGTAAAAAAAAAATGAATTTCTTCTTATAGCCACACATTTATCACTGATTAAAAAAAATAAATAAATACACTACACGTTTGATATCACCGCGTCCGTAAAGACCTGATCTATAAAACGGTCATGTTACTTTCCCCGCCCGGTGAACGCCGTTAAAAAAAAAAAACATGATGAAATTGAAATTTTGTTACCAATTAAACCGTCAGCACATCATGCAAAAAATGAGCCCCTACATGAGACAATCGCCCAAAAATTTCAAAAATATGGCTCTCAGACTATGGAGACACTAAAACGTTTTTTTTCCCTAAAATGCTTTTATTGTGTTAAAGTAAAATAAATTAAAAAAAGTATACATTCTAGGCATTGCTGCGTCCGTAAGAACCTGCTCTATAAAAATATCACATGACCTAACCCCTCAGGTGAACACCGTAAAAAATAAATAAAAATGGTGTAAAAAAGCCATTTTTAGTCACCTTACATCACAAAAAGTGTAATATCAAGCGATCAAAAAGGCTTATGCCCCCTATTATATGGCCAATCAAACCGTCATCTCATCCCGCAAAAAATGATACCCTAACTAAGACAATAGGCCAAAAAATAAAAAAATTATTATTTTTTTTGCTTCAAAACTAGTATTATTGTGCTAAAGTGAAATAAAAAAAAGTATACATATTAGGTATCGCCACGTCCGTAAGAACCTGCTTAATAAAATTACCACATGATCTAACCTGTTAGTAAATAACTGTAAATTATAAAAAATAAAAACGGTCGCAAAACAGCTATTTTTTGCTCCCTTGCCTCAAAAAAGTGTAATATCGAGCAACCAAAAATCATATGTACCCTAAAATAGTACCAACAAAACTGCCACCTTATCCCGTACTTTCCAAAATGGGGTCTTTTTTTTTTTTTTTTGAGTTTCTACTCTAGGGGTGCATCAGGGGGTCTTCAAATGTGACATGGCAACTTAAAATGATCCCAGTGAAGTCTACCCTCCAAGAACCATATGGAGCTCCTTTCCTTCTGCGCCTTGCAGTGTCTCCGTAAAGCAGTTTATGACCACATATGGGGTGTTTCTGTAAACTACAGAATCAGGGCAATAAATATTGAGTTTTGTTCGGCTGCTAACCCTAGCTTTGTTAGCGTAAAAAAAAGGATTAAAATTGAAAGTTTGGAAAGTGAAGAAGTAAGCAGGCACACTCTTATTTGGGGTCCAAGACTTGACTTTATTAATTGGGGATACTTAAGCAATAAGTAGATTAAAATATAGGTATATAAAATATAGGGTGGTGTGACAAGCAAAGTTTTAGTGAAAAATTGGGGGGATGTTTTGGGATAGTTGTGGTAAGGATGATCTGTTGTGAGTTTACCCCTTAAAAAGTGGTAGGTGTTGGGTAGGTATATTAGATGGCTTGTACGTAGAGTGAATAAAGGAAAAAAATTATAATAAAGTGTTCATAAAAATAGAAAATGTCATTCAGTTTCCATAGAAAATTGCATGCATAATCTCAGTAGTAAAATATCCAGGTAGTGGCAATATAAAATAACAAGGGTATAAAATATATAATCCGGGTAATGTAAAATGGTCACCAGTATAGTTACTTCTAATGAGGTATATTGTAAATTGCAATTCAGGTTTGTCTGGCTCTTAAGCCTCGGCGTGGCGTCCCGCACTGTCTCTAGCTTAGAGTTCACTTACCCACCGCTCTGGGATGTTGCCTGGATGGGTCCTCAGTCTGTGCATCTCGCTGTCTTTTGGTGCGCTGGACGGCGTCCCTCGTGGCTCTTGTGTTTCGTGCGTGCGCTTTTTCCGTGACGTTCTATAGAGGTTTCATGGTCACGTGATCGCGATCTTTAGTCTTGTCACTGATATAGTGTACAAATGGGGCGCACTATTGATTCTTACGATTTAAAGTAGATTTCGCTTGGAAAATAGTATCCACCACAGGCTTAAACGCGTTTCGGGACTTGGCCCTTAACCAGTAAGCAGAGGAGTACTACTGTTAGTAATTGACTAATTGATTATGCTAATTGTTAATTGGTTGAAGTTAACTCTTTAGAGTAGGAGATGTAGAAGAAGACAGTCTTCTGGTATATATATATATATATATATATATATATATATATAGTGTAATTTTATGAATACTATGTATAAGGTGTATATTGGAATGCTATCTTTGTAGAGAGATCCTGCAACAAGTAGAAATGTGACATTCGCAGAGAGATTTTCAAATATATGTACCGGTCCGTAAATCAAAAGACCCAGTGGATATGGAATCTCTCCAAAGTATCCGGTGACACACTTGTCCCATGATACTTTCAGAGGACGTCACCATAGCTTTAGTTATTCAATTATGAGAGGTGTCTTAATGGTTCCACCGGTTGGAGAATCAAAAGATTCGGTGGTTGAGAGAACTCTGATATTTTTTATTAAAAAATTTTTTTATATAAAAAAAATGTTCTTGTTGCATTCCAGTCTGTGAATGCCATGTAGATAGGTATACTAAGATGTAATAACCACAGGGAGATTTTCCAATGTGCACACTGGTCCGTAAGTCAAAAGACCCAGTGAGTGTGGGGTCTCCCTGAGTATTCGGTAATATATCTGTTCTATGGCGTTTCAAGGGGGTGTCACCGCAGTTTAGCTGCTCCATTGGATAAAGGACCTCTCTGATGTTATCCTGTATCGTAGGATATTTTTATTAAGATATGATGTTTACAGAGGGGTTCTCCAGTGTGTATACTGGTCCGTAAAATTGAATGTTTGCCAAAAAAGTTAAGTTGTGAAATGTCATCTCCATTTTCCATTAATTCTTGTGGAACACATAAAGGGTTAAAAAAGTTTATAAAAATCAGTTTTGAATACCTCGAGGGGTGTAGTTTTAAAAATTGGGTCATTTTTGGGTGGTTTCTATTATGTAAGCCTCACAAAGTGACTTCAGATCTGAACTGGTCCTTAAAGAGTGGATGTTTGGAAATTTAAGAAAAATTTCAAGATTTGCTTCTAAACTTCTAAGCCTTGTAAAGTCCCCAAAAAATAAAATGTCATTCCCAAAATGATCCAAACATGAAGTAGACATATGGGAAATGTAAAGTAATAACTATTTTTGTAGGTATTACTATGTATTATAAAAGTAGAGAAATTGAAACTTGGAAATTTGCTAATTGTTGAAAAATTTTGGTAAATTTGGTATTTTTTTTTATAAATAAATGATTGATGATATAAATAAATAAATGAAGTACAATATGTGACGAAAAAACAATCTCAGAATGGCTTGGATAATTAAAAGCGTTTTAAAGTCGTCACCACATAAAGTGACTCATGTCAGATTTGCAAAAAATGTCTTGGTCCTTACGGTGAAAAATGGCCTGGTCCTGGAGGGCTTAATAGAGATGAGCGAATTTTTCAGAAATGCGATTCGCCGGGTCGCAGAATTTTTCGGGAAAAATTAAATTCGATCCGAATATATTTGCTGCGAATTACGTTAAAAAAGCAGCCATTTCCTGGCTGCTGAGAGCCTTTATAGTGGTGTAGAATAGTGTTGAGCGAACTTCTATTTTAAGTTCGGCGTCCAAAGTTCAGGTTAGGGTTATCGAAGCATCCCGTTATGGATTCCGCTACCACGGACCATAACGGCATTTGGAATCCATAAGGGGATGATTCAATGAACCCGAACCTTGGACAACACTAAGGACCTGGGGTGACGTCACGTCATGTGATCAGTGCAGGGGCGTGGCTCAGCACTGGATTGGATAAGAGGTGATCCAGTACTGAGCCACGCCCCCTGCACTGATCACATGACGGTGACGTCACCCCAGGTCCTTAGTGTTGTCCAAGGTTTGGGTTCATTGAAGCATCCCTTTATGGATTCCAAATGCCGTTATGGTCCGTGGTGGCGGAATCCATAACGGGATGCTTCGATAACCCCAACCCGAACTTTGGACGCGAACTTAAAATAGAAGTTCGCTCATCACTAGTGTAGAACACTGTACCTTGCAGTAACATGCATAGCGAGTCTGCTTTGGTAGTGGAATAATACTGTGAGTCCTATGACATGCAGATGACAGAGGTCGCTCAGCCTTACAGGTAGATGTTGGCGTCAAGAAGAAGCGCACTCCTTTTACACCCTCGTCAGCCGATTCCACATAGATGTCTACAGAACCTGTTCTATTAAACGCTTATACAAGTAAAGCCCCCCGACAGAGTGGAGAGTGTGTCAGCAGTAAGTTTGTGTTGATGTCACCGATTCATTTTCCCCATTCTCTGTTCCGTCAGAACAATTACCCAGAAAAAAAAGGATCTTGTCTGGGGAGCATATGCCTTCACTCCGTCTGCATTTGCTCAATAATCCATCAGTATTGCTAAAGGCAAAAAAATAAACGGAGTGGATCTAAAACAGAGATGACACGTGAATGGAATATTTGCATGCCTTCTGTGTTTTCTACCCACTCCTGCTTTTGGTTACCAAATCATAAACCAATTTTGGAACCATACAGGCCTTAAAGCTGCTACACAGACAGGATATATTTTGTGTCTCATTTTTTCTTCCTTCTGACAGATCAGGATTAGTAACAGTAAGGCTGGGGACACACCTAGGCGTTTCTGAATCGCGCGTATGATGTGCGTTTTTGGATGCGCGTTTTTGTAACTAAAAAAACGCGCGTCATACACGCGATTCAGTGATTCTCCCCTATGGCAACATTGTCCATAGGCGCGTTAAAACGCCCAAAAGCAGCTCATGTACTTGTTTGGGCGTTGGCAGTTTTACAGCGCGTTTACAGCGCTGTAAAACGCCCAAATGTGAACCATGCCCATAGGGATGCATGGCTTTTCACATGTTGAGCGTTTTTCAGCGCGTTTGAACGCGCTGAAAAACGCTCAGGTGTGTTCCCAGGGTAAAAGTGACGCACAGGATTCACAGGAAAACAAATCGGGTGCTCTCAGTATGGTGGATACACCCTTACCACCACAAAAAGAGTATCAAAAATATAACAATATACTGGGCACTCCAAGGATATTGAGAAAAATAGTGAATTGATAAAATGACAATATCGAAAGTTTTTATTATTAAAACCAAATAATATACACATTAGTATCCAGCAGAAATAAACTAGGGATTTGTCTCCAGTTCTCTATTGACCATCAATCCAACATGTTCTCCACTAGATATTCACAGGACCTATAGATATAACTCCTCCAATAGTCTGTCTGTTAAGAACAATACTATTAATGGTGAAATATTCTCCTAAAATGACACTAAACGAAAACTACATCCACAATTGTGCAGTCCAGCAATAGTTGTGCAAATAGCGTGCATGTGCAAATGAGCAAATCCAACTGTGCAAAAACGCAATATATATCCAGTGCCTCCTTAATTGATCCAATGCCACCGTTTTTAGTTAATAGTGATGATAATTAATTGTAGTCTCAATGTCCCTCTAAAATCAATCCAATAACACCATTTGTTAGTTAATGATAATGATAATTGATTGTCCAGTGTTCATATTTAACAGTCCTTATTTGAAGTCCAGCTTTTATAACTAAAATCCTCAGAGTCTCACCATTCAATCCTGCAGGTTGTATTAGCGGCGTCCCGCTATATTTCACATCAGCGGCGTCCCGCTGCAAAACAATTAGACACGTGTCTCTCCTACATTATCATTAACTAACAAATGGTGTTATTGGATTGATTTTAGAGGGACATTGAGACTACAATTAATTATCATCACTATTAACTAAAAACGGTGGCATTGGATCAATTAAGGAGGCACTGGATATATATTGCGTTTTTGCACAGTTGGATTTGCTCATTTGCACATGCACGCTATTTGCACAGCTACTGTATTGCTGGACTGCACAATTGTGGATGTAGTTTTCGTTTAGTGTCATTTTAGGAGAATATTTCACTATTAATAGTATTGTTCTTAACAGACAGACTATTGGAGGAGTTATGTCTATGGGTCCTGTGAATTTCTAGTGGAGAACATGTTGGATTGATGGTCAATAGAGAACTGGAGTCAAATCCCTAGTTTATTTCTGCTGGAGACTAATGTGTATATAATTTGGTTTTAATAATAAAAACTTTCGATATTGTCATTTTATCAATTCACTATTTTTCTCAATATCCTTGGAGTGCCCAGTATATTGTTATATTTTAGATCAGGATTAGTGTCAAATAAATGATGTCAGCCAGGCCGGAAGCCAAAATAGTGGACCAGTCATGATTAGTGATGAGCGGCAGGGGCAATATTCGAATTTGCAGTATTGGTGAATATTGGTCATAAATTTGCGAATTCCTGATTATTTTCTTATTGCAAAAATCGGCAATGTAATATGTGCATATTGCAAGTGCAATACAGGTAGGGGTTACTATTGCTACATTTTTCAAGCTCCTAGAAGTTTCCCTAGACTGGAGAAAATGTTTCGCACTACAGAAGCAATAGCTTTATATGCAGATCGAGTGCGCCGATATGTTCGCGATTGCGCAATTAATGATGTGCATATTTTTGCGCAATACTTGCAACTTCACATTTTAGCAGGTCTGACTACATATTAGTGATTGGTGCACTAAGTATTGTTGTGAACTTGGGACATCACAGCACTATGTATGTAGCATGTACGTATGGACAGCAGAACCCTACCTAACATCCTGCACTGGAATCAGCTACACTATATCACAATTTAACCTACACTGACTATCTCCCACTAACTATCTGTATTTAGTGTGTATATACACACACACATACATACATACATACATACACACAACTAATTAATGTAATGTGACACAGCAAAGCACAGAGCACAACAATGACACTCCTATGTCTCAGAACTGAAAACAAACTGCAGAAAATGGATGCTGGGGAGGTTCTTAAATAGTAAAGAGGTAGGCAACTTTCCTATTGGTTGCTAGAGATGTTGCTAAGCTCAGACAAAGACATTGCAGCCTTCTCATTGGCACATTTGCAAGAAGTAGGAAGGGATCATGGGTTCAGAGGAAAAAATTTTGAATATTCGCTAATACGAATATATAGCACTATATTCTAAATCTTTGTGAAATCTCGAAGTGGCGATAGTCGGAATTAAAATAGTCATGAAATGGGGAGGGGAACAGCATGAGGAGACCACAGAGTGGCCCAATGACAGGGTCTGGAGTTGGGAGCAGTATGAGAACGCCACAGAGCGGCAAGGTGACATACTGTGGAGGTGGGTGGCAATACCAGTACCCACTGAAGATGGTGGGTAAAAGAAGGAGCACTTGGCATCAGATGTGTGGCATCAGGCAGGTAACAGCATCAGAATAGTAGCTGAGGCAGGTAGCCAGAAGAAACCGGGTCTCGTCAAAATGTTGGTGTGGCACCATGGAAGATCTAGTCTGATGCATTAGGCATTGGTGTGTGAAAATCCTGGCTGATTCGCCTTGATGCAGTGTCTCACTATGTGCTATATGTGGGCACTTTAAGGCCAATCTGAAACTCATATGTTTGGGGGACAGGCCCCACACCGCGCAGGAATTGTGGCGGGGTATTGACCAACAGACCGACGAGTGGTTTTTGCCGGTGGGCCTCAAGCCCGGCCTGGTGGTGTGCGATAATGTGCAGGGTTAGTTCATAGTGTAATCACCTGTATTGGTGCGCTGCTCTTATGGACGTCATCATGTAAGCGCGCAATGTGTGAAACGTAAATACAAAGTTTTCCCACAACGTAATTCGGTCCATACCGCAAAAAGGACATAACTGTAGCGCTGAATATATTTTTATACTAAGATACTAAGATATACCGTAAGCCTCTAAAGGCTTTTTAACATAACACTTGCAGCCCAATAACAAAAAGCTGGAATGACAGAGCTGTCTAATGACTGTTTGGATCCCCAAATAATTATTTCCTGCACTTGCAAATCACTTTCATATCAATGTCTCCAACGCCTTCTGACGTCTCTCCCTGCACATGCTGCAAAATGATGCAAGATGCTGCAAAATGATTCCTCCCTATACTTTTCCTGCACTTATAAATCATTTTTTCTGTCTATTTTCCACAATCGTTTTTACAATTGCTGTCCCTAACGCCTTCTCACATCTGTCCCTGTACTCAATGCTGGAAAATGGCAGAATATAAAATGCCATGCATGTCAATCTGGGTGAGCCTGCTGTGGCACACCGAGCATGAGTGCTTGGCCTGTGTTCTGGTGACTA
This sequence comes from Bufotes viridis, assembly GCA_033119425.1. NCBI lineage: Eukaryota > Metazoa > Chordata > Amphibia > Anura > Bufonidae > Bufotes > Bufotes viridis. The sequence continues at coordinate 361,749,912 of CM065589.1, read as the reverse complement.
GGAGCTCCCCTTTATTCAAACAAATACCTGTCCCTTCTCATCCTCTTCTCCCACATCCAAAACCAGACCACCGCCAGTCCCTGGACACTGACCCAGAGGTGACAACGATCACTGGCATCCACAACACTTTATATAAACATGCCTGTATAGTGGACAGCTTCAAAGGGGTTTATTAATTTATAATAGGGGCACGCTAAGTTGCATTCAGGAGGGTGGGGGCAAGCTGCTCTCCACACCTCGCTGTCACCAGAAAAATCAAAAAATCTTACTCTGGTCATAACTCGAAAATACAGCTCAATAGAGATTATTGATGTACGCCATTTTAACGGTCAGGAGGTGACTGTGCCACACATACAAAACCACTTATGTTAAATTCTGGCCCAGAAAATTCAGTTCTTCTGATTGGGGTCACGTGGATACCCCCTGTTTTGTACCTCTGTGACCCCAATACTGAGAGCTGAAAAATTAGCCCATAATTTGCGGACGGGCATTCTCCTGTGTAGAGTTATGGGCAGAAATCCATTTTAGACCAGGTTTCAGTGTGACTGACCAGTCATAAAAGTCACAGCCAACCCATATGTCACGCCGTAAAGGCGGGTTTACTGACTGTCTGGAACAATTCTTATAAATTAGACAGAGCAGATTGTACCATGTTCCCCTTATTTTGAGGCTCTCTGATTGAATGATGATCCGTGTCTTTCTGTCTTGCCTCAGGACCTGATAGCTGCAAGTCTCTGTGTGAGTAAAGTAGGCATCAGTTTTCTTTCATCCTTTTTATTTTAAAAACTGTTCTGTGTATATTTGTATACTTCAGTTTTTTTAACATCTTTCAATGTTTATTGAAACCAATTATTTAACCTAGCACGGGCAATATTTTTTAAGGAAATTAGAGTTCCTAATTTTTAGCTACCTGTTTGCTTTAAAATGTGAATCTTTCTCAGAATGTGATTGTTCATGCCCGATTGTATAAGTATATGACAATAGCCTCGGTGTCTGGAGTGTGGATAGCGGGGTATCTATCCATCTGTGTGCGTGCTGTGACTGTGCATTGTCTCAGTACAGGTTATATTATAGACCAAGGTGTGGGGCAATTGATTCCCACAGATAAGGTGAGGGCAGCAGCCTCTTAGAGAAGAGTGTCTGTCTGGATGGTAAGTTTCCCTTGAAGGCCCTGTGTGTGTGGCAGGAGGGATTCTGTGTCCACCAACACCCACCCAATTTGATCTGGCAGATGGGGTTAGTTAGGTCAGATTGGTGGTAGTGGTTAGTGTTGAGCGAACAGTTCGAGAATAGTTCGGGTTCGTACCGAATTTTGGGGTGTCCGGGACCCGGACCCGAACCCGGACATTTTCAAAAAGGTTCGGGTTCGGTGTTCGTCGATTACTTCCCGCTTTCTGAAGGGCTGCACAGCAGCCAATCAGCTAGCGTTTTACTTCTTGCCCTAAGAGCCCATCACAGCCATGCCTACTAATGGCATGGCTGTGATTGGCCAAGTGCAGCATGTGACCCAGCCTCTATTTAAGCTGAAGTCACGTAGCGCCGCACGTCACACTGCTCTGATTAGTGTAGGGAGAGGACGCAGCTTCTGTCAGGGCGAGATTAGGCAGGTTAAAGTCAGCAACAGCACCTAATGAACGGATCAATTTACAGCTGAGAATCATTGAACTTCTGCTAGTTACTTGCTCGCTGGTTTTTAGGCTGCACAGAGCGTTTTTCTGTCACTTATTTTCTGGGTTGATCGGCGGCCATTTTGTGACTTGTGGTGCGCCAGAAGAAGCTGCCACCAAGTCCATCAATCCATCAATACTAGTTTTTTTTTTTGCTATATCCTACATCAGGGGCTTGGCTGTGCTAATTGTCACCCCTAGAAACTCAGGAAAGAAATTTCTATATTTTATTAAGGGGTTAAATACAATTGCCCAAATATCAATCCCCTAAATCTGGTGTTCCAGCTTTGGTTAGACAAGTATAATACTGTCTGCTGTCTGGCAAAGGATAGATTATTTTCTGGGGTTAAATTCAATTGCCAAAATAGCAATACCATAAATCAGTGGTTTCAGCTGTGGCTGGCAAAATAGAATAGTGTCCGAGGTAACGCACACACGTACAGAGCGCACGTACACGATTCTTGAATAGTTGTATTATCGCGATAATAAAACTAACAGTGTAAAGTTGACTGTATTCGGCGTACAAATGTAACTTCTATTACAGCACACCAATACTAAAACTGACTAAGAGACAGCTTTAAGTTCTATTCGAACGCGATTGCAACTTTGGAACTTAAAGTGGTGTACGATTTTAAAAGTTGAGTACTAAAAGTTGGAATCGCAATGCGATTCTTATGTATTCTTAATCGCATTGCGATTACAACTTTGAGCTACCGATCACCATGGGAACGCCTCCTCCAGTAGAATGTACTGTCGGATGTGAGAATTAAGTTGAAATCGCAATGCGATTATTATATATCTGCTTAATCGCATTGCCGTTTCAACTTAGCATTGCTAAATAATTCCATCCATATTCGTTAACTTACTGACTCAGTAAGTTAACGATATGGATGGAATTATTTAGCAATGCTAAGTTGAAATCGCAATGCGATTAAGCAAATAAATAATAATCGCATTGCGATTTCAACTTAATTCTCAGATCCGACAGTACATTCTACTGGAGGAGGCGTTCCCATGGTGATCGTTAGCTCAAAGTTGTAATCGCAATGCGTTTATTGCGGTATATTATCCCTCTGGGTGTCTTTTACAGCCTTTTTAGTGCCCAAAAGTTCGGGTCCCCATTGACTTCAATGGGGTTCGGGTTCGGGATGAAGTTCGGGTTGAGTTCGGATCACGAACCCGGACATTTTCCGGAAGTTCGGCCGAACCTCTCGAACCCGAACATCCAGGTGTTCGCTCATCTCTAGTAGTGGTATGATGTGTAAGTGAGTGTGTGGGTTTGCAGGTGGGAAAGGAGTTCTTCCAAGCCTAGGCCCCTACAAAGTTTAGTAGTTGTTAAAAGGAACCGATAACAATTTGATCTCCCGTGCAATCTGGTAGATTGTAGGAAGCAGGGAGATCAAATTCGATAGAGTGTGTAGTGTCAGTACTTGTCCCGATTGATTGCTGGTACCTGGTCTTGGCTGATCAGGTACTGCAAACTGGGGAACCAGGGCTAGATCGTGACACCTGCTTTCCCAGAGTTCCTTGCCCCATATCCTCAGTCCTCACACGTGTAGCTACCATCTTAGGAAAATTGCAATTCGTAAGCACGAAGCGCGAGGAAATTCGCATTCGTTGCAAATCAAATTTTTCCTGAAATTCTAAACGAATTCCACTTTGTCAGCTTCAATTCATGCATCTCTAGCTATTAAATATATAGCGCATTGCACGACAAGGTTAGTGTCATGCAACATACCGCCTCAGCAGAGCGCGTGTGTTTTCAGGTCAGGAAGAGGCAGCTCATTAGAGATGCCAGTTTGCTGAAGCCTTTCAAAGAGGCTACAATATTTGTTGGTATGGACAACTGTGGCATTAAATATATCATCCCCCACTTATATTTATCTTAGAACCGACGCCCACACTCATGCAGCAAGGGACAATGTCAAACGAACGGCTAACACATCTTTCTGTAGCTGTTGAAGAGAAACTCCCATGGTTGAGTTGGAGAATGAGGAGCTGTCACTGGAGGAGACGTTGGAGGAGGATGATCGTGACACCGGCCATGACACCCAATCGTCTCAGAAAAAAAACTGTGTCCTCGGGCACGCAAGCCAGAATGACAAGCCGTATGCTTGATTGCTTATGCACTGAAAGGCGTATCTGATGATTACTGGATAGCAATGCTTTTAGACCCTCGATATCAAAGCAAAATGCATGAAGGTTTTCCTTCTGCCAAAAGGCAAGCCAAATTACTTTATTGCCAGAAAACACAGTATACATCTTGCCACAGTTTTCAGCAAGCAGATGTCTGCTGCCAGCGTGTCTGAAAGGAATGCCCTTCTCTGCCCACGCACGGGGTCACCCACCTTCCACTCTTTTCGCTGCCACAGTCAGCAGAAGCAGCAGACAGGCCAGTCTTATCAATATGATGGAAAAGTATTTTCATGCTCCACGACAGGCTGAGACAAATCAGCAAATGGAAACCTACTGCCCTAATGCCCAGGTTCAGTACAACCTGGACTCTTGGCCTTTCAATAGGCCGGCAGACTAGAACTGGCCCAGTATGCTCTGTCTTTCTTGCCCAGCCACTAGTATCATAAACCATATGGCTGCTGCCATCATGCCACTGCCTACCTGCTCACATGTACCTTAAGCCTGCTGCAGCCACTGCCGTGGCTGCTATTCCTCGCTGCATCTGCCAGTAGTACTACTACCCATAAACAGCTAATCTACTGACTTGAATGTTCCATGTTATACAGTTATGGTTACAGCCACATGCCGCTCTTACCCTACCTTTTACATACTGTACTACTGCTGCTCTCAAAAAGGAGACTTTTCAAAACTAGACACTTTCTTCTGACAATTATAATTTGGGCATGCATTCTGCCCCTGTTAACGCATAATTTTAGGAGGCTTAGTCCCAAAAGCCACTCTTTCTTCTAACAAGTAACACTTGTTTCATACGTTTCTTATTCTGCCCTGTGAAGTCATTATTTTTGAAATCTTGGTCCTGTGGTAAGGTGCAAGGTACCGTTGTCGACGGGAGGTATGTGTCACCGAGGTTCCTGGCCTCGGTGAGGTAAGAGCCGGGTTTTTTGTGTCAGCAGCAGCGAGTGCTGCTTGACAATTTGATACTTAGTTTGGCTGCAAAGCCAATCCGGGCCGGCTCTTACTGGGAGTAGGCAAAGAGTTGGGTGGGTGCCTACTCCCCACGGTCCAGGCCGGACTTTAAAACACAGCCAGCACCAGCAGGTGGGGGTGATTGTCCTGGAGCTGCTGTAAGGCTGCGGAATCATTTGAGTTTGGGAGTTCTCTGGGCTGGAAGGAAGAGCCCAGCAAGGAGGAGTGCAGACGGCCTGGAAGCCTGACGTCGCTTGTCTTGCGGCTGGACTGATAGCCAGGTGCGAACCTGCACCTAAAACCTCCCAGGTGACTGGAGCCTGTTTTGGACTGTCTTGTTTTTCCTCATGATTTCTTATGTGTGTGAACTAACACCAAGAGACTGTTTATTGTTTATTTTGTGCAAAGTGTGAATAAAACACTGGTTATTGCACTTTCTGGACTCCTTGTTTGCCTCTGTACTGCACCCACACCGCTATCTACCAGAGCGACTCCCCACATTTGGTGTCGGATGCGGGCATGCGCAGTGAGGCTGGCGTGAACGCCGAAAATTTTTGTTTCTGCTGGGCACGACTGGATGTCCTATATTAGGCCGGCAAAGTTGCAGCCTGTGTTCCCTGACACAATGGAGGCAGTTGTAAAAGCCCTTGTGGAGGCTAACCTGCAGCAGCTGGAGACCAACCAGCTACTGCTACAGCACGTGATGGCGTTAAAAGCTGCAGGAGCATCCCACCACGACCATGATGCCCGGAAAGGGGTCCGTGCGGCGATCCCAAAGATGACCCCTTCGGACGACGTGGAGACGTATCTGGCGGTCTTTGAGAAGGTAGCCGTGAGGGAGAAGTTACCCCGTGAACAGTGGGCCGAGGTGGTCGCTCCGTTCCTGGCATCCGGACCCCAGCAGGTTTTTTTTGACCTATCAGATGGCCAGGCTGCTGATTACCCCACGGTGAAGGGAGAGATCCTGGCCAGACTGGGGGTAAACGTGTTGGTCCGGGCTCAGCGGGTCCACCAGTGGGACTTTAAAACGGCTGAACCCGCCAGGCCGCAGTACTATGAGTTGCTGCACAGGTTGCAAAAGTGGCTGCAGCCTGAGGTTCCAAGTCCGGCTGCTATGCTGGACCGTCTGCTGGCCGACATCTTTTGGAGGGCCCTGCCTTATCCCCTCCAGCACTGGGTCGGCCAGGCGTCTCCGGTATGTGCCCTGGAGATGGTCGACCTGGTGGAGCGTTACGAGGCCACCAGAAACCTGCAGGGGAGTCTTGCTGGGAAGGGGTCATTCAAACCCCGGAGGCCTCCACCCCAGTTCCGACGTCCGGCGACAGAGAGGCCTGCACGGAATGTACCCCCTGCGTATCCGCCTCCCGTGGTATGCTGGAGGTGTCAGGAGCCAGGCCACATCAGGGCCGACTGTCCGCATCGGGGTGAGCCGATGGAAGGGAACTACGGCTATCGCCACTCCCTGTATGCACGGAAGCTGTGTGCAGCTGGCACCCGTGAGGTGCAGGACAATAACCATCTGTCAGGTAGAGGTGGGAGATTCTCTGGCGGTGGCCCTGCTGGACTCCGGGAGTCTAGTCTCCCTGGTAAGGGCTGCCCTGGTACGGCCTGTGGAGTATACCGGCTGTAAAATCGGGGTCCTGTGCATCCACGGAGACCCAAAAGACTACCCCACTGCACTAGTGACTTTGTCCACAGCGTCTGGTAAGTGGACCCACGAGGTGGCTGTCACTACTAGACTCCCACACGAACTGATACTTGGGAGGGACTTCCCAGGTTTTCCGGCGCTGTGGCCGGCAATAAAGGTATCTGATGGACTCGAGACAGGGGTAACCCTAGTAGAGTGGCCTGATACCACTGGAAGGCCAGAACCCTGGGAGCCCGAATTTGAAGGGCCAGCGGTAGGGGTGACCACTGCTCCAGCGGTAGAGGGGGAGACAACCCCACCGAGTGTAATGGTGGGAGACACGGAGGACTTGCCACCGGGACCTGAGTTGGCAGACCTCAATGTCTCCGGGGAAAATTTTGGGACCGCACAACACCGGGACCAAACCCTAACCAGGGCCTGGGAAAGTGTTGTAATGATTGATGGTAAACCCCAGAAACCTGGGGCTGAGTTAATGTTCCCACGATTTATTGTTCTTCAGGATATGTTGTATTGGGTGAACCAAATCCGAGGTGAGCCCGTTGAACAGTTGGTGGTGCCCACCGCATATCGCAAGCTTGTTATGGAGCTTGCCCACCAACATGTTCTTGGGGGACACATGGGGTGGCAGAAAACGCAGGACCGCGTACTACAGCGATTTTACTGGCCCGGTTTGTTTAAGGAAATAGAGGAGTTCTGTAAGTCCTGTCCGACCTGTCAGGTAAATAGCCCCCAGCCGCATTACAGAAGTCCCCTGGTCCCTCTCCCAATAATTGAGGTCCCATTCGAGCGTATTGCCATGGATCTGGTCGGACCCGTACCGAAGTCTGCTAGGGGTCACCAACATATCCTGGTGATTCTGGACTATGCTACTCAATATCCAGAGGCGGTGCCTCTGCGACATACCTCGGCTAAGCTCATTGCAAAAGAGTTAATGGAAATGTTTTCCCGTGTGGGCCTGCCAAAAGAGATTCTGACCGACCAAGGGACCCCTTTTATGTCCAAAGTTATGAGGGAACTGTGTAAATTGTTGCGTATAAAGCAGTTACGGATGTCAGTTTACCATCCGCAAACAGACGGTCTTGTCGAAAGGTTTAACCAAACTCTAAAAAAATATGTTAAAAAGGGTGGTGTCCAGAGATGGGAAGGACTGGGACCTGCTTCTGCCCTATCTCATGTTCGCCGTGCGAGAGGTGCCCCAGGCCTCTACTGGGTTCTCGCCCTTCGAACTGCTTTATGGCAGACACCCTCGGGGCCTGCTGGATATCGCCAAGGAAGCGTGGGAACAACAGCCTGTCCCCCACAAAAGTGTCATTGAGTATGTCACCCAGATGCAGGAACGGATGGAAAGGGTGTTGCCGCTGGTCCGAGAGCATATAGAGCCAGCGCAACAAGCCCAGAGTAGGGTGTATAATCGTCAGGCTCGGGTACGGGACTTCAATCCGGGAGATCGGGTTTTGGTTCTGGTACCCACCCTTGACAGCAAGTTCCTAGCTAGGTGGCAGGGCCCCTATGAGGTTATCGAGAAAGTAGGGGAAGTAAATTACAAAGTACACCAGCCAGGGCGGCGCAAGCCGGAGCAGGTGTACCACGTGAATTTACTGAAGCCGTGGAAAGACAGGGACACGGCCGACGACAACAGCCCCCGGCCAGGGCTTCTAGGTGACAAGGGTCCAGCCCCACAGTTCGAGGCCTGCGAAGCGGTAGCCACGGTAAAAATTGCAGACAGCCTGTCTTCCAAACAAGTTCAGGAAGTCAGGGAGTTCGTCAGTCGGAACACGGATGTGTTCTCGGACCTCCCTGGCCGCACGTCTCTTATCCAACATGACATCGTCCCTGAGCCTCAGGCCAAAATCCGGTTAAAACCATACCGGGTACCCGAGGCTCGGCGACGGGCCATCGCGGAGGAAGTGCAATTAATGTTGAAGCTTGATGTCATTGAGGAATCGAAAAGTGAGTGGGCCAGTCCCATAGTTCTAATACCCAAGCCGAATGGGACGTTGCGGTTCTGCAACGATTTTCGCAAATTAAATGAAGTGTCCAAGTTCGATGCGTATCCCATGCCCCGGGTAGACGAGCTTGTTGAGAATTTAGGGCAAGCCCGTTTTTTTTCTGTGCTAGACCTCACTAAAGGATACTGGCAAGTACCCTTAACGGAGGCGGCCAAGGAAAAAACGCTTTGTTACCCGCAGGGCCTGTATCATTACAAGGTGTTACCCTTTGGCCTGCATGGCGCCCCGCCACCTTCCAAAGGTTAATGGATATTGTGCTGCGACCTCATCGTCGGTACGCCTCGGCCTACTTAGATGATGTTATCATCCACAGCACCGACTGGGAAAGCCATTTGCCCAAAGTGCAGGCGGTAGTAGATGCCCTGAGGAAAGCTGGTCTAACCGCCAATCCAAAGAAGTGTGCGATTGGGTTGGAAGAGACCAAATATCTGGGATATGTCATTGGGCGGGGAGTCATCAAATCTCAGGTAACTAAGGTAGAGGCCATTCGTAATTGGCCCCGACCGGTCACCACCAGGCAGGTAAAGTCCTTCCTGGGAATTGTAGGGTACTACATGCCACTTTGCCACAATAGCAGCGCCGTTGACAGACCTGTTGAAGGGGCGAAAGATGGGGAAGGTTAGCTGGAATGAGAAGGCGGAGGAGGCTTTCTCCGCGTTGAAGTCGGTCCTGTGTGGGTCCCCGATTTTGGTGACACCCGACTTCAACAGGGAGTTCGTCGTTCAGACGGATGCCTCGGAGGTAGGTCTCGGTGCAGTACTGTCTCAGGAAGTCAATGGGGAAGAACATCCCGTTGTCTTCCTGAGCCGTAAACTCACCCCAGCCGAGACCAGGTATAGTATAGTGGAGAGGGAGTGCCTGGCCATCAAGTGGGCACTCGAATCTCTCCGCTATTACCTGTTAGGGAGGAGGTTCCGTCTGGTGACCAACCATTCCTCTCTCAAGTGGATGAGCCAGGCCAAGGAGAGGAATGCTCGGGTCACCAGGTGGTTCCTGTCCTTGCAAAATTTCAAATTTTCGGTGGAACACGGGGCAGGCCGCTTGCAGGGTAATGCAGATGCTCTGTCCCGCGTCCACTGCCTCACATGTGTTCACCCCCTCAGGGTTGAACAAAGGGGGGGGGGGTATGTGGTAGGGTGCAAGGTACCGTTGTCGACGGGAGGTATGTGTCACCGAGGTTCCTGGCCTCGGTGAGGTAAGAGCCGGGTTTTTGTGTCAGCAGCAGCTAGTGCTGCTTGACAATTTGATACTTAGTTTGGCTGCAAAGCCAATCCGGGCCGGCTCTTACTGGGAGTAGGCAAAGAGTTGGGTGGGTGCCTACTCCCCACGGTCCAGGCCGGACTTTCCGGGCTTTAAAACACAGCCAGCACCAGCAGGTGGGGTGTGATTGTCCTGGAGCTGCTGTAAGGCTGCGGAATCATTTGAGTTTGGGAGTTCTCTGGGCTGGAAGGAAGAGCCCAGCAAGGAGGAGTGCAGACGGCCTGGAAGCCTGACGTCGCTTGTCTTGCGGCTGGACTGATAGCCAGGTGCGAACCTGCACCTAAAACCTCCCAGGTGACTGGAGCCTGTTTTGGACTGTCTTGTTTTTCCTCATGATTTCTTATGTGTGTGAACTAACACCAAGAGACTGTTTATTGTTTATTTTGTGCAAAGTGTGAATAAAACACTGGTTATTGCACTTTCTGGACTCCTTGTTTGCCTCTGTACTGCACCCGCACCGCTATCTACCAGAGCGACTCCCCACAGTCCCCAAACTAGCCACCGTTTTTTTCCCATAACACTATGTGGGAGATCAACCTGATGTAAAGTAGAACTGGCTTAGTTGCACATAGCAACCAATCGAATTCCACCTTTCATTTTTGTAAAGTAGCTATGAATAATGAAAGGTTAATGCTGATTGGTTGCTATGGGTAACTAAGCCAATTCTACTTTACACCAGTTTGATAAATCTCCTATGCGTTTAAAAACCATCTGCCCTTAATTTTTTGAAGATTTAGAATATTAAAAAATCTTAAACACATGTGACGGCGAAGTGTGTTTTTAAACATGCTGTTCATTAACGCCAAACTTGCATTTACCCATAGCTATGTATGTAAGTGTCACTGATCTTTTTTTGATATTGCTGTCATTGGATTCAAGAAATTAGGGGGTGGAGGAGGAAAAATTTACAAAAAAAAAAAAGAATATCCCAAAAATTCCAGGAGTCCTAGGATACTAGAGGGTGTTATGTACCAATTTTCAAAGCAATTGGGACCACTTTGGTTCTGGTAAAAATGATTTGGGTCCACTCCTAATCAAAATTTTTTTTTAAATTGACGAACCTGAAATGAATCGAATCTCAAAGGTTTGCTCATCATTCTGAACATATCATCAGAAGTCTCTTTACTTAAGATGGGAGTGTGTTGTGTGGGCATGCTTTGTGACATATGCAGTACCCATTGGTAGAGAAGCTGATTGACCTCCATCAACTATTGTCAACTATGTGATACGGTCATCTGCCTCTAGCACTAGGAAGCTAGATGACGAGAGATGCCCTTTGAGAAGGGTTCCACAATTCTCATCCTACTCTAAAGTATATTGTGATAAAAGCAGCAATCAACAGTAGATGACTATCGAGGGGGGGGGGGGGTGATTGGAAGATTGAACTCTGAATACCTAGTCCTAATTTCATTTTATGGTTTCCTTCAATTACAATGAACCATGACAATATGATTTTTGAAAAACTTTCCCATTACGAAATATCAGTACATACCTTTTTGAAGGAAGTGAGTAGTTTGATGCTTACGAAGCCCATTTTGTTTTTTTGGACATGCTTGAGTAAAAATGCATCATGAGACAAGTTTTCATCTGACAAGTAGAACTCCACTTGGTTTACAATGCTACGAATTAGCTTGAAATCAGGAATTGTACAATCCCTATCATACGAGTCATCATCCATAGTGTCCGTCAGGTCACAGAAACTTCTGGAAAGGGGTATATAAAAAAAAATATAAAAAATAGTATAAAAAAAATTACAAAAATTGCAACATTTCCTATCCTTATAACAGAACTAGTAATTAGTTATATAGGGATTAGCTATAAAGCAATTATGACTTTTTTAAAGAGTCACAAAATTTTTCAATACATTTTTGTTAAAATGTCCCTAATGCCATAATAAAGAAGATATTTTGTAATATACTTTATTAATGTTTTTTGTATTTTAAATACACTTTTCCCTCCCTAAAGCACACCTTTTCCTATACGCTTAAAATTAACGCAATGGAGCCGCAGTGCAGGGCGGATGGGCAGGAGCACATATTGCTGCTCCTTCCTGTGTCCCCCAGAGTTTTACTAAATGCTGGCATAGCACATGGGTACCCTGTAACCATGCGCTGTGCTAGGATTAGCTGAGCGGAGTGGGCTCCTGTGTCTGCTTTGCTCAGCTAAAAGCTGACATGCTGGACTCTTAGCTTAGAGCTCCGCTCAGCTAATCCAAGCATAGTACATGGTTACAGACTACCCATGTGCTATGCCAGCATTTAGTAATCCTCCAGGGGGCAGAAGCAGCAATGTGTGCTCCTGCCTATATTCCCTGAGCTGCAGCCCCGTTGAAAAACTGTATTACGCACACCGCTGACTAAGCGCACAGGGAAAGGTACGCTTTAGGGAGTGAAAGTCTATTAAAAATACAAAAAAGTATTATAGCATTAGGAACATTTTAAACAAAAATATATTCAAAAGTTTAGTCCTAGGAATTAATAGATGGGAGAGATCTCTGTTCTGGCCCCTGATGTATTTATACATATTTAGATCTCTCCTCAGTCTTCATTAAAAAAAATAAAAAAAATTGGATTACTTTTTCAAATCTTTCTGGGTACTGCAGTCCACCCATTCCATTTAAGGGGTTATCCAACCCCTACAATGCCTCCTCATATGTCCATGAACGGCAGCTGCTGAATCTCCCCATCGCGGGTAGAAAACATCCAGCGTCGGGTGGGGGGGGGCGAGTAAGCCAATAGCAGGCCGCGACAGGAACGAGCCTCCCTAGTATTGCGGCTTCTTTATAACATACCAAGCACAGCACCATACCATAGTAGCTGTGCTTGGTATGGCAGCCTATGCCAGTACACTTGAATGAAACAGAGCTGGAAATAAGCTATGGACCAATAAACGTGACAGCACTGGCCGAGGAGGAGCCGATAGATGGGAGTGCTGAGGCCCCCACCTATTATATTGATGATCTATCCCAAGGATAGGCCATCAATATTAAATTCCTGAAAAGCCATTTTAACCCCTTAAGGACTCAGCCTTATTTCACCTTAAAGGGGTTCTCCGGGAAATGTAACAATGAAAATACTGAAAATACATGTTATTACAAAAAAACTTTTAAATCCCATTAATTATTTATAATGCCTCATTTAGGCTAGGGGACAATCAGTAAGGAAGCTATAATGGCTGCTCTTACAAATCCATCCTGCACATGACCCTTCAGGACGGCCAGATACAGAACAGAGCTCTATGTGACATCTGATTTCTCAGCGCTGTGAGACTGCATTTTTCTTGTAAAGATAAAGGTGAGATAAGAGATCCGCTGTGTCCATGTGCTTGAGAAGGCTGAGAAGGCAAGTCGGGAGACTGAAGGTGGAGGAATGAGGAGCAGACATGCAGAAGGCAGTGTGCTTACCTTATCTAATCGGCTGAAGTGTTTTCTAATTGTGCTCCTCCCCCACATCAGCGTCGCCAACGATCATTACAGAGAAGGCGGGCGATCACAATTGCGATCTCGCCTTCCACACTGCCCGCAACCCCCCCTGCCACAATATGATTGGGGGCTGCAGGGGGGGGGTTAAAATTTAACAGTTTAGTCACAGACCGCTGGGATCAGAGACCGCAGAAAGCGCTGCAAACCGCAGGTCAATTCAGATTGCAGCGATAGCCGGTACGGGGGGGGGTTAACAGGACCCCCCTGGGAAATGTAACAAGGTACCTGCTGAATGATTTTAGCAGGTACTTTGTTTCTGATTTCTGCCGGCTGAGCAGCAGTGATCAGAAATACTCATGACATACTGGTACGTCATGAGTCCTTAAAGAGGACCTTTCATCGGGACAAAAAATGTGAACTAAGTATGCTGACATGTAGAGCGGCGCACAGGGATCTCCCTGCACTTACTATTATCCCTGGGCGCCGCTCTGTTCGCCTGGTATAGGCTCCGGTATCTTCTGGGACTTGGTTATACTAGGCGGAGTCTAGTATCACTTGATTATAGTAGGCGTATCCCAGGCTGTAGCGCTGGCCAATCGCAGCGCTCAGCTCACAGCCTGGAAGAAAAAAAAACCTCCCAGGATATGAGCTGTGCTCTGCGATTGGCCAGCGCTACAGCCTGGGATACGCCTACTATAACCAAGTGTACTAGGGTCCGCCTAGTATAACCAAGTCCCAGAAGATACCGGAGCCTATACCGGGTGAACGGAGCGGCGCCCAGGGATAATAGTAAGTGCAGGGAGATCCCTGGGCACCGCTCTACATGTCAGCACACTTAGTTCACATTTTTTGCCCCGATGAAAGGTCCTCTTTAAGTACCAGGACACCATGACGTACCGGAACGTCATGAGTCCTTAAGAAGTTAAGGGAAGTTGCTAAAGCAAGTCATTAGGGCTCTGTTAGGATTGCGCTCATGCCTCCCAATGGAGGTATAAATTGTCATTTATACCACCAACTTAAAAGTTCCAATGTATGCCACTCTGCAGGCATAAGGTAACAGATGAAAATGAAACATGCCTCATTGTGTACTTCTTTCCTGCATGCCTCTTCATAGCAAAGTGTAGATAGAAACATAGAATGTGTCGGCAGATAAGAACCATTTGGCCCATCTAGTCTGCCCAATATACTGAATACTATGAATAGCCCCAGGCCCTATCTTATATGAAGGATGGCCTTATGCCTATCCCATGCACGCTTAAACTCCTTCACTGTATTTGCAGCTACCACTTCTGCAGGAAGGCTATTCCATGCGTCCACTACTCTCTCAGTAAAGTAATACTTCCTGATATTACTTTTAAACCTTTGCCCCTCTAATTTAAAACTATGTCCTCTTGTAGCAGTTTTTCTTCTTTTAAATATTCTCTCCTCTTTTACCGTGATGATTCCCTTTATGTATTTAAAAGTTTCTATCATATCCCCTCTGTCTCTTCTTACTTCCAAGCTATACATGTTAAGGTCCTTTAACCTTTCCTGGTAAGTTTTGTCCTGCAATCCATGTACTAGTTTAGTAGCTCTTCTCTTAACTCTCTCCAAAGTTTCAATATCCTTCTGCAGATATGGTCTCCAGTACTGCACACAATACTCCAAATGAGGTCTCACTAGTACTCTGTAGAGCGCATTGACAGCGCAGATGACATTTATTTCCACATAGTCAGATGGCCTCCGTCAGGAAAGAGTATGCTTATAGCTCTGTTCTGTGAATACACCAAACATGTTCACATAATGTGAAAAAAGGGCTCTTTCACACAAGCAGATCCCGTGCGTGGAATCTGCTGCGTGAAAGAGTGCCAAGCCCCATTTTGGACAGCAGAGACATGAAGCATTAACATAATTGATAATGCTCCGTGCCTCTGATATTTTTACTACAAAATCACGTTGACAACTTTATCTCACTATGATTTTGTAGTAAAAAGGTCACAGAGAGTTATGGACGATTATCAATCATGTTAATGCTCTGTGTCTCTGCTGTCCAGAGCGGGGCTTGGCACTCTTTCACGCAGCGGATTCCACACACGGGATCCCCTCATGTGAAAGAACCCCAACACCTAACTCTGGTGGTGGGACGTCATCTGCGGTATCCAGGGTCATGTAATATCTTTGTGTAGGCCCACAATAACAGAACACAACAACCTTGAAAGGGTAATGCAATTTAGCAGAGTACTTCTTTGACAAAGTATAAACTGTTAGTAGTGCTTGGAGAATGATCAGACAATCAAGGTGGTACATGAGTTGTTACGGGTTCTGACATAGGGTATTTGTTGAAGAAGCATCACATTATTACTGGGTAGCATCTCCCCTCGCTACAATATAGGCTGCCACTCTGGCATGGTATTGGTCACACAGATGCTGGATATCCTCCTGTTGTATGATATTCCAAGCTCTCAACTTTGGCCTAAAATTCAAGGTGGTTTGTTGGCTGCTGTGCATAAGATGATATCAGTCGCCCAATCCAGTTCAAGATATTTTCGATGGGGGAGAAGAAACCTTGAAAAGTATGCACATGCAGTGTATGGCCAGGCATTATGTAATTGGAACGGTAAGTCTCCGAAGTACAAAAAAAAAAACCCAGAAAGATCTGTTCCATGATGTCCAGGATATACCGAAAGTTGGTCAGTAGAGATGAGCGGACACCTGGATGTTCGGGTTCGAAAAAAGTTCGAGCTCGGGACCCAAACTTGACCCCGAACCCCATTGAAGTCAATGGGGACCCGAACTTTTGAGCACTAAAATGGCTGTAAAAATGTCATGGAAAGGGCTAAGGGGCTGCAAATGCCAGCAAAATGCTGTTAAGAGCACGGCAAGTGCTCTGCAAACAAATGTGGATAGGGAAATGACTTTAAAAAACAAAATAGGTAAAAATAAAAATAAAAATGGTCTTGATCTAGGAGGACGAGGTCCATATGGAGTAGGAGGTTGAGGAGGCGGTGGATGTGGCGGTGTAGGTGAAAACGTCAGTGGAAGAGGAGTAGGTAGCCTACACTGCTTTTTGGTTTTAAATTTTATTTTTAAAATTAGGGTACACCCCAAAACATTGGGAAATTTAACCTGTGATAACCACCTCCAGTCATGCTAAACACACGTTCAGACAATACACTGGCTGCCGGGCAGGCCAGCACCTCCAAGGGGTAAAGGGCAAGCTCAGGCCATGTGCCCAATTTGGAGATCCAGAAGTTGCATGTTCCCAAGTAGAGTTGAGCGAACACCTGGATGTCCGGGTTAGAGAAGTTCGGCTGAACTTCCCAAAAATGTTTGGGTTCAGGATCCGAACTTCACCCCGAACCCCATTGAAGTCAAAGGGGACCCGAACTTTTGGGCACTAAAAAGGCTGTAAAATAGCCCAGGAAAAGGCTAGAGGGCTGCAAATGGCAGCAAAATGTAGGTAAATCCCCTGCAAACAAATGTGGATAGGGAAATGACAAAATAAAATAAATAAAAATCAACCAATATAAATTGGCAACTTGGAGGAGGAGGTGGAATAGGAGGTTGGGGTGGCATCAGGTGGGAATGCTATGGGAGTTCTCATCACAGCCAAAAGGGATTCATGTCTGCCTGCAGTGCCACAGGCCTCATTCACAGACTCAGGGCCATGGCATCCGCAAAGAGGAGAGCGGTCCTGTAACAGCAACACAGGCCTCAGGTCAACCTGCAATGGAACAGGCCATTATCATTTATGTATGCCCCTGACACCCAGACAGAGGAGAGGCAATTTGACAGTAAAAAGAGTTTAATGTCTCACCCAGACAGCAAGCAATTACATGAAATATAGGCCTCTTACACCCAGACAATGGGGTGGTCATTAGACAGTAAAAAGAGTTAAATGTCTGCCACCAAGACAGCAAGCAAGTACGTGAAAGTTAGGCCCCTGGCACCCAGACAGAGGAGAGTGGTCCCATAGCAGCAAAAGAGGCATTATGTCACCCACCAACGGATGAAGGCCACTTTTAGTTATTTAGGCCCCAGCACCCAGACAGAGGAGAGAGGTCCCAAAGCAGAGAATCAGACTTCATGTCACCCACCAATGGAGAAGGCCACTTTCAGATATTTAGGCCCCTGGCACCCAGACGGAGGAGAGGTTCAATGAACTTTGGGTTGCCCTGCAAAATAATGGCAAAGTAAAAATAAAATAGGATTCAATAAAGAAGTGCCCTGGAGTACAAGAATATATGGTTAAGGAGAGGTAGTTATAAATGTCTATTCTGCACAAGGGATGGACAGGTCCTGTGGGATCCATGCCTGGTTCATTTTTATGAACATCAGCTTGTCCACATTGGCTCTGGACAGGCGGCTGCGTTTGTCAGTAATGACGCCCCCTGCCGTGCTGAATACACGTTCAGACAAAACGCTGGCCACCAGGCAGGCCAGCGATTCCAAGGCATAAAAGGCTAGCTCTGGCCACATGGACACCCAGAAGTTGAATGGGGCCAAATCATCAGTCAGTACGTGGAGGGGTGTACACACGTACTGTTCCACCATGTTAGTGAAATACTGCCTCCTGCTAACACGTTCCGTATCAGGTGGTGGTGCAGTGAGCTGTGGCATGGTGAAAAAACTTTTCCACATCTCTGCCATGCTAACCCTGTCTTTAGAGGAGCTGGCCGGCCCGTGACACAGCCGCGTTGGTGACCTCTCGCTCCTCCTCTGCCTTCGCCTTGGGCTTCCACTTGTTCCCCTGTGACATTTGGGAATGCTCTCAGTAGCGTGTCTACCAACGTGCGCTTGTACTCACGCATCTTGCTATCACGCTTCAGTGCAGGAAGTAAGGTGGGCACATTGTCTTTGTACCGGGGATCCAGCAGGGTGGCAACCCAGTAGTCCGCACATGTTAAAATGTGGGCAACTCTGCTGTCGTTGCGCAGGCACTGCAGCATGTAGTCGCTCATGTGTGCCAGGCTGTCGAGAGGTAAGGACAAGCTGTCCTCTGTGGGAGGCATATCGTCATCGTCCTCCGTTCCCCCCCAGCCACGCACCAGTGATGGGCCCTTACTAGATGTTTTCCTCATTGTTACCGTTCATCACAATAAGAAAAAAATTATTTGGCACCTAACACTATCTGGCTATCTATTTATGTACCGTATTACACTAATCCAGGCACAGCAGTAACCACAGACTTAGGGGAATATCAATTGTAGGACTAGTATTTAGGCCCTGGATGAAAGGTATCCTTTTACGGACAGATTTACACTTAGAGATGCACAGTAGCGTGTGAAAAAATATATAGGATTATGCTTTCAGCACTTGTATTTTAACACTTTGTGTAATATACCCTTTAACGGAAAGAAATACACTTGGAGATGAACGCCGAGTGTAATATACCCCTTTTACGGACAGATTTTACACTTGGACTGCAACAGCTGGAACACCAGATTTTGGGTATTGCTATTTTGGCAATTGAATTTCACCCCAGAATAAAATATATCCTTTGACGGATACTATTAAACTACTTGTCCAGCCACAGCTAGAACACCAGATTTACGGCATTTCTATTTTCGCAACTGAATTTTACCCCAGAAAATAATATATCCTTTGACGGACACTATGAAACTTGTCCAGTCACAGCTGGAACACCAGATTTACGGTTATGCCATTTTGGAAATTGAATTTCACCCCAGAAAAAAAAAAATATTCTTTGCCAGACAGTATTACACTTGGCTAGAATTTCACCTCAATAAAATATAGAAAATTCTATCCTGAGTTTCTAGGGGTGCCAATAAGCACAGCCAAGCCCCTGATGTAGGATATGGCAAAAAAAAAAAAAAAAAAAAAACTCTACTATTGATGGATTAATGGACTTGGTGGCAGCTTGTGCTGGCGCACCACAAGACACAAACTGGTTGCCGATCACCCCAGGAAAAATGGACATAAAAACGCTCTGGGTAGCCTGAAAACAGTGAGCAATTAGCTAGCAGAAATAGAATAAATCACAGCTGTAGATCGATCACTTCTCTAAGTGTTTTTGCTGAGTTAATCCCTGCCTAATCTCGCCTTAACAGCAGCTGCATCCTATCCCTACACTAAAAAGAGTAGAGAGTGACGTGCAGTGCGACATTACTCCAACTTAAATAGAGGCTGGGTCACATGCTGCACTTGGCCAATCACAGCCATGCCAATAGCTGGCATGGCTGTGATGGCCTCTTGGGGCAAGTAGTATGACGCTTGTTGATTTGCTGCTTTGCAGGCTTTCAAAATGCGCCATAGAAATCGCCGAACGAACCCGAACATTTACGTAAATGTTCAGGTCCGGGTCCGTGTCACGAACACCCCAAAATTCGGTACGAACCCGAATTATACAGTTCGGGTTCGCTCATCCCTATTCCCAAGTAGTTAATGTATTTTTAATAGAGTGATTAATAAAGATTGAATTTTACCTATTACTAGTCAGTGAGGTTGCAAAGGTTACGCTAGGTCCAAGTGACCACCTAACTAACCCCTGTTCCAGAAGTTGCAGGGGCTGATCCCTGTCAGTCAGTTTGTGTAGACGTGTGCACACTTACCGCCCCACCATGTCGCACATCACCTGTGATGATCATGATCCAATTTGATATCTGCTCTATCTACTTTCGATGTTCTTTTATGCGTCTACCATGGTAATCACGGGTGGCGGGGAATCAGGGTTCCAGGCCAGAGATGGAGCGTGAGAAAGAGACCAAATTCAAGGGAGATAAATGTATAAAAAAAAATTGGGGATCGAGCATAAATGTGTGAAAAGCTATTGAGGCGCAAATGTGGGACAAATTACAGAAGCCCAAATGTGGGCCAAAAGAGTCAAGCAGAATTGTGGGAAAAGCTATTGAGGCGGAAATGTTGGCCAAAAGAGGATAGCAGAAAATGTGGGACAAAGTATTGAAGCTTAAACGTGGTATAACTTGTTTAAGTTTAAGCATTGAATCAAAGGAGGTGGCGCACATCAATTAAAGAAGCATTTCCGAAAGTTTATTCCCTGTCACCTATGCAGAGCAGGGGTTTAATCACGTCTAAAATTGTATAATGTCAACCCAAGAATGTAACAGAAATATTACTGAAATTAATTAACCTGTCTACTGGACCTTAATGACAATTTATATATATATTTTTTGAACGGCCTACTGGGTATAGCAGTGGTACTATTCACCCAAAAAGTGGTTAATTTCGACAGAAAATGTAACAGATAATTTTTTTAAATTTATTTTACTGGTCTAATAGGTACAGCAGTGGTACTATACACAACCAAAAGTTTGGAGTTCCATATGAAGGCGGTGGACGCGGCGGAGTAGGTGGAAGCGAGATAGCCAACACAGGTTTTTGGCTGTAATTTAATGTTGTAAAATTGAGGTACACTCCAAAAGAGTGTGAAATATCCAAAATACAGACATGAGCAATTGCGCTGCAGTATAACAATGGCTGGTTAGTGCCGATATACATGTCTATTCTGCACAAGGTACGGACAAGTCCTGAGTAGAGATGGCGAACTTTAAAAAAAAGTCCGGTGTTCGGCGTTCGGGTTATGGTAAGTCGGCATAAGTCGGTAATAGCGGCATATGGAATCCATAAGGGGCAGCTGCCACCAACCCGAACTGTTGAACAGCCGAAGGACCTGGGGTGACGTCACCGTCATGTGATCAGTGCAGGGGCGTGGCTCAGCACTGGATCAAATCCAGTGCTGAGCCACGCCCCCTGCACTGATCACATGACATCTCTAGTCCTGAGGGATCCATGCCTGGTTCATTTTAATGAACGCGAGCTTGTCCACATTGACAGACGGCTGAGCTGGTCTGTGATGACGCCCCCTGCCGTGCTTAACACACTTTCAGATAATACACTGGCTGCAGGGCAGGCCAGCACCTCCAAGGCGTAAAGGGCAAGCTCAGGCCATGTGCCCTAATTTGGAGACCCAGAAGTTGAAGGGGGCAGACGCGTCATTCAGTACGTGTAGGCGTGTGCACACATACTGCTCCATCATGTTGGTGAAATACTGCCTCCTGCTAACCCTGCTAAGCTTTTCCACATGTCGGCCATGCTAACCCTGCCTTCTGAGGTGCTGGCGGTGCCCTAGCTGCGTTGGCGACCTCGTCCTCTGCCTTCGCGTTGTGCTTCCACGGTGCCCCCGCTGTCAGATGGGAATGCCACCAGTAGCGCGTCTACCAGCGTGCGCTTGTACTCACGCATCTTACGATCACGCTCCACTGACGGAATTAAGGACAGTACGTTGTCCTTGTAACAGGGATCCAGCAGCGTGGCCACCCAGTAATCAGCACAAGTTAGAATGTGGGCAACTCTGCAGTCGTTGCGGAGACATCTGCAGCATGTAATCGCTCATGTGTGCAAGGCTGCCCAGAGGCAACTAAAAGCTGTCCTCTGTGGGAGGTGTATTGTCTGTTTCCTCTGTATCCCCCCATCCATGCACCAGTGATGGCCATGAGCTGGTCTGGGTGCCACCCTGCTGTGAACATGGTTCCTCCTCCTCCATCCCCTCCTCCAGCAGCATCCACTCCCTACACTTGTAACAGCAGAGTGACGTACAGCGCTAAGTGACTCAAGCTTATATAGAGCCTGGGTCACATGCTACTCTGGCCAATCACAGCCATGCCATCAAAAAGGGCCAAGAAAGCTCCAAACACCCAACCTGAACTTTTACGGAAATGTTCGGTGTGGCGAAACCAACCGCGCCACTGGGTTTTGGAGGGGACAGATTGCCAGCCTCTTGCCCCAGGATTAAGGGCCCTCTCATCAGCCCATGCTAAACTTAAACCCCATGGCGATTTGACTGTGTTTGTGGCATCTGAGCGCTGTTTGGATATATTGAGCGCTCAGATCCAAGCCATCTGGGGATATGTTAAATGTCTGTGTGTACTGTAAAGGGTGGGACATTGTATATTGAATAATGATGTCTGTCCTATTGTCCCCACGTGTGTATTGGCGATTTCCCTTTGTCCTGAGAGATAATTGAATGAGTCCTCGATTGTCTCCAGGACAGAAGACATTGTGTATTCTCCTGCCTGTGATGATTACATTAACCTGTGTAGGGTAATTGTATCACAGGCAGAGGGGAGGGATATGCT
Source organism: Bufotes viridis (assembly GCA_033119425.1). Classification (NCBI taxonomy): domain Eukaryota; kingdom Metazoa; phylum Chordata; class Amphibia; order Anura; family Bufonidae; genus Bufotes; species Bufotes viridis. The sequence continues at coordinate 361,727,710 of CM065589.1, read as the reverse complement.
GGGGGTGTCTGTATCGTCCCATTGTGTGTGATTGGCTGCTGTATCCCGTGTCGCAGTCTTCCTTCTGGTCCCCTAGGGGAGTGTCCACCAGGTGGGAGACCTGCATAAATACCGGGCAGGTAGCCCTCAATAAAGTGAGAATTCCTGTTTAACCATTAATACGGAGCCTCGTCTCGTACTTGGGGGGAATTTCTACGTCAGAACGTTCTCTTGCCTGTTCCAGGAGAGGAGGACTTCGTATGGTTCCAGTTCGGTGGATTCCAGCGGTTGTGGGTTGCTGTGCTCTTCGCCAGGGGAATCGCCCGAACGGTATTAACCCTCACAATACCGGGTTATACCGTAACAACTGGTGGCAAGCAGCGGGATCGTTCCTACAGCCAGAAGGACAGCAACAGAAGGCACCGTGGATTTTACAATTTGAGGGCAAAGCGTGTCCCAGTACAGCACCGGTATGGAACCACTAGTGGAGTATGATGAGGGTGTCATGGATGACCAAGATGCAGTCCGCAAAGGCATCTGGTACCAGGCACTGGGTATTGTGGAGTATCTGCGGGACGAGGGGCTCCCCAAGGACGAGCAGCGACAGCAGAAGCGAGTAGCCCTGCGGATGCCCTTCCTAGGAGAGCAGCCCCTGGAAGAGTGGGTAGAAGACCTGAAGCACCTGGTAAGGCGGGAGATGTGGCTGGAAGATGCCTACCAGGCACTCTGGTGGTATGAAGCTCGGTACCTATCCCGGACAGCCGAGCATGACATGCCAGAGGTAGAGGAGTTTGATGGTCCTGGCTTGTTATGGGAGACTTTTTCAGAGCTGGAGTTTGGGAGCCCTACACAAGCCCGGTTCAGGGACCTCTTTGAGTGGCGGGAGAGCAGGTATGACTGGGACGACACTCACAAAATTGAGCAAGACCTGGTCCACCTGGTGACCCGGGAGATGGAGCTGGAACAGGACTACCAGCAGCTGTTCCACTCCAGTGAGAGGGCTCAGCGAGAGAGCAGAGTGTCAGACCCAGGTCCAGAGCCCTTCAGCTGGGAGGATATTGTGGAGGTCTACTGGGAAGAACCCCAGGTGGCCGGTGGAGATGGGACCGAGGTCTCTCCACCGGTCCTGCAGGGAATTGGGAGCCCAGTCTCCATTCCCCAGCAGCAGGCTGAGTTACAGGGGGCAGAGACAGTTGGTCCTGTCCCCCAGCGGCAGAGTCAAGTGCAGGGAATTGGGAGCCCAGGCTCCATTTCCCATCGGCAGAGTGTCCAGAAGGGAATAGAGAGCCCAGTCTCCTTTCCCCAGCAGCAGGACACTGTATTGGGAGCGGAGACAGACGGTCTCCCTCCCCAGAGGCTGGAAGTATGTCTGGGAGAGGAGCTTGTTACCCCCTCTCCCCAGCGGCAGGCTAAGTTACAGGGGGCAGAGACAGTCGGTCCTGGCCCCCAGCAGCAGAGTGACTTACTGGGAGAGGAGAGCCTTGTCCTCCCTCCCCATCGGCAGAGAGTCCGGCAGGGAATAGAGAGCCCAGTCTCCTTTCCCCAGCAGCAGGACACTGTGTTGGGAGCAGAGACAGTTGGTCTCCTCCCCAGCGGCTGGAAGTATGTCTGGGAGAGAAGCTTGTTACCTGCTCTCCCAGCGGCAGCCGGATTTTAAGGGAGTAGGGACAGTCGGTCCTGCTCCCTAGCGGCAGTATGTTTTGCAGGGAGAGAAGAGCATCGTCTCCATTCCCCATCGGCCGTGTGATTTACAGGGAATTGGGAGCCCAGTCTCCATCCCCAGCGGCAGTTTAACGCACCAGGGGAGACAGTAGTCCCACAACAGTGCAGATGGGACCGTGGTCTCTGCACTCACAGCACAGGGGTAGGGACAGTCGGTCCGGTCCCCAGCAACAAGGCCATTTAGCCAAAGGGGAGACAGTCGGTCTCCCCCACAGCAGCATGGTGGTCTATCTAAAGGGGAGACAGTCAGTCTCTCCCTACAACAGCAGAGCTGTGTATCTAAAGGGGAGACAGTCGGTCTCCCCTACAACAACCAGGCTCCAACCAGGCTACTTCCGTGGTAGCGCTGGCACCAGGGCAGAGTACCGCTGGTCTCTGCCCACTCAGCAACCCACTCAGGCAGTCTACCAGTCCCCCACACAGCCGTAGTGAGGCACATGGACATGGACAGGTTTATCCCTTGCTCAGGTGTAGTAACCATTTATTGTGGGTGGGCTGTACTGCTGTTTCTGTTTTGTGGGTGGGCTGCTGGACTAACAAGGGCACTGACCGGCAGAAGGTCAGATACCCTGTTAGTCTGTTTGGAAAAGAGGAGATGTGTGGCGAAACCAACCGCGCCACTGGGTTTTGGAGGGGACAGATTGCCAGCCTCTTGCCCCAGGATTATGGGCCCTCTCATCAGCCCATGCTAAACTTAAACCCCATGGCGATTTGACTGTGTTTGTGGCATCTGAGCGCTGTTTGGATATATTGAGCGCTCAGATCCAAGCCATCTGGGGATATGTTAAATGTCTGTGTGTACTGTAAAGGGTGGGACATTGTATATTGAATAATGATGTCTGTCCTATTGTCCCCACGTGTGTATTGGCGATTTCCCTTTGTCCTGAGAGATAATTGAATGAGTCCTCGATTGTCTCCAGGACAGAAGACATTGTGTATTCTCCTGCCTGTGATGATTACATTAACCTGTGTAGGGTAATTGTATCACAGGCAGAGGGGAGGGATATGCTGGGGGTGTCTGTATCGTCCCATTGTGTGTGATTGGCTGCTATATCCCGTGTCGCAGTCTTCCTTCTGGTCCCCTAGGGGAGTGTCCACCAGGTGGGAGACCTGCATAAATACTGGGCAGGTAGCCCTCAATAAAGTGAGAATTCCTGTTTAACCATTAATACGGAGCCTCGTCTCGTACTTGGGGGGAATTGCTACGTCAGAACGTTCTCTTGCCTGTTCCAGGAGAGGAGGACTTCGTATGGTTCCAGTTCGGTGGATTCCAGCGGTTGTGGGTTGCTGTGCTCTTCGCCAGGGGAATCGCCCGAACGGTATTAACCCTCACAATACCAGGTTATACCGTAACATTCGGGTCCCGAACACCCCAAAATTCGGTACGAACCCGAACTGTACAGTTCGGGTTCACTCAACCCTATTGGTCAGTGTTCCCTCAGTGAATACCATAACAGCCGTGGTAGCTAATTGCACCCCACACCATGACAACTGGTCTCAGTCCTGTACGTTGCCGCACTGTGCATGAGGGCAGTAGGCCCTACTGAGAACTCCGATGTGGCAACCAGTAGTACAAAGGCAAAACTATTTTTCATCATTGAACACTATAGTTTGCCATTCATGCCTCCAATAGGTTCTTTCGCTGCACCCGTGCAGCCGCTCTTGGCAATGGAGAGGTCAGACGCTAAAAAACTAGTACAGTGCATGAATACAATCGAGTTTCAAGTACAGTTTCTTGCATAAATATAAAATCGGTACCGCGCTCTAAAGTCAATGATTACTGTACTAGCAATGATCTCTTATGGTGAACTGTAATACCTCCGTTCACCCCAGCGCCAGATTCCACAGTAACCAGGGTTAGGCGGCTTTACCTTGTGCTGATATGTCAGTATCTCCACGTCCCAGGATGGTATCTGTGGTGTGGTCTGAGGCTGAATGGCAGGCACAGTTCAGGGAGTAGCTGCACGTGGAGTCGTGCTCCGGCCGGTACCGCGGCTCCTCCAGTATACGCTTGTATAGAGTGACGTCACTGACTGACTACGGTGAGTTACAGGTACAACTTACTCAACGCGTTTCGGACATAGGCATGCACAAGGGGTGTGTCGGGTGTGCCTGGGCACACCCTAATAGGTTTGTCACCTCCGTGCCTCCCCCCCGCTGATTCCCCGGTCTGTAACAATACCAGGCTGTGGGCTGCCAGCGGGCGCAGGCATGAAATTCAGTCGGTTCCCCAGATCCGGTTGTTAAAATTACAGCCGGATTGGAGTACCGTGGCTGAATCCCGATCCGATGCGGAGGGAGATGACCGCTTGCATTGTGGAGGCGCTCATCTCCCTACTTTCATCTGTGTCACCGTCCTCAGGACGGCAATGAAGATAAACACTTCAGCAGGGCAGGGGAGAGGCATCTCCCTTCCCTGTTCCTCTGATAGGCTGCTGGCACAATCAGCCCATCAGAGGCCAGTGCAGGTGGCGCGATGAGATCATCACGCCGCCTGAGCTGTACAGCACTGGACACAGGCTGGAAGAGGCCTGCATCACATTGTGGCGCGCTGGGGGCATTGTTGGCACATGTGGGACACAATGGGAGCATCTATATAAACATGTGAGTGAATCTGGGTCGCACATACTCAAACACTATGCTTTTAATATGATAACTGTTTCTCACCATATTTAAACGGGCTTCTCAGCACAATTAATGTCAAAATATGCTATGCATAAACATGAGGCATTGGTATACAGTTTGATCAAAGCGCATAGGCCCACTTACCACGACAAGGTTGCCTCTATCAAGTGGGTAACTACTCTAGCTATGGTGCAGCACTGCGTGGCGACGACTGACATCGAAGCACCGCACTAGCTGTTGGCAGAACCCAGGCACCACACAGTGCGCCCACCGTGCGGCAAAACCATCATGGCCCTGGGCCCACCACCCCAGCACACAGGCACCAATGGCCGCCACGCAGTCCTGCACCATGTGAACAGGTGCAAAGGGCTCGCCCATTTAAGCCTCCCAGGAAATCCAAATGAGAGGTAGTAGAAATTTAAAGGCTAATTAAAAACACCTGGTCCAAATGGGAGCATCTACTGGGGGCATGGCTGGCACATAGGGGACACTATGGGCTGGGGCATAGCCAATGGCTCATTGGCCCTGGTGCAAGAGTTCAGCTTGTACCCCCTTCCCTCAGTGCTGTGTGTGTCTTCTTATGTGGCACAAGGGTCTTTGGGCCCCCTCAGACTCCTGGGCCCGGTAGCGACTGCTACCTCTGCACCACGTATAGCTACGCCCATGATGGGGGTATCTACTGGGGGAATTGTTAGCATATGGGGTACACTATGTGGGCATCTACTGTGGCATTGCTGGCACATGGGGGGACACTATGGGGGCATATACTGGCACATTCTTGGGGACACTATGGGGGGCTTCTACTGGCACATTCTTGGGGATACTATGGGGGGCATCTACTGGGGACACTGCTGGCACATGGGGGACACTATGGGGGCATCTACTGGCACATCCTTGAGGACACTATGGGGGCATCTACTGGGGGCATTCCTGGCACATGGCAACACTATGGGGGAATCTACTGGGGGAATCCACTGGGGGCATTGCTGGCATATGGGGGACACTATGGGGGGAATCTAATGGCACATCCTTGGAGACACTATGGGGGGCATCTACTGGTGACATTGCTGGCACCAGTGGTGGATCCAGAGCCTAGTCTCAGGAGAGGCACTTCCAGCAATCGATACACCCCTGCTCCGATCACTACAGAAATACAGCACCACTTACCTCTTACAATCAGTGACGTCTCCTTTGATGTAGATGTTTTCTTTCCTCATCTTCTCCTTTCAGACCTTCAGACCAGACCACCAGTTTTTGGGTCTGCAGTCTGACAAAAAAATAAAAAAAAGTGTTTACTACTTTTCCATCATCCTCCCATCTTCTGGATAATTCATCCAACTACCCCCGATACTGTGCTGCTGTGGTCCCCAATATTGTACTGCAGAAACAGATAATACCCCTGATAATACTAGTACAACACAGAGCCCCCCATATAAAATACCCCTTCTTTGTGGCCTCAGTAGATGTCCCCATAGTGCCCCCCAATAATGTGCCAGTAAGAGGTGCCCCCATAGATGCCCCCCAATCATGCGCTACTGAAAAGTGCCTCTCCCCCCCCATCATGTGCCAGTAACGAGTGCCACTGTCCCCTCATGCCAGAAACAGTGCCACTCTCCCCCCCCATGTGCCAGTGATAAGGTTCACTCTACCCCCCATCATGTGCCAGCCTCCCCTCTGCAACACCCCTTCCATGTGCCAGTTATAAGTGCCACTCTCCCCCCCATCATGTGCCAGCCTCCTGTCCCCCGCTCATGTGCCAGTGATAAATGCCACTCTCCCACCATCATGTGCCAGCCTCCTCTCTGCAACCCCCCCTTCCATGTGCCACTGATAAGTGCCACCCCCCTTCCATGTGCCAGTAAAATAGTCCAAAATAATAAAAAAATAAAACACTTATACTTACCTACATGCGATGCGGGCCTCTTCCGGCCTGTGTCCCGCTCTGTACTGCTAAGGCGGCGCGATTACGTCATAGCGCCGCCTGCATCGGCCTCTGATAGTCTGCGGGCCTTGTGCCGACAGCCTATCCGAGGAACAGGGAAGGGAGACTCCTCTCCCTCTCCTGCCGGATTACAGCCATCTGTATCACTATCCTGAGGACAGCGATACAGATGGCTATGGTGATGAACGCTTCCTTAGTGGAAGAACTCATCTCCTTGTGCTCTGCCGCCGCCGCTGCCTGCATTCTCGGGGGGGTGGGTGGAATCAGTCAATGGCTGGCACATGGGGGACACTATGGGGGCATCTACTGGCACATCCTTGGGGACACTATGGAGGCATCTACTGGGGACATTGCTGGAACATGGGGGACACTATGGGGGCATCTACTGGGGACAATACTGGCACATAGATCACTCTATGGGGGCATCTACTGGCACATCCTTGGACACTATGGGGGGCATCTACTGGGAACATTGCTGGCACATGGGGATACTATGGGGGCATCTACTGGGGCTATTGCTGGCATATGGGGGACACCATGGAGGCATCTACTGGAACATCCTTAGGGTCAGTATGGGGGGCATCTACTGGAGGCATTGCTGGCACATCCTTAGGGACAGTATGGGGGCATATTATACTGGCACATTATGGGGACACTATGGTGTTGGAGGAGGAGGGGGGGGGAGAACACTATGGGGGCATATTATATAGGCACATTATGGGGGAACTAATAAGGGGTATTTATACTGACATTCTGGGGGACACTATGGGGGAATCTTTTATTGGCATATTATGGGGGCTCTATGGGGAAGAGGAAAGGAGCACTATGTGAGCATTTACTAGGGGCATTATATAGGGGTATTTTATGCTTGCACAAATTATGGGGGCACTTTGGCGACATTAGCTCAACTGGGGGCACTGAGGGAATTTTTTGTACTGGCACACAGAATGGGAGCATTTTTGAACTAGTGCATATTATTATTATTATTAAAGGTGGCAGGTGAGTTGTCAAGAAAGTAAAAAGTAGGAAACCTAAGATGTCTTGTCAAACTGCAGACACGAGAGATTGGTGAAAAATCCTCCTGGCGGTCTCAAAGGAGAAGAAGAAGAAAGAGAAGGTCGGCATCAGAGGAGAGGTCACTTGATGTAAGAGGTATGTGGTGCTGTATTCTGGATAGCACAGAATATAATATGTATGCAAATATGTCTTTAGTGCTAGGTACAAATGTGTATAAAATGTATATGGTGTAGGTAAATCTACTATAAGTGTAGCCTAGAAGTCATTTATATACTGTATGGTGTATATTGCATATGTTAGTGTAGTTTCTATATACTCTGTTTATGTATGCGTACCTCCCAACCATCCCAGATCTGGCATAATTATGTACTGTGTGGGGGACACAATGGAGACTAAGCAGGGTTGGGACATGTACAGATAGACATTGGGAGGAGTTAGAGGTGTGGGCCAGCGCTGTAAAAAATACTTCACGCAACACTGATAGTTTAGCTCCTTAGGCTATTAAAAGTTTAGTGCATACATGCTGTATTTATGTGTATTGTATATATATGGTACATGTATATGTAAACGTGTCGTGATGCCGCGTATTTGCCGTTGAGTAGGGAACCTGTTAAAAATTTGAATCCCACTCCTGGTTGCTAGTATTCACATAGAGGGCGGACTCGGCCGAGGCAGAGAGCCCTGCTCGCTGTGCAGGCGCAGATTGAATAGTTGACATCACACGACGTGATATGTTGGAAAGGAACTAGGAACTTGGTGCCCACTGCCCAGCTGCTCCGGTCCGGGACCCACCGATAGTTATATAACGCATTGTGGGGGTTTGCTCTGGTAGGCAGATGGTAGCGGTGGCAGTATAGAGGCTCAGGAGACAGGCTTAGTGTCCACACCGTGCTCTTTTATTCACGCCAGTGCATCACATCAAAACTGTGCAATTCACACAACAGCAAAGTTCATAAACCCCACCTCCCACAACGAAGCCCCAAAGGCTGCAGGCGTCTTGGTGCCTGTTCACACAGTCTCTCACATCCGTGTTCAGTACTACACCTTGTCGTGGGGCAGGTTTGTCCAAGTTCGTGCAAGTTAGACAGGCCAGGTGTCGGCCTGGACAAGGGATTGGCTCCAGCCACAGGAGCCCTTCTTTTGGCCCTTCCCTGAGCCTGCAGCAACTGGGCAGTCTTTGTTAGCAGAGCGGACTACAGAGCTCAGCCCGACCGTGCGATCAGCCTCCCGTACAGCCTCCTGCAGTGAGACAGGAGACCACACTTCATCAGCCCCACAGTCAGTGAGCATCAAACCTATATCCACAGCCCTGGGTGTAGCAGGAGGACCACACCCACCGAGCATAGTGAAGGATTAACTCCTTCCCTACCCAACTAAGGCCAGAGATGACCAACCTGCCAGGATCAGTGTAGACTGACACCAACAACCGAATCCCGTCCACCCGTGGTGGTCCGTGGGGAACAGACACCCACCCAGCTCTTTGCCTGTTCCCAGTAAGAGCCGGCCCGGACAGCTGTGTGACAGCACTCACTGCTGACAAAACACGAAAAACCCGGCTCTTACGTGCCACGGGGGGTCGTGGCCCCGGTGGAGTATCTTCCACCCACTACCACTCCAGACACTCTCTTACAGCATATAAAAAAAAGTGGTATGTTATGTTCCCTGTCCCACAGTGCTACTGCTACCCCTCAGTTGTCCCCACTCCCCTGTATAATGTAACCTGTCACGCATTATAAAAAAGAAGTATGTACCTTGTCCCACAGTGCTACCCCTCCTCAGTTGTCCCCTGTGTTATCCTGATACCCCTCAGTTATATAATATAACTGAGGAGTATCAGGGTAAATGATACAGGGGGTAATATAACTAGGGGTATTAGGGCACATGAGGGGTAATGTAACTGAGGAGGGCAATCATTGCTAAATGCTTATTTAATAAAAAAAAGTTAATACTTTTTTTGAACGTACATACACACACGCGCGTGGCGTGTGTGTTTGTGCTTTACACTCAGTTCACACTTTCGCGTAAAACGCCGCGTTCGAACGCACATAAAAACGCACAACAGTACAGGAACCATGCATTCCAATGGGGGTGGTTCACACTTGCGCGTTTTTATGCGCGTTCGTAGGCGCCTATAAACGTCCGACGCATAAGCAAGTATGTTCGCGTTAATTCGGGCTTTTTTCGAGCGTTTGGTGACAATAGACTTCAATGGGAAACGCGATATGCGTGTTGTTCGGGCGTTTGTGCAGCGTAAAACGCGCCTATGGATGCGCGTTTTACAAAGTTTGCAACATGCTGAATCAGCCACCATGGAATGTCACACCTCTAAAGCACTCAGATTGGCCAAACTATATCATTGGTCATTGGCCAACTATGCAGTCAATCACATAAACGCACGTCAAACGCGCCTACACTATTTACCAAAACGCTTGAAAAAACGCGCCTAAACGCCCATCTTGAACGCGCATAAAACGATAGGCTTCTAAACGCTCAGGTCTGAACCCAGTGTTAGGGTGCACACCCTAATGCAATAGGCTGCACATGCCCATGGTTTTAGATAGTACTCGATATCCTTCGTCAGGAGTGCTTCCCTGGTTGCAAGAAATATATATATATAATATATATATATCCTTATCTATCGGGTTTGTTATAACATTGCCATTTTATTAATCATGATGTCCAGGATATACCGAAAGTTGGTCAGTGTTTCCTCTGCGAATACCATAACAGCGGTGGTAGCTAATTGCACCCCACACCATGACAACTGGTCTCAGTCCTGTACGTTGCCGCACTGTGCATGAGGGCAGTAGCCCCGCTCTGGCCCTCCTGGTTGCCACATCGGAGTTCTCAGTAGTACAAAAGGCAAAACTATTTTTCATCATTGAACACTATTGTTTCCCATTCATACATCCAATAGGTTCTTTCGCTGCACCAGTGCAGCCGCTCTTGGCAATGGAGAGGTCAGACGCCAAAAAACTAGTACAGTGCATAAATGCAGTCAAGTTTCAAGTACAGTTTCCTATGGTTCTTATACTATATATACACGCCTGGTCAAAGTTACTGTTACTGTGAACAGTTAAGCAAGTTGAAAGTTTTTGAGCATTAAATTACAGTGTCTGGACTGTAGCTCACATATTGAATTGCTAGTCTTTATCCTACCCCCAATTCCCTATATCCCCCCTACCCCTCTTTTCTACACCTGACTTGTGATTGTTAGGTTATGTACCTGTGTACATTCTAGTATTTTGCTATACGTACTAGGATTCTTGGATCTGTGTTCTCATATAGCGCGTTTTTATTATTTGTCTTATATAATTGGAATGATGTAATTCCATTATGATTACTTTTCTTTTCAATTATGAGCTATCCTTTTAAGATAGACATATACTGTATTAAATACAAATAAACATATAATTTACAGAAAATGAAATGATCTCCAAAGGGCATCAAGTTGAAGATGAAACATTCCTATTGTATCTTAAGCAAAAACATTTTTTTACTAATCTTCTACATTTTCAAAATACTAAATAGGAAAAGGGCCAGAAGCAAAATTTTCAGCACCTTGCATGATTATCTAGTAGCACCGACTTTATCAAGTATCACAGCCTGTAAATGCTTTTTGTATTCAGCCAAGAGTGGTATTTTGTGCTATGGTATTGCCGACGACGCTCCTTTTGTTGCCCAGCCCTCTGTCAATTTAGACCCATAGGTCCAATTTTGGTTATTTTTTTCCAGGGCCACTTTAGGTTGCCAACCTGCCCCTGCTTGCTCCCTTTGACATAGTGTATTGTGGATTTTAAGGTATTTTTAGGATCGTTTTCCATTTGTAGAAGCCATCCTTCTTCAACTTCAGTTTTATTTTGTTTTTTCCCACTTCGCTACTGTGCTGCCTTTTCGGGCTAAATTGAATTATGGTTTCATATTTAATGTGTAGTTTACCACTGCCATCTAGTGGCCAAAGCAAGTAGCAGCCTTACCTTTAAGGGTTTATGTAAATATCTCAGACAGGAAGTGACCCTTTGTTTAGGAAGTGTTTTCAGCCATTTTAGATTGTTATCCTCTATGAAGGCATCAGGTCTGCTTCTCTCTCAAGGGGCTTGAGACATCATCACCTGTAAATTTAAATGCCTTTCTGTTCTGTGATCTGTCATTTATGCTAGACTAGTCTATTCCATGTATACAGATATGTGGTTGCTTTATTGTATTGCAGTTTTACAAATATAAAATAAACTTGGATTCCTTGGTAGACAACACAAGCAGTGGGCTTCTGTTTGCTGGAGATTCTGACCAGTGTTCAGCTGTCCATTTAGAACCAGTGTTTTGAGAACCCAACAGTAAAAAGGTGAAACACAACAACCCTGGAGATAGGAGTCACTGAACAGACAGAATGAGTCTAAGATCAGGAAGACAGTATAAGGAGTAAAAGGCTGAAGTTAAGCTACTCAGGACACATCAAGGCAGGGAGAGCATGCCAAGTGCCAGCAAGACGATATACGCGCACACTCAACTAGATCAGCAAGGTCCAGTCAGATTTCATCAGCAAGTGCCCTTTTTGCCAGGGCTTGTGCTAAAGCAGAGGCAGCCCGTGTTCAGCTAGAATTTGCTGAGAAAGAGGCCACCATTATAAAAGAGAAATCAGTACAGGAAGAAAAGTTTGTTGTGGAAATTTTATTAGGATGTGCTTTTAATATGTCATGTATTGTCATTATGTCTCTCAGTGTGTAAACCATTGGAGTGGATATCTTACTGTGGATGTAAAGAACAATCAGCTGCCAGTCGCAGAGGTCTCCGCTGGCAAACAGTTTATGTGCTATGCACTGGGCTGTGGGCCAGGGGGAGACTGATGCGCTGCAGAGCAGTGTTTTCTTGGGAAATGTATGTGCGCCAGCTAGGGCCCCCGCCCAAAGAGCAGATTTATTGGCTTGGTATGGATGCATTTATTAAGAGAACAATATACGGAAAGGAATGTGCAGTCATTATTTCCAGTGCGCCTGATCAACCGCTGGAGATGGTGACGCTGTTCCTCTAAGTAGGCCCACATCAGAATCCTGGTGAGCCTTGTTGAGCATTGATCACTGATCGGTGCTGAACAAGATTCCCCCTAGTGGTGATTGAGAGAAATGTTGTGTCATCACTTCCTGTATGTTTGTACTATACATGAAGGGAGTGGTCAGGTGTTGGGCCTGCCCCTTCCTATTGTTATCCCTTTTGTCTATGTAAATAAAGAAGCAGTCTGGGCGAGAGAGCAGTCTCACCCAGGGATCTCAACCACGAAGCATCTTATCTGGTTACTGGAATAGTGGGGCCTTTCCTTACACAAAAGGAGCTTGATACACGTGCTTGTAAGCACGGAGTAAGGAAATTTCTACAACAAGTTGCATATTCTTCAGCGTCAGTGTGCAGCCGCCACTGTAGCAGAGGACACAGTGTATGCGGATATTGAGCAGTCTAGAACTGGGTCTATCTGCGAAGACCCAGATATGCATGTGAAACCCTTTACCTCAGTAGAACGCACAAGGGAGTATATCCAAGAACTTTCAAACAGCAATGCAACAAAAAACAGTTCCCCAATCCAGAGTCAGCTGAATTTAAACCAGAACCAGCAGAACCTCTGAATCTAGTAAAACAATCCCATGAGGTCAGCAGTACCAGAATAATTAAAGATGAACCCTCGGAGACATATAGGAACAGGCATAGTGAATCTTTACTACAGCAACCCAAACACCAAAGCACACAAGGTCACTAAATATCTTATCCGTAAAGAAATGGTTAATTCAGGCTTCCTCAAGCTCGATGACTGCCCCGAGAATTACTAGGCATGGACGTTTTCTTTTCTGTATGCAGTCAAAGACTTAGACTTATCAGCAGCTGAGATGCTAGACCTGATGATTAAATGGTTTGGACTGAGTCAGCAGAGCATGCAAGAAGGATGCGCAGGATTCAAATGGCCTGGCAAAGGCTAGAGGAAAGATATGGATCACTTTTATGGATCAGAGGCAATTGAAGGTGCTCTATAGCTTATAGTAGAGAAACTACACAACAACTACTCCCCCCCCCCCCCCCCCGGCCCCCGTGCTTTGTGTTTTCTAGGTTTGTACACCAGCAAGCAAAGATCAGGTGTGATCCCAGCTTTTCCTTCATCCCCAGCAGTCAACTGTCAAAGGGAGAAAACCCGCCTAGATTCTTCAATAGGACTTCAGTGATCTCCCACAAGACAATGGTGCCCTTTAAGGACCCAGACTGTCTAAGTAATTATAAGGTGTGACAAAACCATCCTCGCCACTGGGCATTGAAGACTGATTGCCCGCCTCCTCCCCTGCGACTATGGCCCCTGGGAGATTGTACCCTTTTAAACCAGCATTTGGGCATATTGTATTTTATTATGCTGCTGCTGGCCCTTTAAGAACCATCTGGGGACATACTGTGTAGTTACTGGGTGGCCACCATTTCATGTATCAGAGACACATGGTGAGAACAATGGATGGCAGCCACTTAACTCACCTATTTAACCCTGCCTGTGATAATTTTATTAACCATTGTGTTCAGTAATCATATCACAGGCAGAGGTGAGGATTTTGTCTGGGAGTGTCTGTGTGTATTGTACGGATTGATTGGTTGTATTTCAAAACCCTGTGGGCCGTACTATGTTTGTGGTTTGTGAATAAAAGAGGCTGTATGTGCCAGTACAGTCAGTTCCTGCTTGACCCTCAAAACGAAGTGTCGTCTTGTTATTTGGGGGAGATGGATTGTATGCTGTTCCAGTTTGACTGCTAGGAGTGTAAACCTATTCGTATGGTTTTTCCTATTCCCCAAGAAGCACTAGGAGCATCCTTCAACGGAGGTACCCAGTGCGATCCGTTACATAAGGTAAACACCTTTGAAGACCCCGATTGACTTTGCCCACTTCATAAAATGCCCCGTACTCCAAACAAGTGCAAAGGGTTCAAAAGTAAACCTATCAAGAAAATGATAGCCTCTCAGACAAAATGGCATCGGCTTCAAGTGTTGTGAATCCACTAAGCATTTAGCCAAGGACTGCAAAATACAAGCAGATTGCTCAGAATGTGGCAGCAACAGACATCACAGCTTTACACTCTGATACATTGCATCAACCACTAGAGGTCACTGAAGTGCCAAAAGATGAGGGCAGGGAGCAAAAAGATAATTTATCTACCACAGTAATGTCCAGATGCACTGAAATCTGCGGTGACGGTCCAAATTCATGTTCATGTTCCAAAATCTGCCTAGCAACAGTGCAACCCACAGGAAAAAAGGAGAAGGCAGTTAATGTGTATGTGGTTTGGATGAACAGAGTAACAGGTCACTTGCAACGTCAGATGTCTTTGATGCCTTCAACATTACATCAAGTGCAGTCCCATACACTCTAAAGACATATGCAGGAGTGATAGAAACTTCAGGAAGAAGAGCTACTGACTTTACTATTGAGTCTCTTGACAAGAGCGTCCATCTCTCACTTCCCACTTTGATAGAGTGTGATATGATACCAGATGATAAATCAGATCCCTTCACCAGAAGTGGCCCTTCATCCTCCTCATCTCAATAGCTCACCTTATTCCAGATATCCATACATATTCCTCTATTCTTCTACTTCTTGGAAGAGACTTTCTACAGGTACATAAGGTACGCCAACAAATTAATGGGCCCTTTAATGCCCCATATGCTCAAAGACTTGATCTAGGATGGGTTCTAGTGGGAGAAGTTTGGCTGGGAGCAGCACATCGGTCTGACAGTGTCAATACTTCCAAGACATATGTGCTAGCAAATGGGCACATGTCCCTTCTCAGTCCATGTCAAAGAAACCCTAGAACCATACTGGGACTCTCCTACCAGTTTCGATAGAGACATTAGTAGTAGTATGGAGACTGATACTTTAGGGAACTCAGCGTTCCAGAGAACAAAGATGACAAACAAGCATGTCTATAGATGATCAAGCCTTTCTCCATATCATGTATAAAGAGACCTTTCAAGATGAAGACAATAATTGGGTAGCCCATTTACCTTTTCGCACACCAAGGTGTTATTTACCTAGCAGCAGGCCATGAAGCGCCTGAACACACTACGTAAAACTTTGCTAAGGAAACCTGAATAGTTGAGCGAACCCGAATTGTAAAGTTCGGTGTTACGTTATAACCCGGTATAGTGAGGGTTAATACAGTTCGTGCGATTCCCCTGGTGAAGAGCACAGCAACCCACAAACACTGGAATCCACCGAACTGGAACCACACGAAATCCTCCTTTCCTGGAACAGGCAAGAGAACATTCCAAAGTAGAAATTCCCCCCAAGTACGAGACGAGGCTCCGTGTTGATGGTTAAACAGGAATCCGCTTTATTGAGGGCTCCCTGCCCGGTACTTATGCAGGTCTCCCACCTGGTGTACACTCTCCTAGAGGACCAGAAGGAAGACTGAGACACAGGAGATAGAGTAGCCAATCACACACAATGGGACAATAGAAACACACCCAGCATATTCCTCACCTCTGCTTAGGAGATAATTGAGTCAATTACCGCATCTACTCAATTATCTCCAAGCTGAAGTTAATTTTTATACATTTTTAAAGGTTTGTGAGTTTACATCGTACACACATAAAACTTATATTATTTTTACTAGTATAACTTGGAGACAAACATATCCAAAATTCCTTGAATAGGATCAGGGGTTTAAAAGTTAGGTCAAAGTCCTTTGTGACCAAATGAAGCATGGCTTTTCTATCTTTGCAGGGGAAAATCAAGCGTTTCAAGATGGGGCCATAGTCTAAAGGCAGCAGGCGAGCAACTAGGCTCCTCCACTGCACAGTGGCGAGATTGGTCCCGTCACATTCGGGTTCGTACCGAACTTGACGATTTTTCGCACTTTTTGAAAGGCTGCAGGGCAGCCAATCAACAACCGTTTCACCACTTTGCCCTAAGAAGCCATCACAGCCATGCCTACTAAATAGCATGGCTGTGATTGGCCAGTGCAGCAAGTGACCCAGCCTCTATTTAAGCTAGAGTCACGTAGCACTGCCAGTCACTCTGCTCTTCTCAGTGTAGGGATAGGATGTTGCTGCTGGTGTGAGGGAGAGATTAGGGAAGAATTCTGTTGAACTTAGTGTTAAACATTCAAACTACAGCAATTATTGAGGGTGCTATTTTACATATATGTACCCAGCCCTGGGCCCAGTAATACTCCAAAATAATTTTTAATCCATCTGTTAGTGAGGTGGGGGTCAGCAGCCATTTTAGCAACTGCAGTGTCATTGGAACTGCATGTATACCAGAGACATTAGTCTAATTATGTTCTGGTACCTCAGTGGAGGAAAAATACTGCAGTTACCTTGCTGCTATAAAAAAACGCACAATTTTTGTGCTAGACAGCACTTTTGCGTACAACAATGTATTAAGTATTTTATAATTTACCAGTGACATACTGCATTTCCATAGTTGGTTGCCAAAACCCCTATTGTAGTGCCACAGAGCACCACCTCCGTCACCATCACAAAGCTTGTACAATATGTCACACGCAAGCGTTCAGCTGTCCATCTCCCAAACACTGGAGAGAAAGAGGAAATACCCACCTACCCACCCTCAATCCCTGGCCCTGAATGCCAGCATTTCAAAATTACTGGCCTTTGAAATGCTGTCATTCCATCTGGTGGAGACAGACTGTTTTAAACAGCTGATGGCGGTGGCTGTCCCACAGTACATCGTTCCCAGCGGCCACTACTTTTCCAGGCGAGCCGTTCCTTCCCTGCACAACCAAGTGGAGGATAAAATCAAGTGTGCACTGCACAACACCCTCTGTGGCAAGGTTCACATGACCACAGATACATGGACCAGTAAGCATGGGCAGGGACGCTATATCTCCCTAACAGGGTAAGTGTAGTGGTGGCTGGGGCCGAGGCGGATAGCGGTTTGGCACATGTCCTTCCACCACAGAGGATGGCAGGGCATTATTCTTTGCCACCTCCTACTCAGCTTCCTCATCCTCCTCTTTTACCACCACCTCATCCTGTCAGCGAAAGACCTTTACCACCAACTTCAGCACAGCCAGGGGTAAACGTCAGCAGGTGGTTTTAAAACTCATGTGTTTGGGGGACAAACCCCACACCGCACAGGAGCTGTGGAGGGGCATAGAAGAACGGGCCGATGAGTGGTTGCTGCCAGTGAGCCTCAAGCCCGGCCTGATGGCGTGCGATAATGGTCGAAATCTCGTTGCAGCTCTGTGACTAGCTGGTTTGATGCACATCCCTTGCCTGGCGCATGTGCTGAATTTGGTGGTGCAGAAATTCCTTAAAAACTACTCAGACATGTCAGAGCTGCTACAGAAAGTGCGGTCCGTCTGTGCGCGCTTTCGTCATTCTCACCCTGCTGCTGCTCGCCTGTCTCCGCTGCAGCATAACTTCAGCCTTCCCGCTCACCGCCTCATATGAGATGTGCCCACCAGGTGGAACTCCACCTTGCATATGCTGGAGAGACTGTGCGAGCAGTAGCAGGTGATACTGGAGTTTCAGCTTCAGCACGCATGGGTCACTCGCTCTGTGGAACAGTACCACTTCACCACCAATGAGTGGGCCTCCATACGAGACCTGTGCGCCTTGTTTCGGTGTTTCGAGTACTCAACCCACATGGCCAGCGGTGATGACACCGTTCTTAGCATTACAATACCACTTCTATGTCTCCTTGAAAAACACTTCGGGCGATGATGGAAGAGGATGTGGCACAGGAGGAAGAGGAGGAGGAAGAGGGAGCATTTCAAAGGGTTTCAGGCTAGTCATTCAGAAGTGGCGCAGAGGGTGGGTTCCTGCACCAGCAGAGGCCAGCTACAAATTTGGCCAGCCAGGGCACAGTTCTGGAGGATGATGAGGAGGAGGATGAGGTAGAGGAGGAGGAACCAGGTTCACTGCAGGGTGGCACCCATACGCAGCTCAGGAGCATCACTGGAACGTGGCTGGGGGGATACGGAGGACACAAACGATACACCACCCACAGACAGCTTATCCTTACCTCTGGGCAGCCTGGCACACATGAGTGACTACATGCTGCAGTGCCTGCGCAACGACCGCAGAGTTGCCCACATTTTAACTTGTGCTGACTACTGGGTTGTCACTCTGCTGGATCCTAGTTACAAAGACAACGTGCCGTCCTTAATTCCCTCATTAGAGCGTTATAGGAAGATACGTGACCAAGCGCACACTAAAGGGCACTCCCAACGGGCATTCCCAACTGACACCAGGGGACAAGTGGAAGCACAAGTCGAAGACAGAGGAGGAGGAGGAGGAGGTCGCCAATGCAGCTGGGTCATGGCTGTTGGAGACTGAACATTGTTTCATGCTGTGTTATACATTGCTTGGTTCATTTCCCTGTATGCCTATGTATTTGAAGTATTGAGTTTGACCACCAGATGTCACTATACATAAGTACTCCATCATAGTGTTCTATGCGTTAACTATCTGTTATAGCATTTTCCTGTTTTCTCATGTTGTTCTTCCATTTCTCCTGTGCTAACGCTGAGCCCCCATGCTCTCTGCTGTAAGTTTCTTCAACCCAAATAATTTCTAGTAAACTACAGCTATCCATATATGTCTGATTATTCTCTGCATCATCTGCACCAGCCAACAATGGCCAGCACCTCAGAAGGCAGAGTTAGCATGGCCATCATGTGGAAAAGATTTGTCACCACCAGCTGATATGGAACGTCTTAGCAGGAGGCAGCATTTGAACAACATGGTGGAACAGTACATGTGCACCTACACGTATTGACTGATGGTTCTGCCCCATTCAACTTCTGGATCTCCAAAATGTCCACATGGCCTGAGCTTGCCCTCTATGCCTTGGAGGTCATGGCCTAGCCTGCCCTGCAGCCAGTGTATTGTCTGAACATGTATTTAGCATGGCAGGGGGCGTCATTACAGACAAACGCAGCCATTTAGAGTCCTGAAGGCAAGCTATCTGTGTAGGCCTGATAGCATAATCTGCAGGATTTTGTTCTGAGGGCACATAGGACCATTGCTCTTGAAGTGTTGTTTGTCTTATCCTATTCACCCGGTTGGAGACATAGTAAGAAGAATCTCCTTGTAGTGTTGCAGATATAGCCTACGTGGACAAGCTCACATTCATTAAAATGAACCAGGCTTGGATCCCACAAGATGAAAATAATGGATAGAGAAATTTACCCGCGGCACTGCCCTGCACTCCTTTATGAACAACAGTTCACACCTATTCCCAAATAGTAGCTCCTCCAACTGCGGTGTATCCCATAAGGTGGTGCTCTGCCGATTACTAGAATCAGTACTGAATTGTATCCACGTAGAAGTTGTGAAAAAAGCGGCACTCACCAAGGATGTCTTCATATAAACACTTTATTCGCCATCAACACGGCACAAGAAGTCAGGTCAGCGACTGAAGCGATCTCGCGTTGTGTGGATTGGCTTCTTAGACCCCTTCTTTTGGGAACTCCCACGTAGTTAAAGGACACTAGCGATTTTCTTCGCGCACTCAGTATTTTTGAGTGGCGCGACGACTATCGCCTTGTGTCCTTAGACGTGGAGAGTTTATATACTTGCATTCCACACAAACAAGGGGTTCAAGCCGTGCGTTGCGTTACAACAGTCAGGCAAAAGTAATGTGTTTCAGACGTTTGTATCTGAAGCCCTAGATCTAATTTTGACCAACAACATGTTCCAATTTGATGGTAAATGGTACCGCCAGATACTAGGTACGGCTATGGGTACACCCGTGTCTTGTACCTTCGTCAACCTGTCTCTGGCGGTATTTGAGGAGCTCTATGTATTCTCGGTGGATAACCCCTTTCTGAAATTTATCCACCTTTACCTAAGATTCGTAGATGATGTGTTCCTGGTCTGGTCGGGCAACGAGTCCGAATGTGAGCAGTATGTGAAGTATTTAAATACTTGCCATAACATGAATATGAGATTTACCATGAACTTCGGGGGGTCGTCTCTTGACTTCCTCGATGTTCAGGTAAAACAGTAGTGGAGGGAGTACTACAAACTACTGGTTTCCCCAAGCCCACTGCCACAAACTCGTTGCTCCACCAGACCAGTTACCATCCGGAAGCTGTGAAAAAGGCAGTTTGGACAGTTTATACGGCTGCTTAGGATAAATAGTAGCGAGGCGGAATACTTTAAGCAAGCACGAGTTGAATGATCGTTTGCTCGGACAGGGTTATCCACCGGGTGACATTACACGAGCTATCCATCATGCGGCCAAGTTTGACCGCACCAAGTTGATGGTCGAAAAAGGAGACAGAGGGAAATTGAACAATTTACTTTTGCTTTCAAATTCAGTCCTATGGCTAATGCCATTAAACAAGCAGTTCACAGCAATTGGGACCTTCTCCGAGGGGATCCCACGCTTAGTGATATAGCTATACAGAGTCCTGTAGTTACCTTAAAAAAAAGTCACACGTTAAGGGACACCTTAGTCCGCAGTACCTTCACGCAGTCAAGGGAGCATGATTGGCTCTCTGGCAGAAAAGTCAGTGGAAATCATAAATGTGGGTATTGCTCCTTCTGCTCTTATAATGCAAGTAGTAAGGTCCTCCAATTAGGAGGTGTAACATGGTATGTCAGAGATCTCATCACTTGTCGCACTTCGTATGTTGTGTATGTTATGTTATGCGATTGCCGTACGTTTTATATTGGTAAAACCATCAGGCCCCTTTTCGAATGGGTCCGTGAACATATTGGATACATTAGAACGGGCAACATGTACGTGAGCAACATGGGTGTGACCCACGGTGCCTCACGTTTGCGGGTATTGAAGTGGTGCGGTGCCCACCTCGTGGAGGGGATCGGCACCGCGCCCTCCTGCGACGTGAGGCGGATCATGAAAACTCAAGCGATGGGTCCTCATGGATTAAATGACAGGAACAAACTATCGGTGTTCCTCTATAGTATAGAGAGCCCCCCTTATGTATTCTATTCGTGCAGTTAATGGTTAGATTTGAGCGTAGCTTGTCATAGTTGCTATTCCTTAGTGTAGGTTAAATTCCCAGACATGCAAAACTATCAACTTTGTTACAAATGTTATAGTACCCAGGTACACTCCTTTACATACATATTGGTTTGTGTTAATTAGCGGAGTGACGCAAGGACGCACATAGCGGCGTGATGATGCGCAATCTCAAGCACGAAATGGCCATCCCGCATTAACCACCTGCAAGTTGGCGTCCACCCGCTTGCCCTTATTCTACTTTTTGTGCCGTGTTGATGGCGAATAAAGTGTTTATATGAAGACATCCTTGGTGAGTGACGCTTTTTTCACAACTTCTTCAAACTTGGATCCCACAAGACTTGTCTGCACCTTGTGCAGAATAGACATTTGTACCGGCCTCAACCGTACATTCTTGTACTCAAGTGCATATATTTGTCCCATTATTTTGGGGGCTACCCCAATATAAAAAAAAAAAAAAAAAAAAAAAAAAAAGGACATTGTTGGTTACCTCCTCCTTCATTGCTGCCTCCACCTACAACACCACATTCACCACCTCCTCAACCTCCGAGTCCACATCCACCTCCTCCTCCGAGTTGCAGGTTAATAATTTTGATTTATTTTATTTTAAGTTATTTTTCCTATCCCTATTTGTTTGCAGAGCACTTTCCATGCCCTTAAGCACATTTTCCTGCCTTTTGCAGCCTCTAGCCCTTTCCAGGACTTTTTTACAGCCATTTTAGTTCCCAAAAGTTTGGGTCCCCATTGACTTCAATGAACTTCGGGTTCAGGTAAAGTTCGGCCGAACCAGTCGAACTCGAACTTCCAGGTGTCCTCTCAACTCTAAACCTGAAATGAAAAGAAGACTTTACAGAATTAATCCAAGGGATGCTTGATAATAAATCATGATGACGTAGCACCATCACTGGATGGTAAAGAACATTGGTACCTGCCAATGTTTGGCATTTACCATCCACCCAAGCCAGACCACATAAGAGTTGTGTTCGATTCCAGTGCTTAAGATGAAGGTGTTTCATTGAATGATGTTCTACTGAGTGGCCCAGATCTAAACACACTTCTGGGTGTCCTCTTACGCTTCAGGAAAGAGCCTATTGCCTTCACAGGTGATGTGCAACAGATGTTTTATTGTTTCCAAGTGAGAGAGGACCATTGTGACTACCTTCATTTCCTGTGGTACAAGGATAACGACATGGACAAAGAGGTAACAGAGTACAGAAAGTGTGCATGTTTTTGGTAACAGCCCTTCTCCTGCTGTTGCCATATACTGCATGCGCAAAGCTTCCCAGAAAGGTGCAGACAATTATGGCTGAGATGCCAAACACTTTGTAATGAGACACTTCTATGTGGACGATGGACTTGCTTCAGCTAGCACACCTGAAGAAGCAGTCGACATGCTCAATAAGGCGAAACAAATGCTGGCAGAGTCTAATTTGTGACTACATAAGATAGCCTTTAACAGTAAACAAGTCATGGAAGCTTTTACCACAGAAGACAGAGCTAAAGATCTCAAAGACCTTTGCCTGGGAACAGATACCCTTCCTTTGAAGAAAAGTTTAGGCCTAAGCTGGGACCTAGAGGAAGACTGTTTTGCGTTTCAGGTTTCTTCAGCTGAGAAGCCCTTTACAAGAAGAGGAATCCTATCCACTGCGAACAGTCTCTATGATCCTCTCGAGTTGGTAGCACCGGTCACCATAAAAGGTAAGGCCTTAGTTTGTGAACTGTCAAGTGGGGAAAGTAAGTGAGATGCCTTACTTCCACAAGAGAGACTCCATGAGTGGGTCCAATGGAAAGAGTCTTTACAAGCCTTATAATGTCTACAAATATCCAGATGTTACGTTCCTGTTTTATTGTCACAAGTCTGAAAAACTGTACATCTTTTCAGATGCATCTGTTATTACAATAGGTGCCGTTGCTTACTTGAAGGTAAGCGATGCAGTAAACGTCTGCCATGTTGGATTTGTTATGGGTAAATTCAAACTGAGCCCTAGGCCGGCACATACAATTCCATGCCTAGAGTTATGTGCAACTGTACTAGCGGTTGAACTGTATGAGCTAGTGATGAGAGGAGTTAGACCTAAGCCTAGATGCTATGAAATTCTTTACAGACAGTAAAACTGTCCTAGGCTATATATGCAACACTGCAAGGAGTTTCTTCTTATTAGGTCTCCAACCGGGTGATTAGGATCAGACAAACAACACGTCCAGAGCAATGGTTCTATGTGCCCTCAGACCAAAATCCTGCAGGTTATGCTACCATGCCTACACATATAGCAGCCTACACGGTTCTTAGGCCCACCTTTTCTGTATCAGACGGCTGTAGATATCCCTAATGACACCAATGTTTACTCTTCAATGGAACCTGATGCTGATCCGGAAATTAGGTCAGAAGTAGTAAGCTTCAGTACAAAAGCCTTTGACACTAGACTGCGACCTCATAGTTTCTAAAGATTTTCTGACTGGAAGATACTAAGCAGGGTTATAGCAAGATTAATCCATGTTGCCAAAAGCTTCCAGAAGGAAACCCATGCTGATCTACCTGGAAGCTAGGGAGTTTTCCATGAAAGGGCCAGTGTGGCGAAACCAACCTCGCCACTGGGTTTTGGATGGGGCAAATTGCCAGCCTCTTGCCCCAGGATTATGGGCCCTCTCATCAGCCCACGCTAAACGTTTAAACCCCTGGTCTAATTCGTGCCATTTTGGGATATGTTAAATGTCTGTGTGTACTGTAAAGGATGGGACATTGTATATTGAATAGTGATGTCTGTCCCATTGTCCCCACGTGTGTATAAGCGATTTCCCTTCATCCTGAGAGATAATTGAATGACTCCACAGTTGTCTCCAGGACAGAAGACATTGTGTATTCTCCTGCCTGTGATGATTACATTAACCCATGTAGGGCAAATGTATCACAGGCAGAGGGGCCTTCACCAGGGGAACCGCCCGAACGGTATTAACCCTCACTATACCGGGTTATACTGTAACAACTGGTGGCAAGCAGCGAGATCGCTTCTACAGCCAGAAGGACAGCGACAGAAGGCACCGTGGATTTTACAATTTGAGGGCAATGCGTGTCCCAGTACAGCGACCCTAACAGCACCGGGATGGAACCAGCAGTGGAGTATGATGAAGGTGTCATGGATGACCGAGATGCAGTCTGCAAAGGCATCTGGTACCAGGCACTGGGTATTGTGGAGTATCTGCGGGACGAGAGGCTCCCCAAGGACAAGCAGCGACAGCAGAAGCATGTAGCCCTGCGGATGCCCTTCCTAGGACAGCAGCCCCTGGAAGAGTGGGTAGAAGATCTGAAGCACCTGGTATGGCGGGAGATATGGCTGGAAGATGCCTACCAGGCACTCTGGTGGTATGAAGCTCGGTACCTACCCCGGACAGCCGAGCATGATAAGCCAGAGGGAGAGGAGTTTGATGGTCCTGGCTTGTTATGGGAGACTTTTTCAGAGCTGGAGTTTGGGAGCCCTACACAAGCCCGGTTCAGGGACCTCTGAGTGGCGGGAGAGCAGGTATGACTGGGACGACACTCACAAAATTGAGCAAGACCTGGTCCAGCTGGTGACCCGGGAGATGGAGCTGGAACAGGACTACCAGCAGCTCTTTCACTCCAGTGAGAGGGCTCAGCGAGAGAGCAGAGTTTCAGACCCAGGTCTAGAGCCCTTCAGCTGGGAGGATATTGTGGAGGTTTACTGGAAAAAAACCAGGTGGCTGGTGGAGATGGGACAGAGGTCTCTCCACCGGCCCTGCAGGGAATTGGGAGCCCAGTCTCCATTCCCCAGCGGCAGAGTAATTTATTGGGATTTGGGAACCCAGTCACCATTCCCCAGCGGCAGGCTAAGTTACAGGGGGCAGAGACAGTTGGTCCTGGCCCCCAGCAGCAGAGTGACTTACTGGGAGAGGAGAGCCTTGTCCTCCCTCCCCATCGGCAGAGTGTCCAGCAGGGAATAGAGAGCCCAGTCTCCTTTCCCCAGCAGCAGGACACTGTGTTGGGAGCGGAGACAGTCTGGGAGAGGAGCTTGTTACCCGCTCTCCCCAGCGGCAGCTTAACGCACCAGGGGGAGACAGTAAGCCCCACAACAGTGGAGATGGGACCGAGAGCTCTCTACCGGCCCTACAGGGATGCTGGGTAGTCGGCCCAGATCCCCAACAGCAGCCGGATTTTCAGGGAGTAGGGACAGTCGGTCCTGCTCCCCAGCGGCAGTATGTTTTTCAGGGAGAGAAGAGCATTGTCTCCATTCCCCATCGGCCATGTGATTTACAGGGAATTGGGAGCCCAGTCTCCATCCCCCAGCGGCAGTTTAACGCACCAGAGGGAGACAGTAAGCCCCACAACAGTGAAGATGGGACCGTGGTCTCTGTACTCACAGCACAGGGGCTAGGGACAGTCGGTCCGGTCCCCCAGTAACAGGGTCATTTAGCCAAAGGGGAGACAGTCGGTCTCCCCCAACAGCAGCATGGTGGTCTATCTAAAGGGGAGACAGTCAGCCTCTCCCTACAACAGCAGAGCTGTGTATCTAAAGGGAAGACAGTCGGTCTCCCCCTCCAAGAACCAGGCTCCAACCAGGCTACTTCCGTGATAGCGCTGGCACCAGGGCAGAGTACCGCTGGTCTCTGCCCACTCAGCAACCCACCAAGGCAGTCTACCAGTCCCCCACACAGCCGTAGTGAGGCACATGGACAGGTTTATCCCTTGCTCAGGTGTAGTAACCATTTATTGTGGGTGGGCTGTACTGCTGTTTCTGTTTTGTGGGTGGGCTGCTGGACTAACAAGGGCACTGACCGGCAGAAGGTCAGATACCCTGTTAGTCTGTTTGGAAAAGGGGAGAAATCTGGCGAAACCAACCTCGCCACTGGGTTTTGGAGGGGGCAGATTGCCAGCCTCTTGCCCCAGGATGTTTGTACTGTAAAGGGTGGGAAATTGTATATTGAATAGTGATGTATGTCCTATTGTCCCCACGTGTGAATTGGCGATTTCCCTTTGCCCTGAGAGATAATTAAATGACTCCTCGGTTGTCTTCAGGACAGAGGGGAGGATTTTGTGTGGGAGTGTTTTACTGTATTGTATGTGCCTCAGTCTTCCTTCTGGTCCCCTAGAGGAGTGTCCACCAGGTGGGATACCTGCATAAATACCGGGCAGGTAGCCCTCAATATGGAGAATTCCTGTTTAACCATCAATACTGAGCCTCGTCTCGTACTTAGGGGGGAGGGGGGGGGGGAATTGCTACTTCAGCACATTCTCTTGCCTGTTCCAGTTCGGTGGATTCGAGGGTGTGGCTTGCTGTGCTCTTCACCAGGGGAACCGCCCAAATGGTATTAACCCTCACTATACCAGGTTATACCGTAACAGTCAGTTTAAAAGAACTTTCACAAGCCAAGACAGTTATGATTTCTTCTGTACAATACACATTTCAGGCAAGAATATGACTGTATTAAACAACGAAAGACACTTCCAAAACAGAGCTGTCTTACAAAACTTAGTCCCTTTATAGATCACAATAGACTATTGAGAGTAGGTGGTCGCTTATCCTTTGCCACACCGTCAGATGAGGAGAAGCAGCTTATGATCATTCCTCACGATCACCATATTGCCACACTGATTGTAAGATACTATCACAATCAAATAGTTGACCAAGGGCGCCACATAACAGAAGGTGCAATCAGAGCTGCGGGTTTGTAGATTCTTGGCGGAAAACGCCTAGTGTCTGCAGTCATTCACAAATATGTAACATGCCGCAAGCTCAGAGGGAGATTGGAAAGTCAAAATATGGCAGAGTTGCCAAAGGATAGAGTCCATCCTTAACCTCCATTCACAAGTGTGGGTATTGATGTGTTTGGTCCCTGGGCAGTTATAACACGTCGCACTAGAGGAGGTAGCGCTTACAGAAAATGCTGGGCTGTTCTTTTCACATGTCTTTCTACAAGGGCACTGCATATAGAATTGATTGAGTCCATGTTAACCTCCAGTTTCATCAGTGCTTTAAGAAGGTTCTTTTCTGTTCGTGGTCCAGCCAAGTTGATTCGCTCAGATAGAGGAGCTGCATGTGTGCTCAACTGATGCAAAACTTCAAGATTATCTTCAAGACAAAGGATGCACATGGGTCTTTAACACTCTACACATCTCACATGGGTGGTGCTTGGGAGAGATTAATAGGTGTAGCTAGGCACATTTTAGATGCAAGGTTACTCCACATTAAACCTACTCGTTTGACTCATGAGATTTTCAGTACTTTCATGGCAGAAGTTATGGCTATCATTAATGCAAGATCTTTGGTACCACTATCTACAGATCCTGATAATCCAACAGTTCTTACTCCTGCTATGCACTCGACCCAAAAGGTAGACTCGTCAGCCGCTCCTTCTGGGGACTTTAGTAGAACAGAACTTCATGTAAAGCAATGGAAACAAGTCCAGTGTCTGGCTGACACGTTTTGGAAGAGATGGAGAAGAGACTACCTATTTACCTTACAAAGTCACAGGAAATGGACGAAGACCAGTCCCAACGTTAAAGATGGAGACATTGTTGAAAAATAGCCAAGAAAGCAGAAACAACTGGCCTATGGGAATTGTCACAAATACATTGGCAAGTAAAGATGGTAATGTCAGAAAGTTTGAAGTCAAAGTGATGAAACAAGGGACTGCTAAAGTGTATACCAGACCAGTTACAGATGTCATTGTTCTCCTTTAAATAGGAATTTCCATTATGTGGCTGGAACAGTACTTAACCGGGAGCTTGGCACTGATAGCTTTCAGATGTGACATTCGCTGAGTTAACTCCATCCTATGGATTACAATGGGGGTTGGAGATAGTTTGGCATAGTGCGGCTTCTCCAATCCGAAGATAGGTTATGGACAAAGTGATTTCTTCATGTGGACATCCAGCTTGAAGTACTACAGCCATTAGATATTGTCATTGTGGACTTATGTTACCAGTTATAGACTGAAACGTATTCTCTTACTAGTGTAAGTAAATATGTAAAGGAAGTGATAGATGATAATTACTTACCGGTAATTAGATTTTCCATTTAGCCTCCACAATGGCACTGAGCAGGAGGATACACCGCCTCCCCAGGGACAGGAAACAACGTGGAGAACAAACCTTTAAAGCCTCCTCCCTTTTACCTTTCCAGTAAATATCAGAGAACTCAAGATGATGCTGAAAATTTACTTTATTTTGACACCTTGTTCAAAACAAAAGAAGAAAAAAGAAAAAACACGCAAGCACAGTATATGGCTAATAAGGTATTAAACAAAGAATATAGACAAGCATGTCAAAAATACAAAAGGGTGCCATTGTGGCGGCTAAATGGAAAAACCAATTACCGGTAAGTAATTATCTTTTCCATACGCCTCCCCAACGACACTGAGCAGGAGGACTAGCAGAGAAAAAAACACTAACCCATTAGGGTGGGACTACCACAGACAGTACTTTACGGACAACGGAAAGGTCCCTGTTGGAAACCACATCCAGCCTGTAATGTTTAAAGAACGTGTTGGGATTGGACCAGGTGGCTGCTTGGCGAATCTGGCTTAGAGAAGCCGAAGCACATTCTGCCCAGGAGGTTGAAATTGCCCGAGTAGAGTGGGCTGTCAATCGCGATGGTGGTGAGCATTCCTTTTCCTTGTATGCTCTTGTAATAGTCATTCTTATCCAACGTGAGATGGTTAATTTAGATGCGCCTTGGCCTTTGTTAGTTCCTGCGAACTGGACGAAAAGACTATTATGGTTTTTGTGGCCTCCAGGTAGGCGAGGATGCATCTCCTCACATCAAGTTTGTGGAACTTAGCTTCCCTGTCCGATTTGGCCTGTGGACAGAATGTAGGTAGTGAGATCTCTTGGTCACAATGAAACCTGGAACATACCTTGGGCAAAAAGGAGGGTTCATGACACAGGACAATTTTATCTTCTAGGATCGTCAGAAAGGGTGGACGGCAAGATAGGCAGGGTAAAAATAAGTGCAGCAGACAGCAGAAAACAACATTGCTTACCGGTAATAGTTTTTCTCGATACCCATGACGGCACCCCATGCGACCAGGGACCTCCCATCCGGGACAGGAAACCTGAGAAGATAAAAGGTTTACACCCCCACCAAGCACCAGTGATAGTAATAAACAGTACTCCGGAGGTGAAACATAAGAAAAAGAGATCCAATATGGTAAATTATATCTCCACATATCTGTTCCCAGGGAACACCTTAGTACATTACTGGAAGCAGGAGATTACTCCTAACGAGAGGAATAATATATATACACCCATATTTTTTTTTTTGGGGGGGGGGGGGACTAGGGGGTGCCGTCATGGGTATCGAGAAAAACGATTAACGGTAAGCAATGTTGTTTTCCCCTCACCCATGACGGCACCCCATGCGAGATAGACTATTAATGAAGAAATTAGGGAGGGACCACCGCCTGAAGCACCTTTCTGCCAAAGGCGGTGTCTGCATGAAGCTGGAGCCTGTAATACTTTCTTAAAGCATGTGGGGAACTCCACGTAGCTGCTCTACAAATTTGAGCCAAAGAGGTGTCCGCCTTCTCGGCCCAGGACGTAGCCACCGATCAGGTGGAGTGGGCTCCAAATCTCGAAGGGGGAGGGAGACCCTGCGCAAGGTAGGCCTTGGAGATGGCTTTCTTGACCCATCTAGCGATAACTGCTGTGGACACTTTTCGCCCTTTATTCTTTCCCCAAAACTATATGAGGAAGTTTTCATCTAACCTCCAAGCTGAAGTAGACTCCAGATAAATCAACAGACATCTCTTAACGTCAAGACAATGATACTCCCTTTCTAAGTTATTAGAGGGATTTGTGCAAAAAGATGGCAGAATAATGTCTTGACTTCTATGGAAATCAGTAACCACTTTCGGCTGAAATGACGGGAGAGGCCTAATGATAACTTTATCATCTAAGATCTGCGTATATGGTGGAAAGGCCTAAAAAGGACTGAATTTCTGAAATCCTTCTAGCTGAAGTAATGGCCAATAAAAAAAAAAACACATCTTAAAGGAGAGCACATCTATAGGGATCTCTGACAAGGGTTCAAAAGGTTTCTGTGATAGGGCCGTCAAGACCGTGTTTAAGTCCCAAGGAGGGGACAAAGGTCTTATCGAGGGACGGATCCTGGAAGCCGCTGACAGAAACCTTTTACCCAAGGATGAAGACCCAGCTGGACGTCAAAAAAGTAGCTCAAAGCTGCCACCTGGACCCTTGTCAAGACCGGCCTGTAAAAAATAAAAAAAAAAAAAAAAAAAAAAATCAAGGACTTTTGGAACCTCAGGAGGAGAAAAGGGGTCAGGACTGGTATCTAGAAAGGAGGAGAATACTTCCCAGACCTTATTGTACTTCCTCGCTGTAGTGGATTTTCTACTACCCAACATGGTAGAAACTACTGATTGGGAAAGACCACGACCTAACCACATCCCCCTTTCAACTTCCATACTGCCAGGTGTAAGATTTCTGGATTGGGATGCAGAATCGGGCCTTGGAATAATAGGTCTTCTTGGGGAGGCAGCATCCAGGGGGGTGCTATCGCTAACTGTAGTAGGTTAGAATACCATGACTTTTTCGGCCATGCTGGCACAATCAGTGTAATTAAGGCTTTTTCCTCTGGACTTTCTTTAGGACTTGCGAGATTAGGGAAAACGGAGGGAAGGCATACCCCTCCTCCTTTGACCAATCCTGCGCCAATCAGTCTAGGGCCGTTGGATTGTGCAAACTGTTGAGGGAGAAGAATCCCTTTACTTTTCTGTCTAACTGAATGCAAAAAGATCTACCGAGGGGAGACCAAACCTCTGGGTTAACTGGGAACAAATTTCTGGATTTAGACACCAATCTCCCTGTCTCAGCTGGACCCGGCTCAGATAATCAGCCACTACATTCTCCTCTCCTTTTATGTGGATTGCTGACAAAAACAGATTCTTTTGTTCCACTAGTTGAAAAATCTGCTGACAGTTTTGCCAGAGATGGTACTCTTGTTCCCCCTTGATGGTTGATATATGCAACTGTTGTTGAGTTGTCTGAGTATATGACTATTTTCTTGTGGGATATGTCCAGAATTACTGACTTTAGCGCCATCTCCACTGCCTTTAACTCTTTGAAATTTGAGGTAGATTTTCTGGTTTTCAAATCCCACCTCCCCTGCCAGTATCTGTCCTTGGAGTGGGCCCCCCACCCCCATGGGCTGGCATCCGTAGTTATCAATATTGGATCCTGAAAGGACCAGGGTACTCCTACCGAGAGATTCTCCGGCACTGTCCACCAAAGGAGAGACATCCTTGCTTCTGAGGATAAATGAAAGGTCTGATCTAACAACTGTTTGCAACCGTCCCAATGATTGAGTATGCAGGACTGTAGCTCCCTTGTGTGGGCCTGCGCATACGGAACTGCCGGAATTGTTGCCGTCAAGTGACCCAGGACTGCCATCGCCCTTCTGAAAGAAAACTGGTAAGACCTGAAGAGATCCCAAACATGATCCCTGATGGAAATTATCTTGGCAGATGGAAGAAAGGTTTTCTCTACTCGGGAATCTAAGAGGATGTCGAAGAACACACAGGTCTGAGATGGCGTCAGGCAGGACTTTCCCCAATTTATTTTCCATCCCAGATTTTTTAACAGGGAGCCGGCACCACTGATGTTTTGGATAAATTTTTCCTTTGCTTGAGAAATAAAAAGGAAGTCGTCCAGATATGGCAGAATCGATGCACTTGATAATCTTAGAAAGGAGGCCACCTATGCAATTATTTTTGTAAAGATTCTGGGGGCTTGTGAAACCCCAAATGGCAGGGCTTTGTACTGAAGGTGTAAGCATTGTCCCTGAACCCAGACTGCAGTCCGTAAGAATTTTTGGGAGGATGCATGAATAGGCACATGGTAATATGCGTCCTCTAAGTCTAGAGTCGCCATCCAGCAACCTCTTGACAGAAGCTCTATGGTTAATTTTAAGGTCTCCATACGAAACTTCTGGTACTTTAGGAACTTGTTTAGTTTTTTTTAAATTTAGGATTACACGGAATGAGCAGTTTGGTTTTCTTACTAGAAAAAGGGGGGAGTAATATCCCTTGCATCTTTCTGCCCGTGGAACAGGGACTACTACCCCTTTGTTCAGAAGAAGTAAGACCTCTGACTCTAGAGCTTGTCTTTTGATCTGGTCTCTGGGACAGTCTGTCTTTACGAATGAGTCCCGGGGAAAGGATAGAAACTCTAGACGAAATCCTTCTCCAATCCCCCCCAGGATCCAACCGTTTTTGGTTACAGTTTTCCAGGCTGAGAGAAAAAGGGATAATCTTCCCCCCACCGGGGACTCTGCGTCATTGCTGTTTGTCTTTGGATTTGGGGTCCTGGGACTTAAAAAGGAACCCCCCGGATCGCTTAGGAAATTTATCCTTTTCCCTTCTATAGAATTGCCTACCTCTCTTTTTCATTCTGGTATTTATGAAAAAAGGGGGGTCGTTGGGTAACCGGGAACCCCTTCTTTTTATCTGAGGCCTTATTAAGTATGTCATCAAGAGATGACCCAAAAAGCCTATCCCCTTCACAGGGGATGGAGCAGAGTCTGGCCTTGGAGCCTTGATCCGTTTTCCAAGATTTCAGCCAGATAGCTCTCCTTGCCGCATTTGACATGGCGGACGATCTGGCCGAAAATTTAATCATATCTGTTGAGGCGTCAGCTAAATAGTCAGCAGCCTTAGAGAAGGTGGGAAGGGAAGCTAAAAGATCTTCTTTGTTTTTTATCCTTAATATGCTGTTCTAACTAATCTAATCAGATACGCAAAGACCTTGACACCCAAGAAGCTGCGACTGCTGGTCTCAGACAAGCAGAGGTAGATTCCCATGCCCGCTGTAAGTAGATATCCACTTTCTTATCTAAGGGGTCAGACAGACTACCTAAGTCATCAAAAGGCAATGCAGATTTTTTGGCGATCTTTGCTACTAGGGCATCCACTGTAGGGGCTTTGTCCCAAATAGCAGCTACCTTTTCGTCAAAGGGATATTTTCTCTTAACCGAGTTTGGAATAAAAAACTTCCTGTCGGGGTTTTTCCATTCTTTTTTAATCAATGCTTGAAGATTTTCATGTACGGTAAAAACCCTATGTTTTCTGGGCCCTAACCCCTGAAAGGCTTGGTCAGCAACTGACTTTGGCTGCTTCACATCCTCCAACTGCATTGTTGCTCTGACAGCTTTTAGCAGGTGTTGAGTGTCTTCAGGTGGAAACAGGCAACTTCCTGACTCCTCATCTTCTGATGATGAAGCGTCGTCAGATAGTAACTGACCCACTTTCCTTTCTTCAACGTCTGAACAGTCTACATCAGACTCCCTATAGTCCGGTGACCTGTCTGGAGACCTAAGGCGTCCCTTATGAAACGATTTTAAGGAAGCCTGACTTCGGAACGTATTAAGGATCTCATATTTCTGGAAAGACAGACTTTTCTGACACCAATTTATCAATACATGGTGCACATAACGGCTTGGAATAGGAAGTTGCTAGGGCCACTCTACATCCCGCACACTCTTTATGCTTTGTTTTTGCAGCCGCTTTTTGGGGGGTCTTTGCAACCTAAAACAAGTCAAACAACACCCCATTAATGAGAAAAAAGGATCAATCTCACCAAGCTCTTTTATCCCCACTCCTCAGGACCAGTACCGGACTTGCGGGCCTCGAGGTATCCAGGGGTTCGGCACGTCCATCTGCTGGCTCTGTCATCCTGGAGCAATGGAGCCTCTTCAGCACAACACTGTGTGCTATGTCAGCTGGCTGGTTCACTCTGCGGCCGCATTTTTATATTATGGACGCGCCATATATTCCGCTTCTTTCCCAACTTCCGGGTTAGGCCCCACCCCCTTATGTCACGCGTCATTGGAGAAGTCATTGGAAGGCACCCGCACTCCCGCGCATGCGCAGAAGACGTCCCTGACACTCGGCCGCCATTTTTGAGCGGGGAACAGACGCCGGACAACAAGAGGGAGCCGCCTGAACACGGCCACAGCGGCTCCCCCAGGAATTGGCGCCGGAAGCAGGGGGAAGGCAGACTTCAGGTGCCGCTCTACTGAGTCGGTTGGGCCACCTGGGGAAGGCCCCCCACTGGATCAGATCCCAGGCCTTCCCCCAGCTGCAGGTGAGAACCGTCTTCCTTCTTCCCAGGGACTTCCTATCCGGAGGACAGGAAACCTAAACTGGTGCTTGGTGTGGGTGTGAACCTTTCATCTTCTCAGGTTTCCTGTCCCGGTTGGGAGGTCCCTGGTCACATCGGGTGCAGTCATGGGTGAGGGGAAAAACGACTCCCATTGGAGGAGGCTTACCGGTGTGAGGGCCTTTGGAGGCTCTAGGGACATCTCAGGTGGACATGTTGCAGGCCAAAATCCAACTCACAGGATGCCAGTTTTGAATTTATTTCCGGGTCACGTGGTACCGCGCGCACGCCGACATCAGTGCAAGCGCACCCACGTGACCGCTCTCTTGAAACTACAGCCCCGGAAGTCTCGCTGCTGCCGACTGCCTCCGCACAGCTCCGGAAAGGAAGCTGGGAGCACGGGGTGCCACAGGATTTACACCTGAATGCCAGAAGGGCCTCCATCTTTGCCCCACGTCCCGGCGTCCCGCAACAGCCCTTTCTAACATATCCTGCTATGGAAGAAGGGGAAGATAGAGATCCGGAAGGAACCCCAGGCTGTGCGCAAAGTTGCTAGGTGAAGAGCAGGAAGGTTCCCCGCTACGTTCTCCACTTCGTCCCAAGGGACAGGAAACAACTGGAGAAGGTAAAAGGGAGGAGGCTTTTAAAGGTTAGTTCTCCCTGGGGAGAAGTATGGAAAATAATGTATTATATCAGGCAGGGAGTGTGCTACCTTTTCAGGCTAAATTTAATTATGGTTCCATATTTAAATGTGTAGTTTACCACTGCCATCTAGTGGCAAAAGCAAGTAGCAGCCTTACCGTTAAGGGTTTATGTAAATATCTTGGTTTAGAAAGTGTTTTCAGCCATTTTAGATTGCTATTCTCTATAAATGCAGCATGTCTGCTTCTCTCTCAAGGAGCTTGAGACATCGCCTGTAAGTGCCTTTCTGTCCTGTGATCTGTCATTTATACTAGACTAGTCTATTCCATGTATACCGATATGTGGTTGTTGTATTGTTTTGCAGTTTTACAAATATAAAATAAAGTTGGATTCCTTGGTAGACAACACAAGCAGTGGGCTTCTGTTTGCTGGAGATTCTGACAAGTGTTTAGCTGTCCATTTAGAACCACACATAGTCAGTGTTTTGAGAACAGAACAGCTTAAGTTCTTCCCTCTACCCTTGAAATTCTCCCTGTGCTTTTGGCTTTAAAGTATAACTGTCAATTTTATTTTATTTTTACTATTGGATTTTGGTGATTAATATCACCTTGTTGGCCCTGTTTTAATTTCTGATTGTTTAATAAATAACCCCTAAAAGCCACCTAAAAGTCCCCAGTATTGGCTATTTTTACCTGAGATTAAAATCAGGTTGCTATGCTCCTACCGTCTATCAGATGAGGAGGGAGCACCCTGCGTGCACTGGGAACTGATAGTGAGTCAACATTGTAAGGAAACGTATAAAAAGCCAGGTTCTTCCTGACAGGAGATAACAGTCCTGGGCTGTGTGTGAACTTCTCCACATGCCTGTGCTTGGCAGACACTCCCTTAACAGTGCTGGAGAATGTAGAGCAAAGGGAGATATGTCCAGTGTATAAATGAAAGCCTTGTCTGATAAGAGGAGAGCATGTAGGAAGACTATAGGCTTCAGCCAGACCTGGAAATTTAAGTGCAAGACCCCCTATACAGAGCTAGTCTTCACTAACTTCAATGCAGGCGTCCTATGGATTAGCCTCAGGGCTGAGGGCGGCCATTTTAACAGAATAGTGAAGTTGTAGTTTTATGCAGACTGGTTGCTAAGGGCTGAATCTTATTAAATAAGGGGTAAGTCTAATAGTTATTGATTCAGAAATATTATCATATTAGTAACTACATATATGAAAACTGAAATGTATGGTCTAAATGTGACAGGTATCCTTTAACATAACTCCAAAGCATGATTAATCCACCCCCACACTTAATAAGGGATGTTCATTTTATGACATTCTGTGCCTTTTTTCTCCAAACATACCTTTGCTCATTGTGGCTAGTGTTAAGCAAATCGAAAGTGGAATTAGATCTGAAGTTTAGGAAAAATTTGATCCACAACTAATTCAAATTTCCTCAGGCTTCGTGGTAAAATTTTTTCCAAAAATGGTGGCTACAAATGCTACAAAGTGAAAGTAAGAAGCCCGGGAACGCAATATCATTCATAATGCCGTGCAGACAGCTAATCCATAGCTAACCAGCCTCTGTAATGTCACAGCCCTATAAAAGCTTCATCCCGTGCAGCCATTTTACTGTCAGCTGAGCATGGAGAGAGACGTGACAAGTGCTACAGACAGTGTTCAAGAAAGCCTTTAATTCTAGAATATTGAATAGGGAGAGTGCAGGGTAAGTGTAGGGAGAGTTTTCAGACAATGTAGAGAGAGCATAGGGAGACTGCACAGACAGTGAAGGGAATGTAATCTGAAGCTGAAGGGATCCATAGGAGACAGCACAGTTTGCATCGATCCCTGTGTAGGGCACAGAGCTATCTAATTGAACACCTTGTTTAATAGATAACCAGATCAATTAGGCCTTGATTCTAAAATTGGGGTGAACAACCTGCCTTGTTCTACTGCTATTGGGGTGTCCACACTGACCTTAACTTATTTTACATATACAGTTACCATATATTATGGCCGATAGACAGTTGCCAGGGCCTTCCAAAGGAACGGGCAGTGGCACAAATGTTGCTGTAACCATGAGAAACCAGCAGAAGCGGAGGTGGGGGTGATGGTATTAGCAGCTGTAGCAACGGGTCTGAGCTGCCACTGTCATCCAATGGTCGTGTTTCGATGACCAATCCCGCAGTCCTTGAATAGTTCACTCATCATCTCAACTGACATCAGACACCCCCAGCCAGAAGTCTGTGGGTTCCTCTGACAACACAGTTGGCATGGCCCTGGAACAAGCTCTCTGTCCTTACCTGTCCTGAACATGCCTCTTTCCTTTGCTGTTCCTTCTGCCAGGCAAGCAGGGCCACCATCAGGGGGGTACAGCCCATACCCCAGTAAGGGGCCCGGTCGGTCCTGAGCTTTTTTTTTTTTTTTTTTTTTATTGTGGCAGCCGGCCCTGGGGCCCAGTGCTCCTCCCCCTCTTCCTTCTGCGGCCCGTCCCTTACCTCCCCAGCCCGCCCACCACCTAGCTGATCGATGCCAGGCAGGCTTTCCTGCTGCAGTGACCAAAGGAGATTGCCAAGCGCAGACTGAGGCTGCACAGGACGCGCAGTGGAAATCCTGATGGCTGCACAGAGACCAGGGTACCTCCAGGCGGTGCTGGGGAGCGAGCTGGCTGGGATCAGCGACACAAGGGGGGCAAAATTAACTTGTGTGGGGGCAAATTACTTATTGGGGGGGGGGGGGTCAGTGTGGTGGGCAAGCTACATGGAGGGCCATGTGGGGGCAAAATTACTTGGTGTGGGGGAATATTACTTAGTGGGGGCAAATTACATAATGCAGGGCTGTCTGGGGTAAAATTAACTTGTAGGGGGAGGGGAAAATTACTCAGGCAGGTAGTGTAGCGGGCAAAGTAGATAATGGAGGACCATGTGGGGGCAATTTACATAATGCAGGGCTGTCTGGGGGCAAAATTTACTTGTTTGGGGGCAAAATTAACTTGGGGGGGCAAATTACTCAGTGGAGGGCAGTGTGGTGGGCAAACTACATAATGGAGGGCCATGTGGGAGACGTCCCTGGATGTAAGAGGTATGGGGGTCACATACCTGACATGTTTACTCCTATGGATGCATTTTACAGGACTAAAATGGGCCATACCATTTTTTTTTTGTTGTTTGTTTTTTCTTCTTTAGGGAGTGGATACTGTGTGGATATAATAAAGGTCTGCAAGCAAAATTTAAAATGTATATTAGAAAATTACTCAACATCCTGCTCTATAAATAAATGTAATGATTAAAACTAAAATACTTCTTTAACCACATTTTAACTAAATTCTTACCAGTCTGATAACTATTTAGGGTTGTGGCCTCAATAACTCACTGTGTCTACCCAGGTCACAAAGAAAGTCAGATGAATACCTGTAAGCGTGAATGAGCATTGTAAATAGACGATTCTCAATTTACCTGTCTGAGCAGTCCAGGTAACCATTTTGAGACTCCAGACTCCGATCTCTGCACATAAGGTTTGAATCAAACTTGTGTGGCTTCACATCAACTGAAAGACTACAGATAGTCGGAGAGCTTGGATAAACATAACCAGAGGAGGCCATGGCTTATGAGACTAAATGGAGAAAAAAAAAAAAACTGTAAAACACTTTTATAAAACTACAAAGAAAAAAAAAGTAATTCTGTAGATTAAGTCGTTACCAGGCAAATTAAAAAAAAATGTAATTTGAAAAAAGAAAAAAAAAAAAAAAAAAGGCTACTACTTGGTCCTTCTCGATAACAGGAGACATATGCTCGCCCAGCCACTGTCTGCAGTGGTGACCCGTCTCAGCCCATGACTGACAAAGTGGCCATTTTATGTAACGTAGTACCATGGTCTAAGGACCAGCAGAGGCCCAGGAGGTGTCAGAATATGCACTCAGCCTTCTTAAAAGAATTTTATCAACAGGACACTCATTTAATGTTGACCAGTCACAACAATACTTAGAGTGCACCTGGGGAACCACTTCTATCATCTACATATACATTGAAAACCAAGTACCCTCTTGTAATATAATAAAATATGGGTAAGGCTCTGTACACAACACATTCATTGCATCCATTTGAGTATACACTCACAACATATACATCTGATGGAGACCTTTGACAGAAGCCATACAGTATCAGACAGTCAACCAAGGGCACAAAAACGGTTTGATTTAGCAGTTGCCCTCTGCATAGAACAGCTCAGTCTGCACAGACAGATGTATATAAATAATTGCACAACTTCAAAAGCCAGTAAAATTACTCCTTTAGGCTCCATTCAGAAATCCACACTTTGGGTCCGGATCCGTTCCGCAATTATGCAGAACGGGTGCGGACCCATTCATTTTCAATGGGATGGAAAAGACGCGGACAGCAAACAGTGTGCTGTCCACATCCGCATTTCCGGTCCGCGCCCCCGAACTTTCAGTTCCGGCTCCGCAAAAAAATAGGAAGGAACTTCTGCACCACCAAATTCAGCACATGCGCCAGGCAAGGGATGTGCGTCAAACTGGCTAGTCCCAGAGCTGCGACGAGATTTCGCCCATTATCACACACCACCAGGCCGGGCTTGAGGCCCACCGGCAGCAACCACTGATCGGTCTGTTGTTCAATACCCCGCCACAACTCCTGCGCGGTGTGGGGCCTGTCCCCCAAACATATGAGTTTCAGAACAGCCTGCTGACGTTTACCCTGGGCTGTGCTGAAGTTGGTGGTGAAGGTGTGTGGCTGACTGGATGAGCAGGTGGAAGAAGAGGAGGAAGCCGAGTAGGAGGAGGAGGCTACAGGAGGTAGAGAATGATGCCCTGTGATCCTTGGCGGTGGGAGGACGTGCGTCAAAGAACTCTCCGCCTAGGGCCCAACCGCCACTACATTTACCCAGTGTGCAGTTAGGGAGATATAGCGTCCCTGGCCGTGCTGACTGGTCCATGTATCTGTGGTTAGGTGGACCTTGCCACAGATGGCGTTGCACAGTGCACTCTTGATTTTATCAGATACTTAGTTGTGCAGGGAAGGCAAGGCTCTCTTGAAGAAGTAGTGGCGGCTGGGAACAACATACCGTGGGACAGCAGTCGCCATCAGCTGTTTGAAGCTGTCTGTGTCCACCAGCCTGAATGACAGCATTTCAAAGGCCAGTAGTTTAGAAATGCTGGCATTCAGGCCCAGGGCTCGAGGGTGGGTAGGTGGGAATTTACGATTTCTCTCCAATGTTTGCAAAATGGAGAGCTGAATGCTGCCGTGTGACATGGTGGAGATGCTTGGTGACTGAGGTGGTGGTGTTGGTGGCACATCCTCTGTTTGGTGGGCGGCAGGTCCTAACATTCCTCCCGAGGCGGAGGAAGAGGCCGAGGCAGCAGCAGAAGAGGGAGCAGGGGGAGCCTGAGTAAGTTCCTTGTTTTTAAGGCGTTTACTCCACTGCAGTTTATGCTTTGCATGTAGATGCCTGGTCATGCAGGTTGTGCTAAGGTTTAGAATGTTAATGCCTCGCTTCAGGCTCTGATGGCACAGCGTGCAAACCACTCAGGTCTTGTTGTCAGCACATTGTTTGAAGAAGTGCCATGCTCCCTCTTTTGCTACGCTGTTGGCTCGGTCTCACCACTGCCTCTTCCTCTGAACTATGAAAGTCAGTGGCACAACCTTCATTCCATGTGGGGTCTAGGACCTTATCATCCCTTGCATCGTCTTCCACAAAGTCTTCCTCCCTGACCTCCTGTTCGCTCTGCACACTGCAGAAAGACTCAGCAGTTGGCACCTGTGTTTCGTCATCATCAGAGACGTGCGGACTGCGATGAGGTGGTATTCCCATGTCATCATCAGGAAACATCAGTGGTTGTGCATCAGTGCATTCTATGTCTTCCACCACTGGGGAAGGGCTAGGTGGATTCCCTTGGGAAACCCTGCCAGCAGAGTCTTCAAACAGCATAAGAGACTGCTGCATAACTTGAGGCTCTGACAGTTTCCCCGATATGCATGGGGGTGATGTGACAGACTGTGCGCTTTCTGCAGAAGACTGGGTGGAAGATAATGTTGTGAACGTGCTGGATCCACTGTCGGCCACCCAATTGACTAGCGCCTGTACCTGCTCAGGCCTCACCATTCTTAGAACGGCATTGGGCCCCACCAAATATCGCTACAAATTCTGGTGGGTACTGGAACCTGAGGTAGTTGGTTCACTAGGACGTGTGGCTGTGGCAGAACGGCCACGTCCTCTCCCAGCACCAGAGGGTCCACTAACACCACCACGACTGTGTCCCTTACTAGATGTTTTCCTCATTGTTACCATTCACCAAGCACCACAATGTATTGATTTCAAATTCAGGCCTTTTTTTTTTTATAGGCCCCTAACACTATCTGCCTATTTTTATGTACCGTATTACACTAATCCAGGCACAGCATTAACCACTGATTTAGGGGAATATCAGTTGTAGGGCTAGTATTTAGGCCCTGGATGAAAGGTATTCTTTTATGGACAGATTTACACTTGGAGATGCACAGTAGCGTGTGAAAAAATATGTAGGATTATGCCTTCAGCAATTGTATTTTAACACTGTGTAATATACCCTTTAACGGACAGAAATACAATGGGAGATGTACGGTAGCGTGTGAAGTTATGGAGGATGACCCTCTTAGCACTTGTATATACACCTTGAGTGTAATATACCCTTTTACGGACTGATTAACACTTGGCCTGCAACAGCTGGAACACCAGATTCAGGGTATTGCTATTTTAGCAATTGAATTTCACCCCAGAACAAAATAGATCATTTGCCGGACACTATTAAACTTTGCCAGCCACTGCTGGGACACCAGATTTAGTGGATTGCCATTTTGGCAATTGAATTTAAACCTTTAATAAAATATAGAAATTTCTATCCTGAGTTTCTAGGCGTGACAATAAGCACAGCCAAGCCCCTGATGTAGGATATAACAAAAAAAAAAAAACTAGTATTGATGGACTTGGTGGCAGTTTGTGCTGGTGCACCACAAGTCACAAAATTGCCGCCGATCACCCCAGAAAAAAAGTGACAGAAAAACGCTCTGTGCAGCCTAAAAACCAGTGATCATTTAACTAGCAGAAGTTGAATGATTCACATCTGTAGATCGATCACTTCATTAGGTGCTTTTGCTTACTTTTCCCTGCCTAATCTGGCCCTCACAGAAGCTGCGTCCTCTCCCTACACTAATCAGAGCAGTGTGACATGCGGCGCTACGCGACTCCAGCTTAAATAGAGGCTGGGTCACATGCTGCACTTGGCCAATCACAGCCATGCCATTAGTAGGCATGGCTTTGATGGCTTCTTAGGGCAAGAAGTAAAACGCTAGCTGATTGGCTGCTGTGCAGCCCTTCAGAAAGCGGAAAGAAATCGCCGAACAACGGACCCGAACCCGTGTCCCGAACACCCCAAAATTCGGTACGAACCCGAACTATGCGCGAACTGTTCGCTCAACGCTAGTCTCCATTCCTCTTTCGAGATGGACACAAAAACGCTGCTTGCAGCGTTTTGGTTTCCGTCTGATGAAACTGAGCCAAACGGCACACAATGTAAGGGTACTTTCACACTTGCGGCAGGACGGATCCAGCCGCAAGTACCCGTGCACTGCCATGCTGCCGCTCCGTCCCCATTGACTATAATGGGGCGGAGCTACGGCACAGCACGGCCGGAGATCGCCAGACTAAAAGTCCTGCATGTCCGAAGCAAGGGCAGGCCAGAAGTTCTATCGCAAACTGGGATAGCTCAGGCCACAGGTCAAGCCTGCACACCCAGTAGTGAAGGGGTTCATCGCTCCATAGAGTGTCGATATCTGCTGTTAAGGCGAGGTAGTCTGCTACCTGTCGGTCGAGTCGTTTTCTAAGGCTGGATCCCGAAGGGCTGTGGCGATGTGTAGGACTGAAAAAGCTCCGCATGTCCTCCATCAACAACACATCTGTAAATCGTCCAGTCCTTGCCGCCGTGGTAGGAGGAGGATTACATTCACCTCTTCCACTGTTAGATTCCCGTTGTGCTGTGACATCCCCCTTATAAGCTGTGTAAAGCATATTTTTTAGTTTGGTTTTGAACTGCTACATCCTTTTCCGACAATCCGGTAATTTGTTAACATTTCTGCCACTTTCTGCTTATACCGGGGGTCTAGTAGCGTGACCACCCAGTACAGGTCGTTCTCCTTCATCCTTTTCATATGAGGGTCCCTCAACAGACATGACAGCATGAAAGACCCCGTTTGCACAAGGTTGGATGCAGAACTACTCATTTCCCGTTCCTTGTCCTCACTGATGTCATTGACGGTCTGTTCTTCCCACCAGCCACGTACAACACCATGGGTCCCAGATAGGTGAAAACAACGAGAACCCTGGGGTGCCTGCTGTGGTTGGTCTTCCTCCTCTGACTCCTCTTCCTCATACTCCTCTTCCAGTGTTGCCGCAGGTCCGGCAAGTGATGATGACAAGGCTATTTCTGGTGCTGATGGTGACCACAACTCTTCCTCTTCCTGCTCATCTACAGCCTGGATCCAGCACTCTTCACAGGGCACGCTCCAGGAAGAAAACAAATGGGATGAGGTCGCTGATGGTGCCTTCGGTGCAACTGACTAGGTTTATCACCTCCTCAAAAGGACACATGAGCCTACAGGCATTGCGCATGAACGTCCAGTAACATGGCAAAAAAATTCCCAGGTCCG
This sequence comes from Bufotes viridis, assembly GCA_033119425.1. Classification (NCBI taxonomy): domain Eukaryota; kingdom Metazoa; phylum Chordata; class Amphibia; order Anura; family Bufonidae; genus Bufotes; species Bufotes viridis. The sequence continues at coordinate 361,683,999 of CM065589.1, read as the reverse complement.
CAGAGGCTGTCCTAGCACCCCGGTCATACAAATACTCGTTGACTGCTTTTTCTTGTTGGAGCAGGCAGTCGAACATTAGGAGTGTTGAATTCCAACGTGTCGGGCTGTCGCAAATCAATCGCCTCACTGGCATATTGTTTAGCCGTTGAATATCGGAAAAGTGCTCCATGGCCGTGTAGGAACGCCTGAAATGGCCACACACCTTCCTGGCCTGCTTGAGGACGTCCTGTAAGCCTGGGTACCTAGACAAAAAGCATTGTACGATGTGATTCAACACATGTGCCATGCACGGCACATGTGACAACTTGCCCAAATTCAATGCCAACAACAAATTTGTTCCATTGTCACACACCACTTTGCCGATCTCTAGTTGGTGCGGGGTCAGCCACTGATCCACCTGTGCGTTCAGGAGTGCTGGTCCTGTGTGGCTCTCTGCTTTCAGGCAAGTCAACCCCAAGACAGTGTGACACTGTCGTATCCGGGATGTGGAATAGCCCCTGGGGAGCTGGGGGAATTCAGTTGATGTGCAGCCAGACGCCGCAGCAAAAGAGGACTCAGCCGAGGAGTATATTGAAGAGGATGGAGTAGGAGTAGAGGAGGTGGCAGTAGGCCTGCCTGCAAGTCGTGGCGGTGTCACCAACTCCGCTGCGGAGCCACACATTTCATGCTTGTCAGCCGTCAGCAGGTTGACCCAATGCGCAGTGTACGTGATATACCTGCCCTGACCGTGCTTTGCAGACGAGGTATCAGTGGTCAGATGGACCCTTGCCCCAACACTGTATGCCAGAGATGCCATGACCTCCTTTTCAATAACATAGTAGAGGTTTGAGATTGCCTTTTTTGAAAAAAAAATTTGTCCGGGTACCTTCCACTGTGGTGTCCCAATAGCGACAAATTTTTTGAAGGCCTCAGACTCCACCAGCTGGTATGGTAAAAGCTGGCGGGCTAAGAGTTCTGTCAAGTCGCCGGGCAAGGGGGTGACTGACATTGGCTTCTTACGCTCAAACATTTCCTTAACCATGGGAACACACCTGACCGTTTTTCAGCGAGTTCATACACGCTGAAAAACGCTCAACATGTGAAAAGCCATGCATCCCTATGTGCATGGTTCACATGTCGGCGTTCTACAGCGCGGACGACCGCGCTGTAAAACGCCCTACACGATCGCGTCGGCTGCCGTGACTATCGCGCGGCAGCACGCGATCCAACCCATATTCTACTATGGGAGCGCGCATATGACGCGCGCTTTCATAAAACAGCCACTTCGCGGCAGAAGCGCGCATCATATGCGCGCCCTGGGAACACGCAAAGTGTGTTCCCAGGGTAACAGACACCTGACTGTGGGCAGATGAGCAGGAACTGCTGAAGGTGAGAGGCGGAGTGGCGGTTGGTTGAGAGGGGGCAGGGAGGACAGCAGTGGTTGACTTGGCTGAAGATGCTGGACCAGGAAGAGCATGGTGGCTTTGAGTTTGTGTGCTGCTTGTACTCATGTGTTGATCCCATAGGCGTTTGTGATGTGAGATCATGTGCCTTCGCAAAGCAGTTGTACCGAGGTGGGTGTTGGACTTCCCACGACTTTGGCACAGGTTGCAAATGGCATTGCTGTTATCAGAGGCAGACACACAAAAAAAATGCCACACTGCTGAGCTTTGCAATGACGGCATTCTGGTGGTCGCAACAGCATGCGTTGACTAGCGTGCTGTCTGGCTGACCACGGGTGCCTATACATGCTGTCTGACTGTGCCACTAACTCCTTGCGACAACCTCCCCCTGCTTCCAACTCGTCTCCTCCTTCTCTCTGTCTCCCCTTCTGAACTTTCCCCCTCTTCTTCTCTTCGAGCAGGCACCCACGTGGCATCCGTGGACAAATCGTCATCATCAACCGCTTCACTTGTATCTGACACCTCAGCAAAGGAAGCAGCAGCGGGTACAACATCATCATCATCACACTGTACGTCCATGTGTGTAATCCTGCCTGACTGAGACATATCCCCGTAATCTACATCATCTGGCAATAATGGTTGCGCATCACTAATTGCATCCAACTGATGTGTAAATAACTCCTCTGACTGATCAAGTGAAGCGGCTGTGGTGGAAGTGGTGGTGGCGGGCGGGCGTGTGGTAACTTGAGAGCAGGTGACCGAAGCTGAGCTGGAGGAGGATGGTGCGTCAAGGTTCTTAGCGGGTGGCACAGTAGCTTGCCGATAAACAATGCATTTAAATTTTACACTTTAGTGTAATTTCAGTTACAGTGGAAGCTGTTGAAGATTGGGTGTCCTGTCTAAGCCAGTCAACTATGTCCTCAGAATTTTTCAGGTTCAGGGTACGTGGCCTCTGAACACTAGGCATTATTCCAGGGACAGTGGAAATCACAGAACCACGACCACGACGGCCCCTGCGGGGTGGCCTGCCTCTGCCTGTCATTTATTTTTTAGATAAGTGGTACTATGCATGCTAGGTACTGTGCCACCCGGTATGAGTGGTTGGCACTGGCAGTGGGCACACTACAGTCAGTGGAAGTGGGCCTGACACACACTAGCAGGCAAGCAACTGAAATTACACTAAAGTGTAAAAATTAAATGCCTTTTTTTGATGCAAAGTCCTGTGCCACACGGGATGAGTGGTGGGCACTGGCAGTGGGCACACTACAGTCAGTGGAAGTGGGCCTGACACACTAGCAGGCAAGCAACTGAAATTACACTAAAGTGTAAAAATTAAATGCCTTTTTTTGATGCAAAGTCCTGTGCCACATGGGATGAGTGGTGGGCACACTACAGTCTGTGGGCCTGCAGCTCCTCACACACGGGCAGGCCAGGCAACTGCAACATATATATGGAGAAAAAAAAAAAAGCAGACTAATGTAGCAGCCCTAAAAAGGGCTTTTTGGGGTGCTGTCAGGACACTGTCCTTACAGCAGAGATCAGATGAATCTTTCAGGACTGGAGTGGACACTGAATACACTAGCCTAGCTATCGATTTCCCAATTAAATCAGCAGCAGCTACACTGTCCCTCCTCTCACCAAGACTTCAGCTTCCGAATGAATCTAAAATGGATGCTGTTCAGGAGATGGGAGGGTCTGGGAGGGAGGGTATGCTGCTGATTGGCTGGAATGTGTCTGCTGACCGAGGTACAGGGTCAAAGTTTGCTCAATGATGATGTATAGGGGGCGGACCGAACATTGCATGTGTTCGCCCGCAGCGGCGAACGCGAACAAGCCATGTTCACCGGCGGATAGTTTGGGCCATCTCTATCCGGGACCTGCCTGTTCTTCCTTGTGGCGAATAAATAGACTTGAGGAATGCCCCACCTGGCACATATCTGTGGTTTAGACTCCATTCCCCCGGTTTCAGTTGATCTCTGCTGAGAAAGTCTGCCACTTTATTGTCCTTTCCCCTTACATGGGCTGCTGACAAAGAGAGCAGATTCCCTCCCGCCCAATTCAGGATCTTTTCTGACACTGATGCCAGGGCATGGCTTCTTGTACCTCCCTGCTTGTTCAGGTAGGCTACCGTGGTTGAGTTGTCCGACAGAATTTTTACGTTTCTCTGGTAGAGGCAGGAGAAGGTTTTGAGGGCTTTCCAAACTGCTGTTAACTCGCAAATGTTTGATGAAGCTTGTTGCAGATCTGGAGGCCAAAGCCACTGAGCCATTCTGCCTTCTATGTGGGCTCCCCAGCCCCGTTGGCTTGCATCCGTTGTTATGATGACTTCATCTGTCTCCACTCGACTCCCCTGGTCATATTCACTCGAATCGTCCACCAGGACAGTAAGACCTTAAGATACGATGGGATCCTGATGAGGCTGATGTCTCTAAACCAGCTTTTGTCCTAATTCCTCAGGAGGAAGGCCTGAAGAGGTCTCGAATGGTGTTGGGCCCATTTCACTGATGGAATGGTTGATGTCATTAGACCCAATACTCCCACCCGGATTGTTCTGAGCAAAATAATCGGTTTCCTCTATAGTGCATAGGGGTTTGCAAAAACACCTATACTGACACCGTAGAATCTGAATCGGATGTTAATTCCCCTTCATCTAAGTCCGACTCTGGTTGTGCAATGGAGCTGCTAGATGTGGAAGGTCTAGGAGGTAAGTTTGAACGTTTAGCTTCAACTGCCGCTCCTACTTCCTCTTTAATCATGGACCTTAGATTCTCAATCAAGAAAGGAGATTCATCCGAAATCACTTTATCGCCGTATTTCTGAAACAAGGGTTTCTTATGGGAACTAGCGAGTCCCTTTTTACAGATGGTACATTTCTTTTTGGCAGATGGGTCTTTTTTGGAAACGTCTCTACTCTAGGAGACATAATGATATAAGGAATTGGAAAAAACTAAAGCTTTCCATATTTTGAAAAAAACCATCACCAAAAAGAATTTTCTAGGAGAGGTGAGAAACAATCCACATCCTGAAAAAGTATCCCCAATGGGGAGGAGGCTTACCTGGCTAGAGGGCCTGGAAACATCGGTGGCCTTCCTGGGGGACTCAGAGCCGGTCTGCAGGGACATGCTTGATCCAGAGTGCGGCAAAACACACTTTGACACCGGCGCCTGCGCCCCTTAAACTTCCTGCTTGCCACTCAGCTGACCTGTAGCTCCGCCCCCTCCGCAGCGCTCCGCATGCACGTAAATGCGCTGCCGGAATTCACATGGGAGCGTTCTTCCGATTCAGAATGCTCCCATCTGCCCACACATATGCTGGTCCCGACTTGGACACGGGGTATACAGCCCGGGGTTGCCGACATGTGCCGGACTTACACCGAGAGAAGAGAGGGACACGGATGAAGAAGGCCGTGCGAATCGCTGATCCACGTACTTCCCGACCTTCTGAGGGACAGGAAACAACTGAAGAGGTAAAGGGGAGGGGGCCTTTTATTGCTGATCTCGTCAATTGTTTCCTGTCCCTGAGAAGGCGGGCCAGCCTCCAGGTGATGCCGTTGTGGAGGCGGAGGGAAAAAAATGCAGCTTTAAGTGGAAGCAGAGTATAACATCTGATGTAAGAACAGGTGGGTGAAAGCAGCTCTGGATGTGAGTGGTGCCTAAAAGCATGGTATGGGCCCAGCTCTGAGCATGAAGAGCAAGGTATAACACAGCCGTATGAATGCAATCTGAAGTGAGCAGAGTATTATTGTGATGCAACAGCAAACGCATGAACGCAGCTCTAGTAGTGAATGGAGTATAGGACAAAAATGTAAATGCAGACACATGGACGTAGCTTTTGAAGGTAACAAACCTAACAGTGATCATTCGACCATTAGCGCCCAACCTCCTTCACCCCAGAGTGCTACAAGTCATGGACCGTGTAACAAAGTCCGATCCTACCGTGAATGCCAGCACTCGCCTGGCACCTTCTGCCATTGCCCAGGCGTGAACGAACCTCCACATAATGCTGTAGTTTTTTTTGTTTTTTTTAAATGATGGTCACCACAACACCACCTTGTGTTCCCCTAAGAAAAACATAAACATGGTTGGACATAAACCCTGATGCAACACCAATTAATCGACATAATAGTGCACCTATAAACCTAGCACAGAACCGCTGACACATGCGTGCCCATAACATACAGTTTATAGATTAAACACACTTACATACAAGAGCATCAGAACTCAAATACAGGCGCCTTGACCAATCTGCTTGTGTCCCCATATACAGACCACTGATAAACATTTACCAACACCTTGCATGTCTGGCGCTAACTGCGGACGTGCGCCCCACATGCAACACAGGTGACAAAAAAAAAAAAATGCATGTTTTTCTAACGACCATTGATACATGACCCTTCCAGAGAGATAACTAAATAATACCATCACTTGAACACAGCATGCGTAGCTTGGAGACACGCGTCCCGTATGAAACAGATATAAGAAAACATGTGACCATACCTACTCTAGGTGCATGCTACACCAATAACTATATGCAATAGCCCCCAACAAGCCCCTAAACAGCCGGACAAAAATACTAACAGTCACTTGACCATGAGCCCCCAACTCTGCTTCATCCCAGAGTACTGCGAATCGCATACCGCACTGTGGGTCCCGTGCCAACAAGTGCGATTCTACAGTGAATGCCAGCATTCGCCTGGCACTTTCTGTCGATGCCCAGGCGTGAATGAGCCTCCACATGATGCTGCTGCGTTTTTTTTTTTTTAATCGACCATTGATACACAAACACAGCGTGCATAGCTAGAGCCAACTGCAGACACGCACCCCACATGTAAACCAGGTATCAGAAACATACAACCATACCTACTCTAAGTGCATGCTACCCCAATAACTGTATACAATGTCCCCCACAGGCCTCTGAATAGCCAGACAAACAATACTAAACCATCGCTCGATCATAAGCACCCAAACTCTCCTTCATCCCAGAGCACTACATGTTGCAGACCGCAGCGTGGGTCCCGTGCAAACCACTCCGATCCTACCATGAATACCAGCGCCCTCCTGAGACTTTCTGCTGTCGCCCAGCCATAAGGAGTCTCCACACCATGCTGCTGTAACCTAGAGCTTACCCAAAGGTAGTGAAATCAGCTGAATTGGCTTCAGCCTGGGCCCACAGGTGCCTATAAATAGCCTAGTAATCAGCCTCCTCCCACAAATACAGCAACATATTTGCTTAATACATATCGCCCTCAGCTCTCTGTAATTCTGGGACTGTTGGCCTTGTAACACGGACTTTGGGAAAACCCCAAAACTGAGCGAGCCCCCCACACCTGTGGGCTGGCATCTGTTGTGATATTAAAGGATTTCCCTTTATCCATTCCACTCCCTGACTCAGGTTCTCTGTCTTTGTCCACCACAAAAGAGAATTCCTTACTGACTTCGGAATTGGACATTTGTAATCTAGGGAGGACACCTCCTTGTTCCAATGTGACAGAATGTGCACTTGAAGACTCCTGGACCTGAACTGTGCCCAATTTACCGCCGGTATACATGATATCATTAAACCTAGAACTGCCTCCCTTACAGTAGTCACCCTGGTTTTGCTGAATTCCTTTATCCTTTGCTGTACTGAAAGTCACCTCCCCTCTGGAGGACTTTTGGGATAAGGAATCTAGCTGTCCTTCATATTTATTATTGTCCGATAGGACCCGTCCAGCTTGGGGACAAAAAAGAGGGTTGAATATAACCCTTCTCCTATTTCTTCTGTAGGAACTGGGACTAGAACTGACTTGTCCAGGAGATGTCTTATTTCTCCTAATAACTCTGTTTTGGAGAATGTTGCTCTAAATCCATAATTTTCAATCTTCTCAGCGGGGGTCTTCTGAAATCTAAACGGTAACGCTCCTTTATTATATTTTTACCCAGGTACTTGATACGTGATATTTTGTCAAGCTTAAAGAACAAAGACAGTTGACCGCCCACCTAAGATCTGGCGCCATTGCTGAGAAACCCTGGAAGCCCTGGAAGACTGGGGCTTGGAATTAAACAAAAGGCCCTTTGATTTACCTTTTTTCTACTCATTGCCTTTCTTTTGGACTCCTTTTTATCTCTAAACTTTTTATCTCTCCTCCTTTTTAATCTCTAAACCCAAATGGCTTTCTCTGTTTAGGAAAGGATGACACAGAGAACCCCTTCTTCCTATCAGATGGCTTGTCCAATGTATCATCTAGTGCTGGGCAGATTAAAAATTTCCCTGGCAAGGAAGGGCACATAATTTGCATTTAGAGGCAACATCTCCCTTCCATCCCTTCAGCCAAAGGGATCTTCTGGCAAAGTTAGACAATGCGGCTGCTCTGGCCGATAACCTTAGAGCGTCAGCTGACACATCCAAAAAAAAAGTCTGCTGCTTTTAGCATCTAAGGTATTGCTTCCAGTAGCTGCTCTTTCTGGGTTCTGTTAGCAATGCGGGATTCTAATTCCCCTAACCAGACTAAGAGACCTTGCCACCCATGTTGTAGCAATATTAGGCTTAAAGGAGGAGGTAGACGCTTCCCAATTTTTTTTTAGCTAGGCTGTCAGAGTTATGAAAAAAACATAGCACTGTAAATCTGATGGGCAGCAATGTATAACTAAGCTAAGCAAGTTTTAAACAAAAAAATGTCTATTTTCTCATTTCCTCAGGTTCTCTTCTGGCCCTTTATTTACCTGCAAAAACAACAATTTCTGCCCCTCCCCCCGCTCTGCCCTGAGTGACATGTCTGCCTGCTGGGAGACGCAGCAGCATGTTGTATTTGTAGGACTACAATTCCCAGCTGTACAATGACACTGCTGATACACAGGGTCTCCCCCCCCCCCACCTGTTCTTGTGCAATGCTCTGCAGAACTCCTCTGTCAGCTCCTGTGGCCAACATTTGTTTCCTCACTGCCTGCAACTGCTCAGTAAAGCCTTCACCCCCGAGTCTGTGCAGCTGAAGGGATTCATGTTTTTCCTCAAGAATCCAGGGAGAGAGCAGTAAGCAGCAGACATCAGTGCAGGGGGATGTGTTCTTCACAGTGACATCTAGTGTACAGACTCATATCTGATCTATCAGGCTTGTGCATGAAACATCATCAGAGCAGGGAGAGAAGCTGACTTCACAGGTCATGTGGCCCTTAGTGAAATCTGAGAAACCAGCAACTGGAGATACAGTAAGTGCATGGTAAAGTCCTTATATTTTCCTAGTTAGAAACAAATAATTAATACAAAGAACTAAAAAATAACACTGTCCTGAATAGGGAACCCCCTTGTCTTTCTTGGCCTCAGACTTTCAAACATTAGTTCCTGTCTTGATCTATCTCTTTCTTCTTCTTCTTCCTCCATAGTAGACCTCATTGCCTTTAATAAAAGGTCCGTATCCTCCACTTTAAGGCTAGGTTCACACAACGACATTTGTTGCGCGACATTTTGTTGCATTAATGTCGCGCGACAATTTTTATAATGGTAGTCTATGGTGTCGCATTGCAACATGCGACTGCGACACGACAGTCACAGAAAAATCCATCTTGAATGCATTTTTTGCGACTGTCGCAGCATGTCGCAATGCGACACCATAGACTACCATTAAAAAATTGTCGCGCGACAAATGTTGCAGTGTATTTGTGCTCTATTTGTCGCGCGACAAATGTCGTCGTGTGAACCTAGCCTAAACAGTGGTCTTCCTGTAAGATCTTCAGAGGAAGAATCAGAGCTTTCTATTATTCCCTCCTCCTCTGAATCGGACTCAGTAAAGTCCATGGGATACAAACCCTCTTACCCCCAGGAGTACCATGCCAGGTTCGGAGTGTTGCTCCGATCTTTCAGCACACTGTGGTGTCTTCACTTCCTCCTGCACGTCAATAGTGCACAAAAGGTGAAGGAAAATTGGTTGTTCTCCCCAACTTGCCACACTGCTGCTTTTTTCCCTCTATGGTGGAGATCAACTGGTGTAAAGTAAAATTGGCTCAGGCCTTTTTCATATCTCCGTTACTGACAGGCACAGACCAGCCTTCCAGATCACGCGTCGCCGGATGCCCCACTTCACTGCCGGATCACCATTGACTAATGAGGTCCATCAGTGATCTGAACACTTTCCATCACAAATATTGAGTTTGCAATGAATTTTCGCAAGATCTCCTAACAGATGTGAACGGAACCCTATTTACCCATAGCAACCAGATTCTACCTTTTGTTTTCTAAAGGTGGAATTTGGTTGCTATGGGCAAATAAGTCAGTCATCCTTTATACCAGTTGTGATAAATCTCCCTCAATGGGGCAAACTTATCAAGCTTGGTTGTTTTTGGCCATAAAATTAGACAGACATTTCATCCGGCCGTCTTATTTTTCTGAGTATTTATTAAAAGTCTCACAGCGATCGAGGAATTAGACTAGGCATATTGTTATTAGTCTGACCTCTGGTTGTTTTTCAGTTAGACAGGTTCATATTCACTTAGGCCTCATGCACACGACCATATGTATTTTGCGGTTCGCAAAAAATTATGGATGACGTCCATGTGCATTCCGTATTTTGTGGAATGGAACTGCTGTCCCCTAATAGAACGGTATTATCTTGTCCGTAATGCAGACAATAATAGGACATATTCAATTTCTTTGCAGAACGGAAACACGGACATACGGAAACGGAATGCACACGGAGCACCTTCCTTTTTTTGCGGACCCATTGAAATGAATGGTCCCGTATACTGTCCGCAAAAAAAACCCCGGAACTGACACGGAAAGAAAATACATTCGTGTGCGTGAACACTTAAACTGTTCTAATTTAACTGTTCTAATTTAACACATGTCTCCCGGACAGTATGACTTCTAATGCAAAAAAATGAATAAAATAATTGCACTTTACCACTCATAACAGATTACTGGGGTGGAGAAGAAATTAGACATTTTTGTGACAAGTTCTGGTGCAAAAAGAGGCCGCACCTACATAAATAGGTTGGAAAAAGTTAAAAAAAAAAAAAAAATTGTTAAAAAATACACTTTCTAAAAAAAAAAAAAAATGACTAAACACAGGCGCAAACCAGAATGGGCAACATTTATCAAGACTGTAACTGGAGAACTGTTTATTGCCCATAGCAACCAATTAGCACTTTCATTTCATAAAGTGTTCAGAAAAAAAATTAAGGTGAGCTCTGATTGTTGCTATGGGCAACTAAGACAGTTTTCCTGTTAATTTTGATAAATGTGTTTTAGCAATGCTCAACCACACATGACAGAAAAAATCCACAGCACCTGTGGTGCAGATTTTAAACCTGCAGCATGTCAATTTATTCTGCGGATTTCACCCTTTCCAATGCCAAGGATGAAACTGGTCCTAATCTGCAGCTTTCTACAGCATGGGAAGACAACAGTTTGTGCATTTTTTTTTTTTTTTGCTGCAGAAAATCCGCAGCTAATCAGTCACTTGTAAACCCAGCCTAAAAAACATCTTTGTCCTGTGTATTAGATTTCATAGAAGGAATTTATGAATACTGGCAGACTGGTAGCTATAAGGGGGTGTTCTACTACTGTAGAGCTTCAGGCCAATTTAATATTCTTACATATGGGCCATCTGCTGTTCATGTCTGCCCCTGAGAGCAAAGTAGGGATATTTAACAAGACTATAGGAAATGTTCATGTTACACTATTCACAAAACATTACTTCAAACCCTATTACATTTCCCTTTACTTAGTGCAATATAGATTATATTAAACATATACAGAAAGAATGTTCTAAATGAGCATGTTATGTGCATATACCACATGTTCAGAAACCACGCTAGAAATAATTACAGCTTTCACTCAGCCATTTACTCGCTTGCCGCCATTATTTCTCAACCACAAATACCTACTATATGTTTTAGTCTTTGAAGGTTTTTTTGGCTCTTTTAACTTATTAAGACAGATTTATTACACTCACCAAACAACTCAAGATTCTTTACTTCTTCTTCACTTGCTTAACAAAAATAGTAATTTTCTCACTGGGAAAACAGAGCCTGAGGGCTTTCAATTAGGTCATTTAAATAACTAATTCACAGCACATGAATCTATGTCAATTACTTTAACCCGTTCAGGACTGGGCAATTTTTTTTTCTTTTTTTTTTTTTTTTACTGCCAGCCTTCCAGAGCCATACCTTTTTATTTTTTCATTCACATAGCCATATGCAGGCTTTTTTTTTTGCAAGATTAAATATACTTTCTAATGGCACCATTTACGGATGCATATAATGTAGTGGAAAGTGGGAAAAAAATTCCAAATGGGGAAGAGAAAACACAGTTTCGCCACAGTCTTATGGGTTTTGTTTTTACAATGTTTCCTATGCTATAAAACTGACGTGTTACTTTCATTCTCCTGGTCAATAAAATTACAAAAAAACGGCATATGTATAGTGTTTCTTGCATTTTAATACTGAATATCCTTTTCTGTAGGACAATCTGTAGTTTTTATTGATACCATGGAGTATATATGACTTTTTGATACATATTTGGATGTCATTTATCAAGCTCATCTGTTTTTGGCTATAAATATTTTAATAGGCTGTCTTTCTTTTGCCGTGTATTTATTAAAAGTCTCACAGCAGATAATGAATCAGACTACAGGTATTGTTATCAGTCTGACCTCTGGTGGTTGTTTTTCAGTTAGACAGGTTAAAATTAACTTAGAATGGTCTAATTTTTTGCTCATGAAAAAAGTGGCATCTTTGTGAGAAAAGTCGCATGTCTCCGAAGTGCGACTATTAATGCAAAAAGTTGCACTCCACTACAGCTTTTAAAAATTCATTTTGGACCCTTTGTCGAATTTTTCCCAAAAATTTGATTCAATCTAAATTAATTTGTTATATATTAGCTATTTGCAGGCCTGCAGGGAGAGTTATATCTTAGTGTAGATCACTGTGCAGCGCAGAAACATGCATAGCTAGTACGTTGGGATAGTGAAACTGTTACTGCGCCTCAATATGACAGGCAGGTGACAGGCATCACTCTTAGGGCTTGTTCACACAACCATACGGTTTTGCAGTCTGTTTTTCACAGATCCGTTGTTCTGTTTTTTGGATCCATTGTGTTTCCGTTCCATTTTTCTGCAAAAACAGGAACTTTGTAATCATTGCAAACACCAAACACATGTGCAAAATGGGCTGGGCATAGTATTTATACAGCATGGATCCGCAAAAAACGGATGACATACGGACATGTGTTCAGTATGCATTCCTTTTTTTATACGGACCCATTGACTTGAATGGAGCCACTGAACGTGATTTGCAGACAATAATAGGACCTGACTCAAAATATTGCGGAATGGAAAAACGGAAACGGAATGCATACAGAGTACATTCCGATTTTTTTTGTGGACCCATTGAAATAAATGGTTCCGTATATGGAATGCAAAAAACGCCCAGTATACGGAAAGCAAAAAACGTTTGTGTGAAGGAGCCCTTAGACTCAGTTCACACCACACTTCTGTGGTCAGTTATGGGTCAAAAGCTAACTAAATAACTGAAGTGTGAACTCAGCCTTACAGGTCAATGTTAGTGTCAGATATAATGTAGTTAACTATGCACTGGCCCAAGATTCTACTATACGGTGAAAAAGCGCTCTCCTTTTAAACCATCTGATTCCACATAGCTCGCTAGAGAACCTGTTCTGTTACACACTGATACATGACAGATTGGAGAGGGTGTGTGCCGCAAATTTGTGTTGACGTCACAGTTTTTTTTTCCCCCTTCTTCTGATCCATCAGAAGAACAACCCCAAAAAAACAAAAAGGATAGTGTCTTTTGAGCATCCGCCTTCACATGGTGAATATTTGGTCAGTTGTAATGTTGATCATTATTAATGAGGCCAAGAAAAAAAAAAACAGTAGTGGCTCCAAAACAGAGATGACACCTGATGTGAGTATTTTCATGTCTTTTGTGCTTTGGAGCCACTCCTGGCTTCCAAAGCATGATCAAATCCTAATGCCTGACCGTGTGATAGAGGTCTCATTCTCAATTTGCATGAGTTTTGGCCATTTGCCTCTAAAATTGGTTTTATTCAGTTGGCAAAGAAGTCCTGCATGCACACTATCAGTATTTGGTCAGTTTTTGCATCAGTATTGATGGAAATATTTGCATGTCTTCTGTGTTTTGGACCCACTCCTGCTTTTGGCTTCCAAATCATGATCAAATCCCGATACAAAATACTGACAGTTTGATAGAGGCCTTATGGATGCTCCAAGGACAGGTTCAATCCGTTAACTTTTTCAATTTTCGGTTCTTCTGACATATCAGAAGAAGGGTAAAACAAATGGTGATGTCAACAAGACAAAATAGGGACATTAGTGACCCAATCAAAGAACAGGGATGGCAACAGCATGATGAATCAACACAATGGCCCAATAACATACTGGGGATTGTGGCAACAGCATAAGGAGTCAACATGGTGGGCTAGTCACAGAGTGGGGAGGGTGACAACAGCATGAGGAGTCAACACAGTGGCCCAATCACATGGTGGGGAGGGTGGCAACTGCATGAGGAGTCAACATGGTGGGCTAGTCACAGAGTGGGCAGGGTGGCAACAGCATGAGGCGTCAACACAGTGGCCTAATCACATGGTGGGGAAGGTGGCAACCGCATGAGGAGTCAACAAAGTGGCCTAGTTACAGAGTGGTGAGTAGGGCAACAGCATGAGGAGTCAACACAGTGGTCCAATCACATAGTAGTAAGTGTGGCAACAGCATGAGGAGTCAACACAGTGGGCCAGACGCATATGTAATGGGGTGGGTGGCAAGAGCCTGCAGAGTCAACATAGTCTCACAGTCATAAAGTGGGGAGGTGGAAGGCAACAGCAATGGCAGTACCATCACGAGATGGTGGGTGGAAGTAGGAGAAGATGGCAGCAGAGGCAGCAGATATGTGGAATGAGGCTGGTGGCAGCATCACAATAGTGGCTGAAGCACGTGGCCAGAAGTAACGGCCATTTTTCACAATGTTCTGGTGTGGCAGCACACTGCAGTCAGAACATTACTGCCAGAATGATCTAGTCTAATGCATAAGGCACTGGTGTGTTGAAATCCTGGCTGATCTCTGCCTGATTCATCTTTAGAAAGGTTAATCTCTCAACATTTCCTGTTGAAAGGCAAGTTCTCTTTGGGGTAATTTTGCCCCCCGCAACACTGAACACCCGTTCTGATGCCACACTACTCGGACAGTTCCGGCCACAAATCAAGTTTGGCTGCCCAGTAGTCCAGGGGATCTTGGATCTGGGGTGGCAGAGTTCAGTCTAAGTATGCCAACACCTACTGGTTCAGGTTCTGCTCCATGTCCTGCTGATGCTGGGTGGTTTCTTCAGTAGGCGGATGAAGAAAAGTGCTCATTACAGACTCCATACTTAAGTTGCTGCTGACAGAGCTGGTGCTGCTCCTGCCCCCCAACCCCCTCCAGCAGTCATGGTAGTGGAGTGTGAGTGCTGGACCCCAGTCCCACCTTTGCCTTCGTGAGGATGGGCGATGGCGCACATAGGCAGCGACCAACTGACTACATAGGATATATTGATAGTATTGATTTTTTCATTCCTCTCAGCATGTGGTAAAAAAAATCCCCATTTCGGCCCAGTAGCGAGGGTCTAACATTGTGGAGAGCCAGTAGTCATCTCTCTTCCAAATGGTGATAATGCGGCTATCACTACGCAAGCAACTCAGCATGCATCTGTCCATTTGCACAATGGAATCAGAGAGACTTTATGCCTTCATCTCCACTGCATACTGCCATTGTCTGTCGGGGTCTATCTGTCTGGTCTTCCTCATCGCCCTTCAGCTCCTCATGTTTCTCCTGTTCCTCTCCTGTCACTTGGGTACATAAACCAACTATTTCTGTATAAAATCCTCTGCCAGTTCAGCCCCCACAGGGCTCAGGTGGCCATGAAATGTAGCCGCCATGTCTCCTGTCCCCTGGCCAGCCAGATTCATCAGCACCTGCTCCCGGACGTTAAGGAGTAGAATCACATTCATCCAGTAGTCCTGGCGACTGACAAATAAAGTGGCCTCCTCAAAGGGCCTAAGAAAATGGCAGGTGTCTGAAGTGCATCCTATCCATTTTCAAGACATCTTGCAGTTGGGTGAAAGACTTAAGGAACTGGTCTACAACCAGATTAAAGCATGGGGCACAGGTCAGCCCCCCTTGACGTAGAACAGACACAATTTTCTTCCCATTATCAGTGACCCTGGTTCCTATTTTCAGTTGGCAGCGATGATTTAATTTCTTAGTTGATGACACCAAGCAGTTCTTTCCCGGTGTGACTCCCTTCCGAGAACAGCACAGAGAACAGCTTGACACAGCCATGCTCTGCATAGGTGATAGGCTGGAGGACCACTCCGAACTGTGCTTACAGTGGAGGCTTAGGACAAGGTGGAGAATGTGGAGCTGAAGGAGGACATTAGCGCCACATTCACAGCATGAGAACGTGGAGGCGGCATTGCCATCACTTGACCAATTTACTGGTGTTGCTGGGTTGGAACCACATTTACCCAGTGGGCCGTAAAGGAGATATATTGTTCTTGACCATAGCTACAGATCCACACTACACTGTTCTGTACCAGACACCAACAGGCTCAAGGACTGGCTCATGTTCTGCTGTACGTACGTATGCAGAGCTGGTATAGCTTTTTTTAGAGAAGTAGTAATGGCTCGGAACTCTCCACCTTGGCTCAGCACTAGGGACAAGGGAACCCGGTGAAGTTTGGGTTCACCGGGTTCGGCCGAACTTCAGGTCCAAGTTCAGGTTCGGGACCCGAACTTGACCCGAGCACCAAACCTGGACCCCATTAAAGCCAATCGGGACCCGAACTTCACTTTATTACTTTCCGTTATAATATGGTTATATAGAATGCTAAATATAATGGCCATTAAGGGGTTAAAAATAATAAAAAAAAAACTCACCTCATCCACTTGATTGTGCAGCCAGTATCCTCTTTTTTCTTTGGGATCTTCTATCTTCATTCAGCAGGACCTGTGATGAGGTCACCGCACTCACCACATGGTGACGTCATCGCAGGTACTTTTGCAGGTCCTGTAGAAACTCCAACACTACACAACTCACAGCCAATGATGTGTGATAATACAACAACAAGCACAAATTTATGGTGCGCGGCAGGTTACAACTTATTCTACAGCAAACCAACCCCCAACCCCCCCTGTCACTTATTAACCCCTTATTAACCCCTGATCACCCCATATTAACTCCCTGATCACCCCCTGTCACCCCCATGTCATTGATCACCCCCCTTTAAGGCTACATTCAGATGTCCATCCATTTCAGAAAGTAGACACCCCAAGGTATTCACTGAGGGGCATAGTGAGTCTGTGGGAGATTTTTTTTTTTTTGCCAGAAGTTAGCAGAAATGGAAACTTTATTATTCTTTTTTTCTCAGAAAGTGTCATTTTCTGCTAACTTGTGAAAAAAAATGAAATGATACATGAACTCACCATGCCCCTCTGCGAATACTTTGGGGTGTCTTCTTTCTAAAATGGTGTCATTTGGGGGGTATTTATACTATCCTGACATTCTAGCACCTGAAGAAACATGACAGGTGCTCAGAAAGTCAGAGATGCTTCAAAATGCGGAAATTCACTTTTTTATACCATAGTTTGTAAACGCTATAACTTTTGCGCAAACCAATAAATATACACTTATTGGATTTTTTTTTATCAAATACATGTAGCACAATAAATTCTGACACAAACTTGTATAGAAATGTAATTATATTTGAACAATTTTACCAGAAAAAGTTAAAAATACACTTTTTTTGAGAAAATTGCAGTCTTTTTTTTATTAATATAAGAAAAACGAAAAATGTCAGCAGCAATCAAATACCACCAAAAGAAAGCTGTATTTGTGAGAAGAAAAGAAGGTAAAACTCATTTGGGTGCCAGGTTGCATGACCGAGCAATAAACCGTTAAAATTGTGAAGTGCTGATTTTTAAAAAAGGGCCTGGTCACTAGAGGGGTATAAACCTGTGGTCCTAAAGTGGTTAAGTAGCTAACGCTACCCATGTCCTATACCCACCCAGCATCCATCAATAACAATCCATCAGATTGCAGATTGCAGAGCCGGCAGCATACATGACTTGCCTGGCAGAATGAGCAGAAAAGGAAAGAGGCAGGTTCAGGACAGGTGAGGGCACAGAGCTTGTTCCTGGGCCAAGCCAACTAAAGCGTGGTGTCAGAGGAACCCACCGACTCCTAGCTGTGGATGTCTGATGTCACTTGCGATGATGTTAAAGACAGAGTAAACCATTCTAGGACAGTGGGATTGGTTATCAAAGCATGATTGCTGGATGACATTGGCAGCTCTGGCCCGTTGCTACGGCTGCTGCTACTCCTTTGGAAGGCCATGGCACCTGTTTGTTAGACATACTGAATGTGAGGGATGAGAATCCATTTTGTCTGAATATGTCCTCCATCTTGTACATCTTGTGGAAAAATTACTGAGACAGCTGCAAAGGATTAGTGGGGAGGGCGTCTCTGTGCATCCTAGCTTCAAGGCCAGGGTAAGACAGCTCCTTGGCTTCCCCCTTATCAGAAGTTTTATGTCCAAAAATGTTATGTTTCGGTTTCTCAGTTTCACAGAAATGTCTTAATTAAGAATTCTTTTAGTGTGATGCAGAAGTATTACCTTTTATGAATAACCAATTAATTATTAGTTTCGATTTCTATGATTATCTGTATAAAGATATATGCTTGTATAGAATAAAGTAGAGAGTGTATCTGATTCAGCGTCTGCGTCTGTGTCAGCTCTCTTAACTTCTCATGAGAACATTTCAATTGGAATTTGGACCCTATCAATAATAGAGGTGGGGGTTTGCCCCAACACTGAACAATAACAGTAACTGTATAGAGTATATAAAATAAGTTATTCAATGTCAATGTTGACAACCCACTAACAGTTATAATACAAAGATTATTCACCCCAAAGTGAGAGTTAAGGTCTAATGGATTTGCTTATCTATGAAATCAGGAGGACACCACTATAATGATTATATTAGTTCTATTCTACGGCACACAAATCCACACTGATTATTTATTTGTCCCGCCCCTCTCTTGCCCCAATGTGTTTCTACCCCAATAGGTTTCATTCTCTTATCGGACCATGCCTTGGTTTTCTTGGAGTTCCTTATTCCGCAACTCACAAAGAGCGAATTTCGCTGGCGCTTAAATTAGACTTTATTGGACAAGTTGGAGCATGTAGCCGATATCAAGAATCTTTTGGAGGAATACTTCACTCTAAACGATTCTCCTCAATTGCCTTCAGGGGTCATCTGGGAGGCACATAAAGCGGTGGTGAGGGATAAGCTGATTTCCTTAGGCTCCTATCTTAAGAGACAAAGGGAACGGACAATCCAGGAGTTGCATAAGAAAATATCTACTCTGGAAATGAGCTACAAAAAGTCACTGATGGAGGAGGTACTTGCACGCCTAGATGTCTTAAGATCAGAGCTCAAAAATCTCTTAAACACCCGCACTGCTAAGTTATATCTATCTTCTTGTTTTTGTTACTATGCACATGACGATAAGGCCTCGAGATTCATGCTCTCGCAGATTAAAAAGCGTAAAAGCCACATCCTACATACACTGTTTCAGAGGTAAATCTGATCACCTTGTACATTCCACAAAATTAATTGCAGAGGAGTACAATCTTAGAACGCCTGACACCCCCTGGTAATGGAGGAGAGAACACATGGAATTGATGACTGGCTATGCTCCTTGCATTTACCATAGTTTACCTCTGACCAAACCTCTGCATTAGCTAGTCTCTTCACCTTGCTAAAACTCTGTACAGCTCTAAAACGTACTCCACTACGCAAAAGTCCCTGCCCAGATGGGTTACCCACCTGCTATTATATGACCTTTAAAGAAGTACTGTTGTCACATCTTTTGGTAGTCTAGAACGCTATTTTAAAAGTGGAGTCCCTTCCCCCACATATGTTATCAGCCCAGATCACTATTCTCCCGAAATAAGGGAGAGACCCAAACCTGTGTGCGAGCTATAGGCCCATCTAGCTATTAAACTGCAATTTAAAGCTGATTGCTATAATGTTGGCGTTACGCTTACAACTTCTCCTTCCGTCATTGATACACAGGGACCAAGTGGGTTTTTTGTCCGGAAGAGAGGCCATATGAATATAGCCTGGTTGATACATATTATTCACCACTCACACCAGTCATCTACTCCACTTGTTCTTCTCAGCACTGATGCCGAGAAGGCTTTTGACCGAATTGATTGGCTTTTCATGACTAGGGTCTTGAACAAATTTGCTCTACCTCAGCCATTCATCGATGCAATTATGGCAATGTATAGCGCCCCTTTAGCTATCCCCATCTTTCCCTATACACAATGGTACTAGGCAAGGCTGCCCTCTTTACTCCTTGCTCTTCATCCTTACTGTAGAGCCGTTATTGCAGGCGCTTGGATTAGATGATAAAATACAGGGTATCACCCTCAACCATCAACAA
This sequence comes from Bufotes viridis, assembly GCA_033119425.1. Taxonomy (NCBI): domain Eukaryota; kingdom Metazoa; phylum Chordata; class Amphibia; order Anura; family Bufonidae; genus Bufotes; species Bufotes viridis. The sequence goes on along the minus strand of CM065589.1, from coordinate 361,664,125 downwards.
CATCAATTGGTAGCCTTCGCAGATAACATATTATTAATTATCACTAATCCGAAAGTCGCTTTCCCAGCTGTTACTGATACTCTTGACCATTTAGCGCTCTGTCTAACTTTAAGATTAATTTGCCTAAATCACAAGTGCTGAATGCCACGATGACAACTGGCATTTAACAAGTTCTGGAGAGATCCACCCCATTCGTTTGGTCCAATACCTCCATCAAGTTTCTGGGCATTAATGTCACCTCCCAACTTGGACTGCTCTTTCGTGAGAATTTTCAAACATTTCCAATGTCTATCAAAAAAATTATAGATTCTTGGGATGTTCCATTTATTTCTTGGTTTGGTCATAGGGCTCTAATTAAAACCATCATCCTACCTAAGCTTCTGTACTATATACAAGCCCTTCCCATTTACCTTCCCCTGTCCTTTTTTCTGCAAATTAAGAGAATATTTACCAGATTCCTATGGCACCATGGGTAATCTCGCTTGCCCACCTCACTGATTTTCCAACCTTGTTCAAAAGGAGGTTTGGGTGTCCCTAATTTTCACATGTATTATAGAGCGGTCCAGGGGAAGAGAGGACTGGAGTGGCTCAGGAACGATGGTGTAAGACTAAACCTCCCGGGAGAACAAGCAGGCACATCAGTCCCCCTCAGATTGCTGTTGCTGAGTTCCCCAGGTTTTAGGAGGATAGCAGGTGCTTCTATGCATCCTCTTACTCAGGCAACAACAAAGACTTAGCATACAGCTATTTCAAGTATACTGTTATCTCCTACCTTCTCTCCCCTGTTGCAAGTGAGGGATGTACTGGGGGACGCTCCATCTCATTTTCAGGCCACCCTTTCAGAGACCAATAGGAAGATATGCACCCCGATAGTGGATCTATGTACTCCGACAGTCACTGCAGCAATGAGATGCGCTACATTCAAGTACCCATTTTCATTTACTGCATGTGTTACATTATTTAAAGGGGAGACAACCCTCACCAAGTCACACATCGTCAACTAAGTTTGAATATATGGTCTTATCCCGTAGACCCCCTATTAAGATAATTATGGCAAGCTTGGAGACAATATAGATAGTGTTGGGTGCGAATTTTCGAATTTTAATCACGAATATCGCCACTTCGAGAATTCGCAAAGATTTAGAATATAGTGCTATATATTTGCATTTGCGAATATTCTAGATTTTATTTCCTCTCAACCCATGATCCCTCCCTGCTTCTTGCTTGTGGGCCAATGAGTAGGCTGCAATGTCTTTGTCTGAGCTTAGCAACATCCCTAGCAACCAATAGGAAAGTTGCCTACCCCTTTACTATATAAGATCCTTCCGATCAGCAATTGTCTGCAGTTTTTTGCAGTTCTGAGAGAGACAGCAGTGTCATTGCTGTGCTCTGTGCTTTGCTGTGTCATAGCAAAAGAACATAGATACATTATATAGTTAGTTAGTGGGAGATAGTCAGTGTAGGTTAGATTGTGATATAGTGTAGCTGATTCTGGTTCCAGTGCAGGGGGTTAAGTATTGTGAATTTGTGATAGGTTCTGCTGTCCATACATACATGCTACAGATAAAGTACTGTGATGTCACAAGTTCACAACAATACTTAGTGCACCAATCACTAATATGTAGTCAGACCTGCTAAAATGTGAAGTTGCACATATTGCGCAAAAATATGCGCATCATTAATTGCCAATTTACGCAATTTCAAATATATCGGAGCACTCTATCTGCATATTAAGCTATTGTAATGTTCTGCCATGGCAACTATTTTCCCCAGTCTCAGGAAACTTCTAGCAGCTTGAAAAATTGAGCAATAGTGACCCACGCCTGTATTGGGCACACAATAAGCGCATATTACATTGCCAATTTTCGCAAATCAAGAAAATAGTCACCCAAGTATTCGTGAAATATCGCGAATTCGCATATTGCCCCTGCCGCTCATCACTAGATATAGACACCTTCAGTTCTGTACACAGCCGCTGTGAAATCTGACCCCTCCCACAGACATGACTCATCACATGGTCATGACATCATCACAGGTCCTTTGCCTGCAGCTTCTTCAGGCATAGAGTTTGTGTATTGCATACTTTTGAGTTAGGGAGAAGGGAATTTTGACTGACTTCTGAGGGAGAAGGGAGTTTTGTCTGACATCTGATGGAGTTTTGGATGAGGGAGGAGGGCGTTTTGGCTGAGGTCTGAGGGAGGAGGCAGTTTTGGATGAGGGAGGTTTGGCTGAGGTCTGACGGAATTTTTGGCTGAGGTCTGAGGCAGTTTTGTCTGACATCTGATGGAGTTTTGGATGAGGGAGGAGGGCGTTTTGGCTGAGGTCTGAGGGAGGAGGCAGTTTTGGATGAGGGAGGAGGGCATTTTGGCTGATGTCTGAGGGAGGAGGCAGTTTTGTATGAGGAAGAAAGGAGTTTTGGCTGACAGAGGATGGAGTTTTGCCTGAGGGAAGAGGACTCATGGAGTTTGGGCTGACGAAGCAGGGTGTTTTGCCTGACGGAGGATGGAGTTGTGGATGATGTCTGACGATGTCCTAATATGGACACCGTACAGGTGGACACCACACTAATAGTTATATTACACTGTTTATTTACCCCAGTATGAGAATCAATGTCTAATGGAATTGCTTATCTATGAAATCAGGTGGATACCACTATAACAGTTATATTACACTGTTTATTTATCCGAATATAAGAATCAAGGCTTAATTGAATGCCTTTTCTATGAAATCAGGTGGACAACACTATAACGGTTATATTACACTATTTATTAACCCCAATATAAGAATCAAAACCTAATGGTATTGTTTATCATGAAATCATGTGGACACCACACTAAAGGTTATATTACACAGATTATTCACCCCAATTTGAGAAGCAAGGCTTAAAAGAACTGCTTATCTATTAACCCCTTAAGGACCCTTGCCATACATGTACGTCATATCTGGGCGTGTATTAAGGACCAGTGACTTAAATGTACGGCACAAGGTCCGCCGGGGATGGGAGGGAATCGCGGGGAATTGGGGCACCATGGCTGCTCTTATCAGCAGGCATCCATGCCAGATAAGGCCAGCATGGTGCAGCACCGCCCCCTGCAGCTCCAAGCGCTGCGATTCGCCGGTCAATGAAGACCTGCACATCACAGCACAGGAATACGGAGGAAGAAGCTGTGGGGCGGGGCGAGGTGAGGCAGGGGACACCAGTGTTTGGCGTCCCCTACCAGCACTGCAATTGGCTGGAATAACGCTACGGCCAATGGCTGAGCTATAGCTGCACAAGAAAAAGGGTTGGACCTCCCTGCATGCAGCCATTCTAGCTTGTGACTGCATGTAGAGAGGTTCTGTACTTTTCTGTGCTGCTGTTGGCTTGCTGAGACTTGTGGTGTACCACCACTGCTATTTCAACTTTTCCTGAAGAAAGAAGAAAAGAAGAAGAACATCTGGAATTGCTGCACTGATTTTTTTTTTCATTTGCAGCTGTTCCAGATCCTTAAACCACCCTCCATCCCTGTCCCTTCCCCCCAGCCCCACTTTTTTTACGGACGCCACTTGGTCTGTGAGCTTTTTTTGGTCGTCTTTGTTTTATTTTCTCACAATTTTCCAGCTCTGCACCACTTTTTCTGCATGCGAGCTATGACCGCCAAGCGCTGTTCAGTGCATACCTGCCTGATCAGCACCTGGGGATTATTCTTTGCGCTTTTTTTTTCACATCTGTGTTGATTTAAAATTTTTACCCTTTAATATAATTGCAGTTGCCTGCCAGTGTGTGTCAGGCCCACAGACTGTACTGTGCCCACTGCCCACCACTCATATAGGGTGGCACAGTACCTTGCAGATAAAAAAAGTAATTACATTTTTACCCTTTAATATAATTGCAGTTGCCTGCCAGTGAGTGTCAGGCCCACAGACTGTACTGTGCCCACTGCCAGTGCCCACCACTCATATCGGGGGCACAGTACCTTGCAGGTAAAAGTCATTTAATTCTTACCCTTTAATATAATTGCAGTTGCCTGCTAGTGTGTGTCAGGCCCACAGACTGTACTGTGCCTACTGCCCACCACTCATATAGGGTGGCAGAGTACCTTGCAGGTAAAAGTCATTTAATTTTTACCCTTTAATATAATTGCAGTTGCCTGCCAGTGAGTGTCAGGCCCACAGACTGTACTGTGCCCACTGCCAGTGCCCACCACTCGTATCGGGGGGCACAGTACCTTGCAGATAAAAAAGTCATTTAATTTTTACCCTTTAATATAATTGCAGTTGCCTGCCAGTGTGTGTCAGGCCCACAGACTGTACTGTGCCCACTGCCCACCACTCATATAGAGTGGCACAGTACATTGCACGGCGCATCTGCAGTGACCTAAAATTCAAACAAGCGGACCGAGCATGGGTCTTTTTCCATCTCCCGGTTCCAAAAATCTATCCACTACACCGGCCTTGATAAGGGACAAAACAGAGATTAAACTGATAGGAATAGTACTTAGTTAACACTAGTTGTATGGGTAGCAAATTCCATTGCAAGTGCCCAAAATTAGAAAGAAGCGGACAGAGCAAGCTTTTTTCTCTATCTCCCCATGCAAGGATTCAATTCAATACACGTCCCCTGATAGGGGACTGAACAAAGATTAAAATGGTAAGAATAGTAGTTCACACTATTTGTATTGGTGGCACAGTACATTGCGCGGCGCACGCGCAGTGCCCCAAATTGGAAGTGAGAGGACCGAAGCAGCCTTGTTGTCGTCGATTGCTGGACCTGCGGCAACGCAGAGAGAGGAGGCTGAAGAAAAGGAGTCAGAGGAGGAAGGTGGCTTTAAGGAGGTGGAAGACCAACCACAGCAGGCGTCCCAGGGGGCTTGTTGTCACCTTTCGGGGACCCTTGGTGTTGTACGTGGCTGGGTGGAGGAAGAGACCTTCAATGACGTCAGTGAGGACAAGGAACGGGACATGGCTAGCTTGATATCCAACCTTGTGCAAATGGGGAGCTTTCGGTTGTGCAAATGGACTGTTTGGTCTGTCACTGTGAAGCGGGAGTAATCCTTACACTACCTGATCGATACAACATCATATCTGATCGTATATACACACTGGATGTTTTAAAGCACGTTATTCCAAACAATTTACGAATGTTAGGTGATTTATGCCCTTTATGGATTAAAACCCGACTCTGCATTAACTACGTAATTTTCCATTAGAGTTTTGCCATGGGTCCCCCTCCGGAAGGCCACAGTCCAGATGTTAGTCCCCTTGAAACAACTTTTCCATCACTATTGTGGCCAGAAAGAGTCCCTGTGGGTTTTAAAATTCGCCTGCCTATTGTAGTCTTTGACGGTTCGCCCGTTTGCGAACATTTGCGGAAGTTTGTGTTCGCCGTTCACGAACAGAAATTTTTTTGTTCACGGCATCTCTATTGCCAAGCAGCTTGGTGAAAATAGATCAACTGTTGGAGCAATTGTTAGAAAATGGAAGAGGCTAAAGACGACTGTAAGTCTCCCTCGGACTGGGGCTCCATGCAAGATATCACCTTGTGGGGTATCACTGATAATAAGAAAGGTGAGAAATCAGCCCAGAACTACAAGGGAGGAGGTGGTCAATGGCATGAAGAGAGCTGGGACCACAGTTTCAAAGGTCACTGTCGGTAGAACACTACTCCGTCATGTTTTCAAATCATGCATTACACAGAAGGTTCCCCTGCTCAAGTCATCACATGTCCAGGCCCGTCTGAAGTTTGCCAATGACCATCTGGATAATCCACAGGAGGTATGGGAGAAAGTCATGTGGTCAGATGAGACCAAAATATAACTTTTTGGTCTAAACTTCACTGGTCGTGCTTGGAGGAAAAAGAAGGATGAGTTGCATCCCAAGAACACCATGCCTACTGTGAAGCATGGGGGTGGTAATGTTATGCTTTGAGGGTGCTTTTCTGCAAAAGGACAGGACGACTGTCCCTTTATTAAGGAGAGGATGAATAGGGCCATTTATTGTGAGATTTTGAGCAACAACCTCCTTCCCTCAGTCAGAGCATTGAAGATGGGTCGTGGCTGGGTCTTGCAACATGACAACGACCCGAAGTACACAACCAGGATGACAAAGAAGTGGCTCCGTAAGAAGCATATCAAGGCTCTGCAGTTGCCTAGCCAGTCTCCAGACCTAAATCCAATAGAACATCTTTGGAGGAAGCTGAATCTCTGTGTTGCTCAGTGACAGCTCCAAAACCTGACAGATCTAGAGGAGATCTGTGAGGAGGAGTGGGCCAAAATCCCTGTTGCAGTGTGTGCAAACCTGGTCAAGAACTACAGGAAACGTTTGACCTCTGTAATTGCAAACAAAGGCTTCTGTACCAAATATTAACATTGACTGTGAGGTACAGGGTCAAAGTTTGCTCGATGATGACGTATAGGGGGCGAATCAATATGTTCGCCCGCCATGAGAACTTGCTGGTGGTTAAGTACAAGGACAAGTGAGACGTCCTTGTACTGACCACCATTTACACTAACACCAGCTCCTCTGCTCCTGTGCGAGGTACCACAACCACTACCCCCAAACCAGTTTGTATCCTTGACTACAACAGGCATATGGGAGGGGTGGATCTTTCAGATGAACTACTAAAGACCTACAGTGCCACACGAAAACTGAAAGTGTGGTACAAAAAGCTGGCCGTACACATTGTACAGATGGCAATGTGCAATGCGCACGTGCTATTTCACTCTGCAGGCCACACAGTAACTTTCCTTCAGTTCCAAGAGGTGGTTATCAAGGCCCTATTTTTTCAAAGCCAAGCCGGGGAGGGTCACAGTACTTCTGGAAGTCATGGTGCCTGTAACGGAACGCCTTGCATCCCGACTGGGCACCTTCCGCTGATGCTTGCTCCTAGCGCTTCCCGAGGGCTCCAATCACTCCACCGGACACCATAACCACCTCTCCTAACTCCAGAAAGCAGGAACCAGGAACAAGCTTTTACAAGAGCTTATACTCAGGGGAGTATTGTGATATAGCAATCCCCAAGAGTGTAGTTATCCCATGCCTCAACCATGAGCCAAGACTTCATGAAGGGGTAAAGCAGAACTTCTTTATTGAATGGCCAAAGCTTGGCCTTTTATGCAAGTCCTCCAGCAAGGGCTACTCCCCCAGGGACCAGATAGAGGACAGGCACACAAAATACAGTGACCAATCATCCTACAGCCAGATATATCACAACCCCACATGTATTGTCCATTGTGCCTGCTGATTGCGTTCCAGGCAATGTCCATTGTGATTCTTAATTAGGTCACATGCATTGTCCATTGTGATTGCTAATTGCCTCACAGGCAATGTCCATTGTGCTTACTAACTGTCACTGGGGCCATAGTCACAGGGCAAGAGGCTGGAAAGCAGGCCTCTCCAACTCCGAGTGACAAAGGTGCTTTTGTCACAGTGCCAGTGTTGTACTAGGACAACATTTTCCAGGTCAAGTCCTGCGGACACCAAGGAATAGAAGGACATTTATCCATGGAGTATTAATTTAATTTCATCCATGAAGTACCCTGTAGTTTTACCACCTTATATCTCTGATTTAGTCCTCATAGCTTACAGATCCACTTTTCACCAACCACTACATATTCATTTCTGTGAAACACCTGTTAGGTCAAAAGTATCCTTTCACCACTTAAAATGTTCCTACGGGGGTGCTCTTTCCAAAACGGGGTCACTTCTTGGGATATTTAATTTCTGGGGACCTCAGGAATGTTTTAAATGCGACATGGCACATAAAATCCATGTCTGTTTATTCAAGCCTGCAAAAACCATATTTTGCACTTTGCCTCTAGAGCCCTGCTGTGCACCCATACAGCAGGCTACAAGCACATATGGGGTGTTTCCTGAATTGGGAGAAAATGGAGAACACATCTGGGGTGCATTTTCTCCTTTAACCCCTTGTGAAAGTGAAAAATAGGGATCTGCTATTAATTTTTCATTTTCACAAATGTGTACTTTGAAATCCATTAACAAGGGTTTCTGCCTTCTGTGAGACATCTGTTTGATGAAAAGTACCCTTTCCACCACTTAAAATGTCGTATGGGGGTGCTCTTTCCAAAATCAGGTCATTTCTTGGGGTTTTTAATATCTGGGGACCTCAGGAATTTTTTTTAATGCAACATTTTACCTAAAATCGTTGATCCAGAGGAAGGCAAAAAAAAAACTGTGAGGTAGAAGACAATTTTCCCCACTTAAGGGGAAAAAGATTTATTCCCAACTCTAATCAGGAAATCAGAATAACTCCCTGGACCAACGACCCATCTCTAGTAGCTATAGCCTATAATATTATTACACTCCAGAAATAGTTCCAAGCCCCTCTTTTAGTGAACTCACCATCACCACCTCCTCAGGCAGAGAGTTCCATAGTCTCACTGCTCTTACGGTAAAGAATTCTCTTCTATGTTTGCGTACAAACCTTCTTTGCTCCAGACACGGAGGATGTCCCCTTGTCACAGTACTGGGGATAAATAGATGATGGGAGAGCTCTCTGCACTGACCCCTGATATATTTATACATAGTAATTAGATCTCCCCTCAGTCTTTTTTCTAAAGTGAATAACCCTAATTTTGATAATCTTTCTAGGTACTGTAGTCCACCCATTAAAGTTATTACCTTAGTTGCCCTCCTCTGAACCCTCTCCAGCTCTGCTATGTCTGTCTTGTTCACAGGAGCCCAGAACTGTACACAGTTGGTCTGGACTATGTTCTCATCACGGGCATCTATGCCCCTTTTGATTCAACCCATTATCTTATTGGCCATGGCAGCAGCTGCCTGACACTGGTTTCTACAGCTTAGATTGCTGTTTACTAAAATTCCTAGGTCCTTTTCCATGTTAGTGTTACCCAGTGTTTTAGTATGTACAGGTAACTTGCATTATTCCTTCCCATGTCCATAACCTTACATTTTTCAGTGTTAAACCTCATCTGCAACTTCTCTGCCCAAGCCTCCAATCTATCCAGATCCATCTGTAGCATTATACTGTACTTTACACAGTTTAGTTTCATCTGCAAAAAATTATATTTTACTGTGCAAGCCTTGTAAAATATCATTTATAAACATATTAAAGAGAATAGTGGCCAATACTGACCCCTGAGGTACTCCACTAGTGACAGTGACCCAATCTGAGTGTGTACCGTTAATAACCATCCTCTGTTTTCTATCACTGAGCCAGTTACTTACCCACATACAGACATTTTCTCCCAGTCCAAGCATTCTCATTTTATATGCTAACCTTTTATGCGGTACAGTGTCAAATGCTTTGGAGAATTCCAGATATATACGACATCCATTGATTCGCCACTGTCAAGTCTAGAACTTACCTCCTCATAGAAACTGATTAAATTAGTTGGACATGACCGATCCCTCATAAAGCCATGCTGATATGGCATTATTTGCTTATTTTCATTGACGTACTCCAAGATAGCATCTCCTAGAAAATTTTAAACAGTTTACCCATGACAGATGTTAAACTTACTGGCCTATAGTTTCCGGGCTCTGTTTTTGGACCCTTTTTGAATATTGGCACCACATTTGCTATGCGCCAATCCTGTGGAACACTCCCGGTCAGTATAGAGTCCTCAAATATCAGAAATAAGGGTCTGGCTATGACATTACTTAATTCTCTAAAGATACGGGGGTGTATGCCATCTGGTCCTGGCGATTTGTCTATTTTAATCTTTTTAAGACCCCGCTGTACTTCTTCCTGGGTCAGACAGGGCACTTTTAATGAGGAATTTACTTTTACATTCTGCATTTCATTTGACAGTTCATTTTCCTTAGTGAATACAGTGGAGAAAAAATTATTAATAGCCTTGCTTTTTCCTCATCACTCTCTGCATTACCCTGTAAACGGCCGACACCTTTAGATTTATATTTTTTACCATTTATACTATTGAAGAACATTTTAGGGTTAGTTTTGCTCTCTTTGGCAATAAATCTCTTTGTCTCTAGTGTGGCCTCTTTTATTTGTTTTTTACATATTCTATTTTTTTTCTTATAGTTTTTCAGTGCTTTCTCGCTACCCTCCTGTTTTAGTGATTTCAATGCTTTTTTGTGTCATTTATTGCTTTCTTTACAGTTCTATTTAGCCACATTGGTTTTATCTTGTTCCTTAACATTTTATTCCCATAAAATATGTACCTCTCACAATTAGATTTTAGGATGCTTTTAAAAATAATCCCATTTTGTGGCTATATTTTTATTTTTGAGGACTTAGTTAGCCTATGGCCACTCTTAGTTGGCTAAATTTTGCTTTTTTGAAGTTTGGTAGTTTTTTGTTCCTCCCTGAAGAAACACTCTTTTGAATGACAATTGGAAGGTTATTACTTTACGGTCACTATTTCCCAGGTGTCCTCCAACCTGCACATTTCTTGTTCTGTCAGGTCTATTGGTTAATACTAAGTCCAGTATGGTCGTCCCTCTAGTCGGGTCCTGAACCAGTTGGGAAAGGTAATTGTCTTTGGATATTGCCAAGAATCTGTTTCCTTTACGAGATATACAGGTTTAAGTTTCCCAGTCTACATCTGGGTAGTTGAAGTCCCCCATAATAACAAACTCATTATGATCTGCCACCTCATTTAGTAGTAGATTTTCTGTGTTTTCTATATTAGGTGGTTTATAATAAACTCCTATTATTATTTTATTATTATTTTTGCCTCCATGTCCACAGTGACTCCACATGTTCATGTCCCTCACTTATATCTTCTTGGACTGTGGGCTTTAGACAGGACTTTACATAAAGGCAGACCCCTCCCCCTCTCCGGTCCTTTCTAAACAGACTGTAACCCTGTACATTAACTGCCCAGTCATAGCTATCATCTAGTCATGTCTCAGTTATTCCCACTATATCATAGTCCTCCTCACACATCACTAATTCCAATTCCCCAATTTTATTAGTCAGGCTTCTGGCATTATTAAATAGGGGTATTTTTTTTAACTCACAGTTCATCCAAACAAACATTGAGAAATCTCCCAAACAATGGATCTATTATCTGGTCAAACACTCACTATTTTCTTAGTCTCTTGACCATACCTCAGTAATCCAGAATACACATTGTAACATTAGAACCATTTAGAACCATTGTTTCGGAGAAGACCCAATGCTTACACTTGACCACCTATGTAAAGAAATCCATGATTAGCTATTACTCAGCATTGGTTCAACCATACAATGTATCATTAACAGAAATACTATTTCTACCCATTCACTACAATTGTCTATATGAGTAAATATATTTTATTGAATCTGTCTAAATCTTCTTCTTCCAAGACCAGACTGTGTAAATATTTTGCACAGACTGCTAACTTTTCATTTACAGATTTTAAGTCCAAGGATACTGAACTCCCCTGCCCTTCTGAATAAGACAGGATCAGATAAAAATGGCTTCTCCTAATGTTCCTGTTCATATACTTATATATAGGCCTTATATAATGGACTCTTTTTATCTGTAAAAGTTCTGACAAATCCCCCCCCCCCTTTTCCGTTATTCCAGTCGTTACTGGACATTTATGTCCATCAAAATATATATTTCACTTTAGGAATAGATTTCCTTCTTTATCAAATGTTTGTATCCTTGATCGGTATATTATCACAGAGATTCTATGTCCAATGGCTTTAGTATGCAGGTTAGAGCAATATTTGGCATGCATCATGCCATTATTGTCATAAGCTCTGTTCCCAATGCACAATGTACTAATTCGACACTTTTCCAAATAAACTGATAAGATAAGATGTCTTCGGATCCAACTTCCCAAAGATTCTTGAAGTAAAATCTTCTTTGCCTCCATTCATAATCCTGGGACAGCTGGGAAAATCACTCCTGATGATAGATTCGGGTCGATGATCGTTTCTGTCTTGAATGGACCTCTCGGATCAACACCATCTCCACGATATCTGTAGCCTCGGTTGTCATTATCGTCTCCAGGACTTACGTCTGGTTCCAGACCGTCATTTTTCTATTAAAGAAAATGAGAGTATAAATATATATTCTTAGTATTTTACAGCTACAGTCTCCCAAATTGGCCAATTACAATCATTTGCAAGGAAACACAATATCAGTATATCTGAAACTGAGAGAAATCAGCCTCACGCTACCCTTATTCATTCTCCTTCTCAGCATCACCTTCCAATATTCTCAATTGTGATCTAGGATGACATACTCACAATTGATTTACATGGACCCATTTTTTTATGAACCCATCTTTCGTGTTAATTCTCACCTTATACACTACAGGTGATATTTTATCAATAATGTCATAAGGACCTTTCCATGATGGAAGAAACTTATTTTCTTTTACCCGATCCCGGGCAACGTTGTAAAGATATACCTTATCACCGACTTTGTATTCTTTCTTAGTCGTTTTTAAATCGTAATATGTTTTGTTACTTACGACAGCTTTCTCTAGGTTCTTCTGCGCGAAAGCAAACGCATGCTGAAGATACTTACGAAGATCCTCCACATACTGATGTGTCGTGGCTGCATTGATCAAGTTATGATCGGACGTGCGATACAACAGGTGTTGTGGAAGTATCATTCTTCTCCCCGTCATCAGCTCGAAAGGTGACATCTTGGTAGCAGTGCTCGGAGTTGCTCGAATAGCCATGAGTACCAATGGTAATCTCACGTCCCAATCTTTACCTGTCTCCTTAACATACTTTTTAAGTATATCGACAATGGATTGGTTATACCGTTCCACAGACCCGCTAGATGCTGAATGGTAGGCAATATGTAGTCTTCTCTTCACCCCCAAGATTTTCCACATCTTGGTCATTACCTCACTTACAAAGTGCGATCCACACCTGTGTGAATCAATTCTTAATGGCAACCCAAATCTGGAAAATACATGATTTATTAACAAAGTGGCACATGTTTCGGCTGTGTTATTACAAGCTGGTAAACACTCTACCCATTTGGTAAACACACAAGTGACTGTTAACATGTATCTATTTCCTCGGGATGACCTGGTGACAGGACCAATAAAATCGATCAGTATATTGGACCATGGTAATGAAAACCCTTTCTTTTGGAGTGGAGCACAATGTTTAGGACCTTGAGGTTGAAATTGCGCACATACTAAACAACCTTGACAATAACTCTGGATATCCTTCAACATATGAGGCCAATAAGCATAATCACGCAGTGACTCATATGTGATCTTTTCTCCACGTTGACCAGCTGTTGGTGAATCATGGGCATGCTGTAACATTAAACCTCTAAATGAAGTAGGGACTACCCATTGTTGAATACAATTTTTAGATGTCCTCATCAGTAACCCATCTTGAATACTAAATTGGGATTTGGTATTCATAAGTAATCGGAGATCCTCCTTTTGGGCATACTCATCTTCCGACATGGGATTACTATTAGGATCCTCAATATGTTTATAAAAGATTCCTAGTATAGGATCTTCCTTCTGACTTTTGATCAGATCTTCACTTACAGATTCCTGACTCCGTTGAGCTACCCTATGATCATTCTGGGCCTTAGCCTGTTGTCTAGTGATAGCGTCAATAGGGATTATCTGTAATAAATTATCTATTTCAATTCAATCACCATTAATAGCTCCTTGTTTAGCTAATCTATCGGCTAAGTCATTACCCTCTCTGTCTATATCCTGGGTTTTAGAATGACCCTTGGTCTTCTTCCAATAAATGGTTAATCCATTATCTTGGACTAATTCATCTGTGACACAAAACAATTTAGCATGTTTTACTGGTTTGTTATTAGATCTTAACATATTATTCCTTTTCCATGTGGGTATGTATTCTACAAAACTGTTCCGGACATAATTTGAATCAGTAACTATAACAAATTCCTTGAGATTATGTTCCATGGCAATTTGAACCATTTGGTATACAGCAGCTAATTCCACTACCTGGCTACTCTATGCACCAATGCTGTATCCTACAGAAATATTATGGCATTCATTTATCCAAGTAATACCAATTCCTGCCACTAATTTCCTTTCATCTCCTATCATGGTGTGGTAAGCACAACCATCTATATATACACAGGGAAGTAAAGAACAATATTCTTCTTCATATACTTTGTAAGGGGATGATTTTTGTTCTTCTAGAAAATCATCTACCAGCTCTTCTTAATGAGAATGAGCAGCACAGTCATGAAGTTCAGCCAGCCCTTGGGCTATGGGACACTTTTTATTTTGCTTATACCGAACTTCTAACAGCCATCCTTGTAAAGACAAGGTCCAAGCAGTGATTCTGCTATTGGATAAGTTACCATCCCTAATTTTGTCACTCTGCAAATATTGTAGGGGCTGATGTGCCGTTTCAATAATGATTTTCTCACCTTGTATAAAACTTCTGAAGTTTTGAAGTGCCCAGACTGTGGCTAATAAAGCTTTTTCACAGTCATCAAACTTTACTTCTACTGGTGATGGGGACTTACTGGCATAGGCTATAACCTTATTCAATTTATCTTCTTTTTGGCATAACACAGCACTGATACTAAGATCTGTAAAACCAGTTTCCAGATAAAAGGGTTTACTCCCTTCTGGATATGCCAGACATGGTGCTTGGATCAGTTTTCTTTTAAGTCTATTCATGGTTTGTTCCTGATCCTCCCCCCATGTCCATGGTACACCTTTCTTTAACAATGTTAACAACGGTTTACTAATTTCAGCATAATTATCAATGAATTTGCGTGAGTAATTCATCATACCCAAAAATGACCTTAATTCGCTGACATTGGTAGGTGTTTAGAAGTTACCTCATGCCCAAGGAAATTGACCTTGGTCCGACACCACTGGGCTTTCTGTAAAGAAATTTTTACACCTGCTTCCCTTAATTGATTAAGCACATACCTAATCTCCTGGATATGCTTATCAAATGAGGTACTTTTCATTAAAATGTCATCTACGTACGTTAAGTTTCCTCTTTCCGTGGCATCAGGCATAGCTTTATGTAAAAACACCGCAAATTTATGACCTGAGTTTATGTACCCAAACTGTAATCTGGTCCAGGTAAACTGTTCTTTACCAAAGGTAAAGGCCAATTTGTATTGGTCTTCAGGACTCACCTTGATGGTCCAATATCCCTGAGCGCAGTCTAAGGTGGTAAAGATCCTGGCGCTTTTCATTTGTACCAAGCATTGGTCTATATATGACATGGGCCAGCCGGACATATATACACATTTATTGAGCTGTCGAAGATCATCACATAAACGCCATTGACCATTCGGTTTTAGAATTCCAAGAATAGGATTATTATAAGAACTGTGCACTGGTCTTATAATACCTCTCTCCTTGAGATTTTGAATTATTTCCGCTAGCGAGTCATAACAAGCTAGTGGAAGACGATATTGCTTGATATAAACGGGAGGTGCATCAGGATCAGTCTGAATCCTGGCAACATGTATGTCAGTCAGACCACAATCATAGGAATCTTTCGCAAATATATCCTTAATTTCTAATAGAACTTCCTTTAATTGTTGGCGCTCTAAGTCATTGGAGCATCCGTCAGCTAACGATAATTGTTGCTGGACCATTTCCATAAACCCTGGAAAAATTTCAGGTTGACCTATTTCATAGGCTACCTCCAATCTGTCAGTGAGGTCATGATTTGACTTACCTGTCTTTTCAGCAAACTCCTGATATTCCTGGGCTTCCTGCTCATTAATTGTATGATCAAAGGTAAGGGAGGATTCCTCTACCTTGCAGGTACCTTCTTCAAGATAAAAAGGATACACTGAACTGATGGTGAACAATCCTTAAGGAGAAGAATGGAATGTTTGTTCAACCAATTGTTCTTCTGTTAAATACGATTCAGGTATCAGGCAAATAATTACATTCTGCAACCCAAAAGTGTAATAATTTGAATCTAATGCCATACCAATGATAGTGTCTTTAGACAAATGAACTTCATTTGGCGTGCCATTATTCATGATTATTTGGGTTTTAAAAAATTTAAATTCACTATAGGGGTAGTATTTACTGAAATACCTATTTGTTGCATTCTGCTTGATAAACATATCAATGCATCAAAATTTTGTAATTTTTGGCCTCTTGATACCTGAATAGGTAACAGGAAATTATTAGAACCTGGAGGTATGATTATATCTCGTGGTACTAATATGTTGACTGCATATGGCAGTACCTGGGATGACTTGAGGACTTCAATGTCATTCATAAAATCATCAGGATTTCCTTTTAATCTTGTCCACAATATGGAATACTATATCCACATGGATGGCAAAACGATGCAATATATCGTTGCCAATGTACAACTCATTAAGCACCAGGAATAAATGAGTTGCTGATTTACCTGCAATAGAAAGGGTTAACATACATTTTGCAATGATGTTATGATTATCAGACTTAATATCCAAGTCATGTATCCAATTATCTTGGGGATTTGGATACCTGATTACTTTTGGATTGGCCAACTGATTTAATAGATCTCTACTAACGTAGCTATTCTCATAGCGCAAATCCAATTTAGCCCTTTTAGTTCTTCCGAGGTCATTTACTTGTACTGGGAAGAATATTTCATCATCCACTTTTTCAATTCCCACTAGGAATTGTTCATGATCACTAGTAGTTTCTGGGTGAAGGTGGATTGTAAGTACTTTTTGACTCGCTCAAAGTTCCCCTTTGACTCGCTCAGGAGACACACATATGGTGTTATTCTCCTGTTCACCTATAGTGGAATTCGGGGTTGTTTGCAGGAAAGAGACATCAGGGACTTGGCTGTTTCTAAAATAGATCTCTATGGGATCCAGCCTTTCCTCTATCACATGGCAACTACGCTGTCAGTGATGGGATTGTGACAATTTATAATTGATGGGCATCCCCACCTGGGACCAAATAATCTTATTGACATAATCAATAATAGGACTCAATATTTTGAGGAAGTCAATGCCAATAATCAATCGATCAGTAGGCATATCCAGGAACAATGAGGGATGACTTATTATTTTATTTCCCATCTTAAAATCTAGCCAAGCTTTCCCTAAAACTTTTGCCTTAAACACTCACCAGGTTAGCATTAAAACTTTTTAACTTATATCTCTCAGAAGATACCTCCTGCAATTGCTGGAAATACTTCTGAGATAACAAAGTTGCTTGGCTACCTGTATCCATCAAAGCTAAAATTGGAGGGAAATTATCAAACAATTCGACTTTCATATAATATCGACATTCCATTTCCTATAAAGAACAAAGATATTTGGCATGATAAGTGAAATTATTTTTCCTTTGGCAGGCATACTTATCCTTGACTCCTCCTCCTTCTTCCTTTTATTAGAAGGATTGCATGTCATCTGCACATCTGAAGTCCTTGTGGGCTGTAAGACAGAACAAACAAGTTTCCCCTCCCCCCTGCCATGTGGCTTTGGAAGAGTTAAATTCCTTTCAGGGGAAAAGACAACTGAGAAGACCCAATGCTTACACTTGACCACCTATATAAAGAAATCCATGATTAGCTATTACTCAGCATTGGTTCAACCATACTATGTATCATTAACAGAAATATTATTTCTACCCATTCACTACAATTGTCTGTAAATATGTGAGTAAATATATTTTATTGAATCTGTCTAAATCTTCTTCTTCCAAGATCAGACTGTGTAAATATTTTGCACAGACTGCTAACTTTTTATTTACAGATTTTAAGTCCAAGGATACTAAACTCCCCTGCTCTTCTGAATAAGACAGGATCAGATAAAAATGGCTTCTCCTAATGTTCCTGTTCATATACTTATATATAGGCCTTATATAATGGACTCTTTTTATCCGTAAAAGTTCTGACAGGTCAGCAAAATCCATATTTTACTGTTTGACTCTAGAGCCCTGCTGTGTGCCAAAACATATTTTTTTTAAAAACATATGAGATATTGCCGTATTCGGGAGGAAATGGGGAAAAATGTGGGGTGCATTTTGTCCTGTTACCCTTTGGGAAAGTGAAAAAGGTGGGTGTAAAGCAACTTTTTTGTAAAAAAAAAATGCAATCTTCTATTTCCACTGCAAGTGTCTCCTAATTCTAGGAAACACCTTTCAGCTCAACGTGCTCATAACACACCTTGAAAGATTCCTTGAGGGGTGTAGTTTCGAAAATGGGGTCACTTTTTGGGGGTTTCCACTGTAGGGCCTTCTCAGGGTGTCTTCATATGCGACATAGCTCCCAATTATCATTCCAGCTAAATCTGCTCTCCAAAAGCCATATGGTGCTCCTTCCACTCTGAAGCCTGCTGTGCGCCCGTACATGAATTTTTGAGCACATAGGGGGTGTTTCCATATTCGGATGGAAATGAGGAACAAAATGTGGGGTGCATTTTGTCCTGTTACCCTTTGGGAAAGTGAAAAATGTGGGTGTAAGGAAACTTTTTTGTGAAAAAAATGCAATTTTACATTTTCACTGCCAAGTGTTTCTTAATTCTAGGAAAGACGTTTGAGGTCAACGTGCTCACGACACACCATGAAAGATTCCTTGAGGGGTGTAGTTTTCAAAATGGGGTCACTTTTTGGGGGTTTCCACTGTACGGGCACCTCAGAGTGTCTTCATATGCGGGTCTGAAACATAGCTCTCAAATACCATTTCAGCTAAATCCGATCTCCTTAAACCACATGGCGCTCCTTCCACTCTAAAGCCTGCCATGCGCCCGTACATCATTTTTTGAGCACAAATGGGTTGCTGCCATATTCATGGGGAAATAGGGAACAAAATTCAGGGTGCATTTTGTCCTGTTAACCTTCTGGAAAGGGAAAAATGTGGGTGTAAAGCAATATTTCTTTAAAATAAATGCAATTTTTTATTTTCACTGCCAAGTGTTTCTTAATTCTAGAAAAGACGTTTGAGCTCAAAGTGCTCACCACATACCTTGAAAGATTCCTTGAGGGGTGTAGTTTCCAATATGGGGTCACTTTTTGGGGTTTCCACGGTAGGGCCACCTCAGAGTGTCTTCATATGCGACATAGATCCCAATTACAATTTCAGCTAAATCCGCTCTCCTTAAACCATATGGTGCTCATTCCACTCTAAAGCCTGCCAGGCACCTATACCTCATTTTATAAGCACATATGGGTTTCTGCCTTATTCATGTGGAAATGGGGAACAAAATGTTGGATGCATTTTGTCCTGTTACCCTTTTGGAAAAGGAAAAATGTGGGTGTAAAGCAACTTTAAAAAAAAAATTAACTGCAATTTTTCATTTTCACTTCCAAGTGCTTCCTAATTCTAGGAAACACCTTTAAGCTCAAAGTGCTCACTACACACCTTGAAAGATTCCTTGAGGGGTGTAGTTTCCAATATGCGGTCACTTTTTGGGGGACTCCACTGTAGGGACACCTCTGGGTGTCATTATATGCGACTTAGCTCGCAATTGCCATTCCAGCAAATCCGCTCTCCAAAAGCCATATGGTGCTCCTTCCACTCTGAAACCAGCTGTGCGCCCATACATCATTTTTAGCACAATGTTGCCATATTCGGATGGAAATGAGGAACAAAATGTGAAGTGCATTTTGTCCTGTTACCTTTGAGAAAGTGAAAAATGTGGGTGTAAAGCAACTTTTTTGTAAAAAAAAATGCAATTTTTCTTTTTCACTGCCAAGTGTGTCCTAATTCTAGGAAAGACGTTTGAGGTCAACGTGCTCACGACACACCTTGAAAGATTCCTTGAGGGGTGTAGTTTCCAAAATGGGGTCACTTTTTGGGGGTTTCCACTGCAGGGCCGGTGCTCCTTCCACTCTGAAGCCTGCTATGCGCCCATACAACTTTTTTTGAAAACATATGGGGTATTGCCGTATTCGGGGGGAAATGGGGAACAAAATGTGGACACTAAATGTTGCGCAAATAATGTATATTTCCCCAAAATACACTGGTTTCAACAATTATACAGAATTTGATACAGATAGGAACACGCTGAAGACACTAAATGTTGAACAAATAATGTACATTTCCCCAAAATACACTGGTTTCACCTGTGGTACAATATTTGACACTGAGAGGCATACAATGTGGACACTAAATGTTGCAAAAATACTGTACATTTCTCCAAAATACACTAGTTTCACCTGTGGTACAGTGTTTGACAAAGAGAGGAACACGCTGTGGACACTAAATGTTGCAGAAATAATGTACATTTCCCCAAAATACACTGGTTTCCCTGTGGTACAGTATTTGACACAGAGAGGCACATGCTGTGGACACTAAATGTTGCACAAATAATGTACATTTCCCAAAAATACACTGTTTTCAACAGTTATACCGTATTTGACACAGAGAGGGACATGCTGTGGACAATAAATGTTGCACGAATAATGTACATTTGCCCAAAATACACTGGTTTCACCTGTGGTACAATATATGACATATAGAGGCACAGCAGTGGACATTAAATGTTGCAAAAATAATGTACATTTCCCCATAATACACTGGTTACACCTGTGGTACAGTATTTGACAATGAGAGGCACATGCTATGGACAATAGATGTTGCACAAATAACGTACATTTCCCCAAAATACACTGGTTTCAGCAGTTATAAAGTATTTGAAACAGAGAGGGACAAGCTGTGGACACTAAATGTTGCACAAAAAAGTACCTTCCCAAAATACACTGTTTTCAACAGTTATACAGTATTTGAAACAGAGGGACAAGCTGTGGACACTAAATGTTGCACAGATAATGTACACTTCCCCAAAATACACTGGTTTCACCTGTGGTACAGTATTTGACAAAGAGAGGAACACGCTGTGGACACTAAATGTAGCACAAATAATATACATTTCCCTTAAATATACTAGTTTCACCTGTGGTACAGAATTTGACACAAAGAGGCACACGCTGTGGATACTAAATTTTGAACAAATAATGTACATTTTCCCAAAATACACTAGAGTAACCTGTGGTACGGTATTTGACACAGAGAGGTGCACGCTGTGCACACTACATGTTGCACAAATAATGTACATTTCCCTAAAATACACTGACTTCACCTGTGGTACAGTATTTGACACAGAGAGGGACACGTTGTGGACATTAAATGTTGCCAAAATAATGTCAATTTCCCCAAAATACACTGGTTTCACCTGTGGTACAGTATTTGACAAAGAGAGGAACACGCTGTGGACACTAAATGTTGCACAAATAATGTACATTTCCCCAAAATATATTGTTTTCACCTGTGGTACAGTATTTTAAGCAGAGAGGCGCACGCTGTGGACATTAAGTGTTGCACAAATAATGTACATTTACCCAAAATACACTGTTTTCAACAGTTATTCAGTATCTGAAAAAGAGAGGGACACGCTGTGGACAATAAATGTTGCAAAAATAATGTACATTGCCCCAAAACACACTGGTTTAACCTGTGGTACAGTATGTTACGGTATAACCCGGTATAGTGAGGGTTAATACCGTTCGGGAAATTCCCCTGGCGAAGAGCACAGCAACCCACACACTCGAATCCACCAAACTGGAACCATACGAAGTCCTCCTTTCCTGGAACAGGCAAGAGAACGTTCTGAAGTAGCAATTCCCCACAAGTACGAGACTAGGCTCTGTATTGATGGTTAAACAGGAATTCGCTTTATTGAGGGCTACCTGCCCGGTATTTATGCAGGTCTCCCACCTGGTGGACACTCCCCTAGGGGACCAGAAGGAAAACTGAGACACAGGGGATATAGCAGCCAATCACACACAATGGGATAATAGGACAGACATCACTATTCAATATACAAAGTCCCACCATTTACAGTACATATAGACATTTAACATATCCCAAAATGGCATGAATTAGACCAGGGGTTCAAACGTTTAGCATGGGCTGATGAGAGGGCCCATAATCCTGGGGCAAGAGGCTGGCAATCAGGCTTCTCCAGCACCCAGTAGCGAGGTTGGTTTCGTCACACAGTGTTTGACACAGAGAGGCACACACTGTGGACACTAACTGTTGCAGAAATAATGTACATTTCCCAAAAATACACTGGTTTCACCTGTGGTACAGTATTTGACAAAGAGAGGCACACGCTGTGGACACAAAATGTTGCACAAATAATGCATATTTCCCCAAAATACACTGGTTTCACCTGTGGTACAGTATTTGACACAGAGAGGCACACGCTGTGGACACTAAATGTTGCACAAATAATGTACATTTCCCCAAAATACACTGGTTTCAACAGTTATACAGTGTTTGATACTTAGAGGAACACGTTGTGGACACTAAATGTTGCAAAGATAATGTACATTCCCGAAAATACAGTGGTTTTACCTGTGGTACAGTATTTGACAAAGAGAGGCACACGCTGTGGACACTAAATGTTGCACAAATAATGTACATTTCCCCAAAATATATTGTTTTCACCTGTGGTACAGTATTTTAAGCTGAGAGGCGCACGCTGTGGACATTAAATGTTGCACAAATAATGTACATTTCCCCAAAATACACTGGTTTCACCTGTGGTACAGCATTTGACAAAGAGAGGCACACGCTGTGGACACTAAATGTTGCACAAATAATGTACATTTCGCCAAAATACACTGGTTCCAACAGTTATACAGTATTTGATATCGATATGAACACGCTGTGGACACTAAATGTTGCACAAATAATGTACATTTCCCAAAAATACACTGGTTTCATCTGTGGTACAGTATTTGACACAGAGAGGCACACGCTGTGGACACTAAATTTTGCAAAAGTAATGACCATTTCCCGAAAATACACGGTTTTTACCCGTGGTACAGTATTTGACACAGAGAGTCACACGCTGTGGACACTAAATGTTGCACAAATAATGTGCATTTCCCCAAAATACACTGGTTTCACCGGTGGTACAATATTTGTCAAAGAGAAGCAAACGCTGTAGACATTAAATGTTGCACAAATAATGTACATTTCCCAAAAATACACTGGTTTCACCTGTGGTACAGCATTTGACAAAGAGAGGCACAAGCTGTGGACACTAAATGTTGCACAAATAATCTACATTTAACCAAAATACACTGGTTTCATCTGTGGTATAGCATTTGACAAAGAGAGGCACACGCTGTGGACACTAAATGTTGCACAAATAATGTACATTTCGCCAAAATACACTGGTTCCAACAGTTATACAGTATTTGATATCGATATGAACACGCTGTGGACACTAAATGTTGCACAAATAATGTACATTTCCTAAAAATACACTGGTTTCACCTGTGGTACAGTATTTGACACAGAGAGGCACACGCTGTGGACACTAAATGTTGCACAAGTAATTACTATTTCACGAAAATACACGGTATTTACCCGTGGTACAGTATTTGACACAGAGAGTCACACGCTGTGGACACTAAATGTTGCACAAATGATGTACATTTCCCCAAAATACACTGGTTTCACCAGTGGTACAGCATTTGTCAAAGAGAAGCAAACGCTGTGGACATTAAATGTTGCACAAATAATGTACATTTCCCAAAAATACACTGGTTTCACCTGTGGTACAGCATTTGACAAAGAGAGGCACAAGCTGTGGACACTAAATGTTGCACAAATAATGTACATTTCCCAAAAATAAACTGGTTTCACCTGTGGTACAGCATTTGACAAAGAGAGGCACACACTGTGGACACTAAATGTTACACAAATAATGTACATTTCGCCAAAATACACTGGTTTCAACAGTTATACAGTATTTAATACCGATAGGAACACGCTGTGGACACTAAATGTTGCACAAATAATGTACATTTCCCAAAAATAAACTGGTTTCACCTGTGGTACAGTATTTGACACAGAGAGGCACACGCTGTGGACACTAAATGTTGCACAAGTAATATACATTTCCCCAAAATACACTGTTTTTACCCGTGGAACAGTATTTGACAAAGAGAGTCACACGCTGTGGACACTAAATGTTGCAAAAATAATGTACATTTCGACAAAATACACTAGTTTCTCCTGTGGTACATTATTTGACACAGAGCGAAAGACGCTGTGGACACTAAATGTTGCACAAATATTCTACATTTTCTTAAAATACACTGGTTTAACCTGTGGTACAGTATTTGACACAGAGAGGCACACGCTGTGGACACTAAATGTTGCAGAAATAATGTACATTTCCCAAAAATACACTGGTTTCACCTGTGGTACAGTATTTGACAAAGAGAGGCACACGCTGTGGACACAAAATGTTTCACAAATAATGTACATTTGCCCGAAATACACTGGTTTCACCTGTAGTACAGTACTTGACAAAGAGAGGCAAACACTGTGGACACTAAATGTTGCACAAATAGTGTACATTTCCCCAAAATACACTGGTTTCACCTGTGGTACAGTATTTGACACAGAGGCAAACGCTGTAGACACTAAATGTTGCACAAATAATGCACATTTCCCAAAAATACACTGGTTTCATCTGTGGTACAGTATTTGACAAAGAGAGGCACACGCTGTGGAAACTAAATGTTGCACAAATGTACATTTCCCCAAAATACACTGATTTCACCGGTGGTACAGTATTTTCCAAACAGAGGCAAACGCTGTGGACACTAAATGTTGCACAAATTATGTACATTTCCCCAAAATACACTGGTTTCACCTGTGGTACAGCATTTGACAAAGAGAGGCACACGCTGTGGACACTAAATGTTGCACAAATAATGTACATTTCCCAAAAATACACTGGTTTCACCTGTGGTACAGTGTTTGACACAGAGACGCACACGCTGTGGACACTAAATGTTGCACAAATGTACATTTCCCCAAAATACACTGGTTTCACCTGTGGTACAGTATTTGATACAGAGAGGCACACGCTGTGGACACTAAATGTTGCACAAATAATGTACATTTCCCCCAAATACACTGGTTTCACCTGTGTTACAGTATTTCACACACAGAGGCAGACGCTGTGGACACTAAATGTTGCACAAATAATGTACATTTCCCCAAAATACACTGGTTTTACCTGTGGTACAGTATTTGACAAAGAGAGGCACAGGCTGTGGACACTAAATGTTGCACAAATAATGTACATTTTCCAAAAATACACTGGTTTCACCTGTAGTACAGTGTTTGACACAGAGACGCACACGCTGTGGACACTAAATGTTGCACAAATAATGCACATTTCCCAAAAATACACTGGTTTAATCTGTGGTACAGTATTTGACAAAGAGAGGCACACACTGTGGAAACTAAATGTTGCACAAATAATGTACATTTCCCCAAAATACACTGATTTCACCGGTGGTACAGTATTTTCCAAACAGAGGCAAACGCTGTGGACACTAAATGTTGCACAAATTATGTACATTTCCCCAAAATACACTGGTTTCACCTTTGGTACAGCATTTGACAAAGAGAGGCACACGCTGTGGACACTAAATGTTGCACAAATAATGTACATTTCCCAAAAATACACTGGTTTCACCTGTGGTACAGTATTTGACACAGAGAGGCACACGCTGTGGACACTAAATGTTGCACAAATGTACATTTCCCCAAAATACACTGGTTTCACCTGTGGTACAGTATTTGATACAGAGAGGCACACGCTGTGGACACTAAATGTTGCACAAATAATGTACATTTCCCCCAAATACACTGGTTTCACCTGTGGTACAGTATTTGACACAGAGAGGCAAACGCTGTAGACACTAAATGTTGCACAAATAATGTACATTTCCCCAAAATACACTGGTTTCACCTGTGGTACAGTATTTGACAAAGAGAGGCACACGCTGTGGAAACTAAATGTTGCACAAATAATGTACATTTTCCAAAAATACACTGGTTTCACCTGTAGTACAGTGTTTGACACAGAGACGCACACGCTGTGGACACTAAAAGTTGCACAATGTAGCAGAGTAATGAGTAATGGTATAATCCACGGTATCTCCGCTGGTAGTCTTATCCAGCATACAAGATACAGTTAGCGTAAGGATAATCCCTTTTTCCAGGAACTGAATCCCTGTAACCAGTTCGTGATTAGACAATGTACAATTCTCTAGGGGATATTGTTCCATGAAACACAATGGATTTAATGTTAATAGGGTTATCTTCCAGGCTGAGGGGATGGGATGTGTAGCATACAACTAGCTGAAACTAGCATACGAATGCACTCAGTGTTTTAGAGGGTAAAATGAACACATGAACCCAGTCTTGGCTATACTGAAGTGGCTAGGTTTGCCACAATGCTCCCCCAGAACCACAAGCCGGGATACACAGTCTGATCCCAACGGATCGGCTTGGGGATGTCCGGAGGAGTACTCACAGATCACTTTTCAAGTTCAGTTTGTCTGGATAACCCATCGGCGTTGCCATTCTGTTTCCCAGGGCGGTAGTGGATAGAAAAGTCAAAAGGCTGCAGCGCAGCAGCCTGGCATTGTCTCCTGACACCCTGTTCAGCCACACCAACGGGTTGTGATCTGTGAGTAAGGAAAAGGGTTGCCCATACAAGTAGGGCTGCAGCTTTTTAATGGCCCACACCACGGCCAGACATTCTTTTTCGTTGGCGGCGTAGCTTACTTCTCTGGGTAGGAGTTTTCTGCTTAGGTAAGCCACTGGGTGCTCGCCGCCATCTGCTCCGACTTGGCTCAGCACTGCTCCCAATCCAAACATAGAAGCGTCTGTGTGGACAAGGAATCGTTTAGTTGGATCAGGAGCAGCGAGTACAGGAGCATTAATCAGAGCTGTTTTCAGTTGCTGGAAGGCCAGTTCACACTCTGGGGTCCAGACTACTAGCTTAGGGAGGTTTTTACGGGTCAAATCCGTGAGGGGCTTGGCTAGGGTGCTGTAATTGGGCACAAATTTCCGGTAGTACCCGTCGGTACCCAGGAAGGCTAGGACTTGGATCTTAGTACGGGGGGTTGGCCACTTGGCCACGGCCTCTATCTTGGCGGGCTCGGGTTTATGTTGGCTGCTCCCTACTCGGTGGCCTAGATATTGGACTTCAGCCATCCCTATATGGCATTTACTGGGTTTAAGGGTTAACCCTGCTTTCCTGATGCGGTCTAGTATGGCTCCTATGTGGGTCAGGTGTTCGGCCCAGGAGTGACTAAAAATGGCTATGTTGTCTAAATAGGTGCAAGCGTACTCTTGGAACTCGTCCAATAGCCGATCCACCATCCTTTGAAAAGTAGCCGGGGCGTTTTTCATCCCGAATGGCATGACCTTAAACTGGTACAGGCCAAACGGGGTGACAAACGCTGACTTGGGGATGGCTTCCATGGCTAAGGGAATCTGCCAGTACCCCTTACAAAGATCTATTGTAGTGAGGTACTGGCCTCTGGCCATTTTATCCAGGAGCTCGTCTATCCTGGGCATAGGGTAGGCGTGAGATACGGTTTTGTCATTGAGCCTCCTGTAGTCTACGCAAAAGCGGGTTGTCCCATCCCGCTTCGGCACTAGCACTACCGGGGAGGCCCAAGGACTGTCAGAGTGTTCTATAACCCCTAACTGTAACATTTCCTCAATCTCTTTGCGCATGTTCTCCTTTATGGACTCTGGTATGCGGTACGGGGGTTGTCGTAGCGGGGTTTGTCCGGGGGTCTCTACCCTATGGGTAGCTAGGGGTGTGTACCCGGGGAGATTAGAGAACATGGCCCCTTTATCCTGAATTAACCTTTGTGCTTGTGCCCATTCCTGGGAGCTCAGGCGCACTCCCAACTGTACTTCTCCCAGGCCCTCGTTCTGGGCTTCTCTCTCTAGGAGGTCTGGGAGGGGTAAGTTATCAAAGTCCTCTGCGGCAGAAGCACAGATGGCAGCTACATTTTCCACGCGCTCGTAGTATGGCTTCAGCATATTCACGTGGAGCATGCGTCTGCTACCCGCCCCAGCGCAGGGGTCGATCACATAGGTGGTATCACAGATCTGTTCTACTACCTTGTATGGGCCCTGCCAGGAGGCATTGTGGACTGGCCTCAGGATTAGCACCTTCTGCCCTATCTGAAAGCTGCGGTCTCTGGCCCCCCTATCATACCATCTGCGCTGTCGTTGTTGGGCTGCCTGGAGGTTGGTATGCACTGTCTGAGTCAATTCCTCCAGGCCCTTACGAAACTCTAGCACATATGGGACGATAGGGGTACCCCAAGTGTTCACCTTCCCTTTCCAGTGTTCTCGGATGAGATCTAAGGGACCTCTCACCCTTCTCCCGAACAGTAGTTCAAAGGGGGAGAACCCGGTGGACTCTTGGGGAACCTCCCTGTATGCAAATAGCAAATGAGGTAAGAAGGGGGTGATAAGCCGAATTTAAGATGGGTTTAATACCGTATACCTTCCAGAGTTGGTGGGTAACCTCTGCAGTGAATTGGGTGCCCCTATCTGAAATAATCTCCCGGGGAAATCCCATGCGGGAGAAGATTTGCATCAGGGCATCCGCTATGGTTTCTGCGTGAACATTGGTCAGCGCCACCGTCTCTGGATTTCTGGTGGCATAGTCCACTACGGTCAAGATGTACTTCTTGCCGGAGGGACTGGGTTTAGCTAGGGGGCCGATGAGGTCTACTGCCACTCGACTAAATGGTTCCTCAATGATTGGAAGGGGTTGGAGCTTCTCTTTATAGCGATCTCCTCGCTTCCCTACTTTCTGGAAAGTATCGCAGGTTTGGCAAAATTGCTTGATATCCTTTGAGATACCTGGCCAGAAAAAGTTCTGAGTCAGCCGATGTTTAGTTCGGCTGACCCCTAGATGTCCTGACAGGGGTATGTCATGGGCAATGTGCAGTAAATCCTGCCTATATTTTTGGGGTACTATCAGCTGTTTCGTGTGCATCGGGATAGACCCAGCTATTATTTTTTCAGCGTAGCGGTATAATAGGCCCTTGTCCCAGGCATATCTCTCTCCCTCTAACCCGGCCTGGCTGTTGACTATCCTGTCTTTATACACCTGTAAGGAGGGATCTAGGGCTACCTCACTGCCAAATTGTAACGGGGCATCCCAGGGGAGGGCATCGAGGGAACGGGGTGGTTCGCTTACCTGAGCCTCAGAGTGTGTGGATGGCGCAATGGTGTGGGCCTGCTGTCTGGTGACGACTGGGTATGTCTCTTATACCATGGGTTGGGGAACAAAAGCTGAAGTGAGCTCCCCCAAGTCGTTGCCCAAAATAACATCTGCCGGCAAGTCTTGCATGAGCCCCACTTCCACATCCCCTGATCCTACTCCCCAATTCAAATGAACCTTGGCAGTAGGTACTTTGTAGATGGCTGCCCCTGCCACTCGCACGGCTACACACTCTCCGATGCGGACCTCGTTGGGGATGAGGTGGTTCCAGACCAAAGTCAAAGTGGCCGCAGAGTCACGTAGCCCTTGCACTTGTTTCCCCGCTAGGTATACACCCTGGCGATGACCTTGTCTATTGTCGAAAGCTGCTTGGATGGGGTTGGCCTCATGTAGTACCCCCAGTTGTTCTTCCACGGAGGCAGCTGAAGTGTGTCTGGTGTTGGCTTCACCCTGGTAGCAATGTACCGTCGCCTGAGCCCCTGGGGGTTGGCACCGATTGGACCAGGTTTGGCAGTTACGGTTCCGTGGGCATTCCCAGGGCACATGGCCCAACTGGTTGCAGGTGTGGCATCGTATACTAGGCCAGGGTGGGTATCTCGGTGCGTGTTGTGTAGGGGCTCCCCCTGGTCGTGAGAGAGTCGCAGGAGCTGGAGGAGGTGTTGCAGGTCTGGAGAATAAGCATGGGGGGGTGGACGTTGGTATCGCCTTGCGTCCTGGTGCTCGTCCGCTAGCTTGGCTGCGTCGTTTAGTGTACAGGGCTTTCGATCCTTTACCCAGTCTTGTACCTCTGGTGCCAGCCCCTTAAAGAATTGTTCTAAGAGGACAAGTTGTAGTAGGTCCTCCAGGGTGGTGGCTTGGGTCGCTTGTATCCACCCCATGGCAGCTCTGTGTAAGCGGTGAGCCCATTCAGCATGAGAATCCTTTTCCTGCTTTTCAAGTTCCCGGAATTTACATCTGCATGCCTCAGGGGTAATGGCATAACGTGCTAGAATGGCCTGTTTCACCTTCTGGTAGTCTCTGCTGTCCTCATCCGGAACTGTACGGCACGCCTCTGCTGCATGGCCAGATAATCTACCGGCAAGCAGGGGTACCTGGTCTGCAGGGCTGATATCATGTAGCTGGCACAGTCTTTCAAAGTTCTGTAGATATTCGTCAATGTCGTACTCTGTATCGGCATAATTTTTAAATGCTTGATAGGGAATCTTATTTCTTCCCTGGGTGATGCTGGATGGTGCGGGTGACCCCTCTATGGATCGCCGGCCTGTTTGTAGCTGCCTGGCCATTATATACTCCTGTACATCTGCCAATAATCTCCATGGGCGGTGTTTCTGGGTAAAACTCTAATCTGGTTCTGAGTTCTTTTTGGAACTCGGTTTCTTCCCTCTGTGGTGGAGGTGCCGTATTATTTGCTCGGTCTCCCTCAATGAGTTCGGCAATAAGGGTAGCTTTTGTCTTGTTGCTGGCTATTTTACCCCTTGCTTCCAACAGTTCTTTTAGTGTAGCTCGTTTCAGTGCGGCATAGTTCGTCTCCATTCACCGTCCGTTCGTATAGTCGAACATATTGCTGAACTCCGGTTTTTGTACAAATGGCTGTTTCAACGAACAACTTTTCCACTTCCCTGTTCGTATAAATAACTCCCGAATGCTGCTTTGCTGTGAGGCTTGAATCCCGTTGCTTGCCACCAATTGTAGCGGAGTAATGGTATAATCCACGGTATCTCCACTGGTAGTCTTATCTAGCATACAAGATACAGGTAGCGTAAGGGTAATCCCTTTTTCCCAGGAACTGGCCGACACACAGTTTGGGAGTCAACAACAACTTTTATTGCAATGTAACCGTTTATATACACGTTCCCATGCAAGGGGTTTCCATAATGGCATTTCAGGAGTTTTCTCCTGGTGGACTCTGTTGAACTTAACCTGCAATGCTATTCCCTTATGGTTCGTTACTTGTAAGACAAAAAGTAATCAGTGACCTGCTGAGCATTCGTCTGGTTGTTCAGTAGCAACACAATGGATACAATATTAATGCAGTTATCTCCTAGGCCGAGGGGAGGTGTTGTGTGGCCTGTAACCAGTTCGTGATTAGACAATGTACAATTCTCTAGGGGATATTGTTCCATGAAACACAATGGATATAATGTTAATAGGGTTATCTTCCAGGCTGAGGTGATGGGATGTGTGGCATACAACTAGATGAAACTAGCATACGAATGCCCTCAGTGTTTTAGAGGGTAAAATGAACACATGAACCGAGTCTTGGCTATACTGAAGTGGCTAGGTTTACCACACACAAATAATGTACATTTCCCCAAAATACACTGTTTTCAACAGTTATAAAGTATTTGAAACAGAGAGGGACAAGCTGTGGACACTAAATGTTGCACAAATAATGTAAATTTCGCCGAAATACACTTGTTACTACTGTGGTACAGTATATGACACAGAGAGGAACTCGCTGTGGACACTAAATGTTGCACAAATAATCTACATTTCTCCAAAATACACTGTTTTCA
Source organism: Bufotes viridis (assembly GCA_033119425.1). Lineage (NCBI taxonomy): Eukaryota > Metazoa > Chordata > Amphibia > Anura > Bufonidae > Bufotes > Bufotes viridis. The sequence goes on along the minus strand of CM065589.1, from coordinate 361,632,651 downwards.
ACAGTTATACAGTATTTGACAAAGATAGGGACATGCTGTGGACACAAAATGTTACACAAATAATGTATATTTCCCCAAAATACACTGGTTTCACCTGTGGAACAGTATTTGAAAAAGAGAGGCACTCGCTGTGGACACAAAATGTTGCACAAATAATGTATATTTCCCCAAAATACACTGGTTTCACCTGTAGTACAGTATTTGACACAGAGAGGCACACGCTGTGGACACAAAATGTTGCACAAATAATGTACATTCTCCCCAAAATACACTGTTTTCAACAGTCATACAGTATTTGACAAAGAGAGGACACACTGTTGACACTAAATGCTGCACAAATAATGTAATTTTCCCCAAAATACACTGGTTTCACCTGTGGTACAGTATTTGACACAGAGAAGCACACGCTGTGGACATTAAATGATACACAAATAATGTAATTTTCCCCAAAATACACTGGTTTCACCTGTGGTACAGTATTTGACACAGAGAAGCACACGCTGTGGACACAAAATGTTGCACAAATAATGTACATTTCCCCAAAATACACTGGTTTACCTGTGGTACAGTATGTGATACCGAGAGGCACACGCTGTGGACACTAAATGCTGCACAAATAATGTCCATTTCCCAAAATATATTGTTTTCACCTGTGATACAGTTTTTGACGCAGAGAAGCACACGCTGTGGACATTAAATGTTGCACAAATAATGTACATTTCCCCAAATTACACTGTTTTCAACAGTTATTCAGTCTGTGAAACAGAGAGGCACACACTGTGGACACTAAATGTTGCAAAAATAATGTACATTTCCCCAAAATACACTGGTTTCACCTGTGGTACAGTATGTGACACAGAGAGGGACACGCTGTAGACAGTAAATGTTGAACAAATAATGTACATTTCCCCAAAATACACTGCTTTAACCTGTGGTACAGTATTTGACACAGAGAGGCAGACGCTGTGGACACTAAGTGTTGCACAAATAATGTACATTTCCCCAAAATACACTGGTTTCACCTGTGGTACAGTATTAGACACAGAGAGAAACACGCTGTGGACACTAGATGTTGCACAAATAATGTACATTTCCCAAAAATACAGTGGTTTCACCTGTAGTACAGTATTTGACACAGAGAGGCTCACGCTGTGGACACTAAATGTTGCACAAATAATGTACATTTCCCCAAAATACACTGGTTTCACCTGTGGTACAGTATTTGAAACAGAGAGGGACAAGCTGTAGACACTAAATGTTGCACAAATAATGCAAATTTCCCCAAAATACACTGGTTTCACCTGTAGTACAGTATTTGACACAGAGAGGCACACGCTGTGGACAAGAAATGTTGCACAAATAATGTACATTTCCCCAAAATACACTGTTTTCAACAGACATACAGTATTTGACAAAGAGAGCGACACACTTTGGACATTAAATGATACACAAATAATGTAATTTTCCCCAAAATACACTGGTTTCACCTGTGGTACAGTATTTGACACAGAGAAGCACACGCTGTGGATGCTAAATGTTGCACAAATAATGTAAATTTCCCCAAAATACACTGGTTTAACTGTGGTACAGTATGTGATACCGAGAGGCACACACTGCAGACATTAAATGTTGCACAAATAATGTACATTTCTCCAAAATACACTGTTTTCAACTGTGATACAGTATTTGACACAGAGAGGCACACGCTGTGGACACTAAATGTTGCACAAATAATGTACATTTCCCCAAAATACACTGGTTTCAACTGTGATACAGTATTTGATACAGAGAGGCACACGCTGTGGACACTAAATGTTGCACAAATAATGTACATTTCCCCAAAATACACTGGTTTCACCTGTGGTACAGTATTTGACAAAGAGAGGCACACGCTGTGGACACTAAATGTTGCACAAATAATGTACATTTCCCCAAAATACACTGGTTTCACCTGTGGTACAGTATTTGACACAGAGAGGCACACGCTGTGGACACTAAATGTTGCACAAATAATGTACATTTCCCCAAAATACACTGTTTTCAACTAGTTGTACAGTATTTGACACAGAGAGGCACACGCTGTGGACACTAAATGTTGCACAAATAATGTACATTTCCCCAAAATACACTAGTTTCACCTGCGGTACAGTATTTGAAACAGAGAGGCACACGATGTGGACACTAAATGTTGCTCAAATAATGTACATTTCCCCAAAATACATTAGTTTCAGCTGTGGTACAGTATTTGACACAGAGAGGCACACACTATGAACACTAAATGTTGCACAGATAATGTACATTTCCCAAAAATACATTAGTTTCAGCTGCAGTACAGTATTTGACACAGAGAGGCACACACTATGAACACTAAATGTTGCACAAATAATGAACATTTCACCAAAATGCAGTGGTTTCAAATGTGGTACAGTATTTGACACAAAAATGCACGTTGTGGACACTAAATGTTGCTCAAATAATGTACATTTCCCAAAAATACACTGGTTTCAACCGTGGTACATTATTTGAAACAGAGAGGCACATGCTGTGGCTCCTAAATGTTCCACAAATAATGTACATTTCCCCAAAATACAGTAGTTTCACCTGTGGTACAGTATTTGACACAGAGAAACACACGCTGTGGACACTACATGTTACAGAAATAAGGTACATTTCCCCAAAATACACTGTTTTCACCTGTGGTACAGTATTTGACACAGAGGAACACGCTGTGGACACTAAATGTTGCACAAATAATGTACATTTCGCCAAAATACACTGGTTTCACCTGTGATACAGTATTTGACACAGAGAGAAACACGCTGTGGACACTAAATGTTGCACAAATAATGTACATTTCCCGAAAATACACTGGTTTCACCTGTGGTACAGTATTTGACACAGAGAAGCACACGCTGTGGACACTAAATGTTGCACAAATAATGTACATTTCCCCAAAATACACTGTTTTCACCTGTGGTACAGTATTTGAAACAGAGAGGACACAGCTGTAGACACTAAATGTTGCACAAATAATGTAAATTTCCCCAAAATACACTGTTTTCAACTGTTATACAGTATTTGACACAAGAGACACACGCTGTGGACACTAAATGTTGCACAAATAATGTACATTTCCCCAAAATACACTGGTTTCAACTGTTGATACAGTATTTGACACAGAGAGACACACGCTGTGGACACTAAATGTTGCACAAATAATGTACATTTCCCCAAAATACACTGGTTTCACCTGTGGTACAGTATTTGACACAGAGAGGCACACGCTGTGGACACTAAATGTTGCACAAATAATGTACATTTCCCCAAAATACACTGGTTTCACCTGTGGTACAGTATTTGACACAGAGAGGCACACGCTGTGGACACTAAATGTTGCACAAATAATGTACATTTCCCCAAAATACACTGGTTTCACCTGTGGTACAGTATTTGACACAGAGAGGCACACGCTGTGGACACTAAATGTTGCACAAATAATGTACATTTCCCCAAAATACACTGGTTTCACCTGTAGTACAGTATTTGACACAGAGAAGCGACACGCTGTGGACACTAAATGTTACACAAATAATGTACATTTTCCCCAAAATACACTGGTTTCACCTGTGGTACAGTATTTGACACAGAGAGGCACACGCTGTGGACACTAAATGTTGCACAAATAATGTACATTTCGCCAAAATACACTGGTTTCACCTGTGGTACAGTATTTGACACTGAGAGGCACACGCTGTGGACACTAAATGTTGCACAAATAATGTACATTTCCCCAAAATACACTGTTTTCACCTGTGATACAGTATTTGACACTTAGAAGGCACACGCTGTGGACATTAAATGTTGCACAAATAATGTACATTTCCCCAAAATACACTGTTTTCAACAGTTATACAGTATTTGACACAGATAGGACACGCTGTGGACACTAAATGTTGCACAAATAATGTAAATTTTCCCAAAATACACTGGTTTCACCTGTGATACAGTATTTGACACAGAGAGGCACACGCTGTGGACACTAAATGTTGCACAAATAATGTACATTTACTCCAAAATACACTGGTTTCACCTGTGGTACAGTATTTGACACAGAGAGGCACACGCTGTGGACACTAAATGTTGCAGAAATAATGTACATTTCCCCAAAATACACTGGTTTCACCTGTGGTACAGTATTTGACAAAGAGAGGCACACGCTGTAGACAGTAAATGTTGCACAAATAATGTACATTTCCCAAAATACACTTGTTTCACCTGTGGTACAGTATTTGATACAGAGAGGGACACGCTGTAGACACTAAATGTTGCACAAATAATGTAAATTTCCCCAAAATACACTTGTTTTCAACAGTTATACAGTATTTAACACAGAGAGACACATGCTGTGGACACTAAATGTTGCACAAATAATGTACATTTCCCCAAAATACACTGGTTTCACCTGTGATACAGTATTTGACACAGAGTGGCACACGCTGTGGACACTAAATGTTGCAGAAATAATGTACATTTCTGCAAAATACACTGTTTTAAACTGTGGTACAGTATTTGATACAGAGAGGGACATGCTGTAGACACTAAATGTTGCACAAATAATGTAAATTTCCCCAAAATACACTTGTTTCAACTGTGGTACAGTATTTGACACAGAAAGGCACATGCTATGGACACTACATATTGCAAAAATAATGTACATTTCCCCAAAATACACTGTTTTCACCTGTGGTACAGTATTTGACACAGAGAGGGACACGTTGTAGACAGTAAATGATGCAAAAATAATGTAAATTTCCCCAAAATACACAAAGAGATACAAACTGTGGACACTAAATTTTGAACAAATAATGTACATTTTGCCAAAATACACTGGTTTCAACATTTATAATGTATTTGACACAAAGAGGAACTTTGTGGTACAGGATTTGACACAGAGAGGCACATGCTGTGGACACTAAATGTTACATAAACAATGTACATTTCCGCAAAATATACTGGTTTCACCTGTGGTACAGTATTTGACACGGAGAGGGACACGCTGTGGACACTAAATGTTGCACAAATAATGTAAATTTTCCCAAAATACACTGGTTTCACCTGTGGTACAGCATTTGACAAAGAGAGGCACACGCTGTGGATACTAAATGTTGCACAAATAATGTACATTTCGCCAAAATACATTTTTTTCAATAGTTATACAGTATTTGATACCAAGAGGAACAAGTTGTGGACACTAAATGTTGCACAAATAATGTACATTTTTCTAAAATACACTGTTTTCACCTGTAGTACAGTATTTGACACAAAGAGGGACACGCTGTGGACACTAAATGTTGCACAAATAATGTAAATTTCCATAAAATACACTAGTTTCACTTGTGGTATAGTATTTGACACAGAGAGCCACACGCTATGGACAATAAATAATGTACATTTCGCCAAAATACACTGGTTTCACCTGTGGTGCAGTATTTGACTGGGGCAGGGACACGCTGAGGACACTAAATGTTGTACACATAATGTACATTTCCCCAAAATACACTGTTTTCCTCTGTGGTACAGTATTTGACACAGAGAGCAACACGCTATGGACAATAAATAATGTACATTTCACCAAAATACACTGTTTTCAACAGTTATAAAATATTTGACACAGAGAGTCACACGCTGTGGACAGTAAGTGTTGCACAAATAAGGTACATTTCCCCCAAAATAAACTGGTTTCACCTGTGGCACAGTATTTGACACAGAGAGGCACATGCTGTGGACACTAAATGTTGCACAAATAATGTAAATTTCCCTACAATGCACCGGTTTCACATATGGTAGAGTATTTGAGACAGAGAGGGACACGCTGTGGACACTAAATGTTGCACAAATAATATAAATTTCCCCAAAATACACTGTTTTTACCCGTGGTACAGTATTTGACACAGAGAGTCACACTCTGTGGACACTAAATGTTGCACAAATAATGTACATTTCTCCAAAATACACTGGTTTCACCTGTGGTACAGTATTTGACACAGAGAGGGACACGCTGTGGACATTAAATGTTGAACAAATAATGTAGATCTCCCCAAAATACACTGGTTTCACCTGTGGTACAGTATTTGACACAGAGAGGTACATGATCTGGACACTAAATATTGCACAAATAATGCAAATTTCCCTACAATGCACTAGTTTCACATATGGTACAGTATTTGAGACAGAGAGGCACACGCTGTGGACACTAAATGTTGCACAAGTAATATACATTTCCCCAAAATACACTGTTTTTACCGATGGTACAGTATTTGACACAGAGAGTCACACTCTGTGGACACTAAATGTTGCACAAATAATGTACATTTCCCCAAAATACACTGGTTTCACCTGTGGTACAGTATTTGACACAGAGAGGGACACGCTGGGGACATTAAATGTTGAACAAATAATGTAGATCTCCCCAAAATACACTGGTTTCACCTGTGGTACAGTATTTGACACAGAGAGGCACACGCTGTGGACACTAAATGTTGCACAAATAATGTACATTTTCCCAAAATACACTGGACTGACTTTTGGTACGGTATTTGACACAGAGAGGCACACGCTGTGGACACTAAATGTTGCACAAATAATGTACATTTCCCCAAAATACACTGGTTTCAAAAGTTATACAGTATTTGACAAAGAGAGGGACATGCTGTGGAAACTAAATGTTGCAGAAATAATGTACATTTCACAAAAATTCACTGGTTTCACCTGTGGTACAGTATTTGACACAGAGAGGCACACGCGTGTGGACACTAAATGTTGCACAAATAATGTACATTTCCCCAAAATACACTGTTTTCAACAATTTGACAGTATTTACCCCCCATGAGGAAGCTTACGCGAAAAGTGCGTTGGTGCTCTTTTGGATCACAACCTTGGTATTTATTGATGTAATTTTTTATTCATTATAATGATATTTATTGTCCATGTACACTGTATCCTATGCACTTTGCACTTTATATGTATGTACTATTTTGGGCATCTATATCTCGTTTAAGACTGGCTAGGTCATCTATAAATGCTCCATTTTGGGGGCATTTATTCATTTACTAACTATCTTATACCTTTTGGGCCTTGTCTAATGTCTTCCCTATGCTTTATGCTGTCCATTTTGTGATCCTCTCCCACCCTGTGTGTCACCCACATGTATTTTGTATTGTCAGTCATTGTATTTTATTGGATTTTCCCCTCCCTGGGAACCATATTAAAGCTTACATATATTGATAGTAGTGCTTTCTTCTCTTTTTGTGTTTATACTTGGTATATAGGCCTATTACGCATACTCACTTTGTGAGTTATCTACGATTGGTGTTCAGTTATACAGTATTTGACAAAGAGAGGTACACGCTGTGGACACTAAATGTTGCCCAAATAATGTAAATTTCCCCAAAATACACTGGTTTCACCTGTGGTACAGTATTTGACACATAAAGGCACATGCTGTAGACGCTAAATGTTGCACAAATAATGTAAATTTCCCCAAAATACACTGGTTTCACCTGTGATACAGTATTTGACGCAGAGACGCACACGCTGTGTACATTAAATGTTCCCCAAATAATGTACATTTCCCCAAAATACACTGTTTTCAACAGTTGTTCAGTATTTGAAACAGAGAGGGACATGCTGTGGACACTAAATGTTGCACAAATAAAGTACATTTACCCAAAATACACTGCTTTCACCTGTGGTACAGTATTTTACACATAGAGGCACACGATGTGGACACTAAATGTTGCACAAATAATGTACATTTCCCAAAATACACTTTTTCACCTGTGGTACAGTATTTTACACAGAAAGGGACACACTGTGGACACTAAATGTTGCACAAATAATGTAAATTTCTCCAAAATACACTGGTTTCACCTGTGGTACAGTATTTGACACAGAGAGGAACATGCTGTGGACACTAAATGTTGAAGAAATAATGTACATTTCCCCAAAATAAACTGTTTTCAACAGTTATACAGTATTTGATACATAAAGGAGGGCTCCAAGCACTCCACCAGACACCATGACCACCACAGACCCCACGAACCGCCGCAGCTTGGTTGGGGTCTCGCCGTCCTCCACCCACAATGGACCCAATGCTTCAGCTTCCAGTAGGAAAACCTCTACTAAATCCAGAGAGCAGGAATCAGGAACAAGCTCTTACAAGAGCTTATACTCAGGGTAGTATTGTGATATAGCAATCCTCAAGAGTGTAGTTATCCCATCCCCCAGCCATGAGCCAAGAATTCATGAAGGGGTAAAGCAGAAATCTTTATTAGTGCCACACTGGGCCTTATATGCAAGTCCCCATGCAAGAGGACCTCCCATCTGGTCCTGATGGAGAACTGGGTGACAAACACACAATCCCTCCCTTTTTCTAAGAGATTCTATCTTGGAGTATCTCAATGAAAATAAGCAAAAATGACATATCAGCATGGCTTCATGAGGGATCCGTCATGTCAAACGAATTTAATCAGTTTCTATGAGGAGGTAGGTTCTAGACTTGACAGCGGCGAATCAATGGATGTCGTATATCTGGACTTCTCCAAAGCATTTGACACTGTACCTCATAAAAGGTTAGTATATAAAATGAGGATACTCGGACTGGGAGAAAATGTCTGTAAGTGGGTAAGTAACTGGCTAAGTGACAGAAAACAGAGGGTAGTTATTAACGGTACACACTCAGATTGGGTCACTGTCACTAGTGAGGTACCTCAGGGGTCAGTATTGGGCCCTATTCTCTTGTAGAAGGCTTGCATAGTAAAATATCAATTTTTGCAGATGACACTAAGGGTACTTTCACACATGCGTTGGTGCGGATCCGTCTGTTTATTTGCACAGACGGATCCGCACCTATAATGCAAACGTTTGTATCAGTTCAGAACGGATCCGTTTGCATTAGTTAAAAGAAAAATGACAAAGTCCAAAATGGATCCGTTTTGAATTACATTGAAAGTCAATGGGGAACGGATCCGTTTTCAAATGCACCATATTGTTTAATTGAAAACGGTTCCATCCCCATAGACTTACATTGTAATTCAAAACGGATCCGTTAGGATCCGCCTCTTCAGACGGACACCAAAATGCTGCATGCTGCGTTTTGGTGTCCGCCTCCAAAACAGAATAGAAGCGGAATGGAGCCTGACTGATGCATTCTGAACGGATCCTTATCTATTCAGAATGCATTGGGGCTTAACTGATCCGTTTTGGACAGTTTTGTGAGAGCCCTGAAACGGATCTCACAAACGGAATCCAAAACGCTAGTGTGAAAGTACCCTAAACTGTGTAAAGTAATTAACACTGAAGAGGACAGTTTTCTGTTACAGAGGGATCTGGATAGATTGGAGGCTTGGGCAAAGAAATGGCAGATGAGGTTTAACACTGACAAATGTAAAGTTATGCACATGGGAAGGAATAATGCAAGTCACCCGTACATACTAAATGGTAAAACACTCAGTAACACTGACATGGAAAAGGATCTAGGAATTTTAATAAACAGCAAACTAAGCTGTAAAAACCAGTGTCAGGATGCTACTGCTAAGGCCAATAAGATAATGGGTTGCATCAAAAGGGGCATAAAAGATCTAATAACTATGTATAAATAAATCAGGGGTCAGTACAGACATCTCTCCCATCATCTATTTATTCCCAGTGACTGTGACGAGGGGACATCCTCTGTGTCTGGAGGATAGAAGGTTTGTACACAAACATAGAAAAGGATTCTTCATGGTAAGAGCAGTGAGACTATGGAACTCTCTGCCTGAGGAGGTGGTGATGGCGAGTACAATAAGGGAATTCAAAAGGGGCCTGGATGTATTCCTGGAGTGTAATAATATTACAGGCTATAGCTACTAGAGAGGGATCATTGATCCAGGGAGTTATTCTGATTGCCTGATTGGAGTCGGGAAGGAATTTTTTCCCCTTAAGTGGGGAAAATTGGCTTCTGCCTCACAGGTTTTTTTTGGCTTCCTCTGGATCAAATTGTGGAAAACAGGCCAAACTGGATGGACAAATGTCTTTTTTGGTCTTATATACTATGTTACTATGTTACTTATTACCTAGTACTGCACATATCAGCACACTGCTGTATATAATATATATACCCACTGCATCTATTATACCTCTTACCACCTGACCATCAGCAACATGTAACCTTGACGTCACACCTTCTTTTACCAACTGCATTCTAGCATCTACCGAGTATTATAATACACTGTGTGTACACTGTATTCAGGGGGCACATACAAGAGGCACTATACATAAAGGGGCACATATAAGAGGCACTATACATAAAGGGGGCAAATATAAGAGGCACAATGACATAAAAAAGGCACATATAAGAGGCACTATACATAAATAGGCACATATAAGAGGCACTATACATAAAGGGTGCACATAGAAGATGCATTATGCATAAAGGGGGCACATATAAGAGGCACTATACATAAAGTGGGCACATATTAGAGGCATTATACATGAAGGAGGCACATATAAGAGGCACTATACATGAAGGGGCACATATAAGAGGCACTATATATGAAGGAGGCAAATATAAGAGGCATTATACATAAAAGAGGCACAAATAAAACATGTGACATAGTACATAAGGCCGAAAAAAGACATCTGTCCATCCGGTTCGGTCTGTCATCCTGCTAGTTGATCCAGAGGAAGGCAAAAAAAAAAAAACCTGTGAGGTAGAAGCCAATCGTCTTTTTTCTAAAGTAAATAACCCTAATTTTGATAATCTTTCAGGGTACTGTAGTTGCCCCATTCTAGTTATTACTTTAGTTGCCCTTCTCTGAACCTTCTCCAGCTCTGCTATGTCTGCCTTGTTCACAGGAGCACAGAACTATACACAGTACTCCATGTGTGGTCTGACTAGCAATTTGTAAAGTGGTAGGACTATGTGTAACAGATTGACCTTGTTATATTAATTTATGTTCTGCTGTCTGTACACCCCCCACCCCCCCTTTCATTTACCAAACCGATTATGTGTGGGTCACCAGACCTCTGTTGTATTTTGCTCCCCATGTGCCCATTATTGCTGCAGGGTATGTAAATGTATTAAACATAGAAACATAGAATGCGTCGGCAGATAAGAACCATTTGGCCCACCTAGTCTGCCCAATATACTGAATACTATGAATAGCCCCTGGCCCTATCTTATATGAAGGATGGCCTTATGCCTATCCCATGCATGCTTAAACTCCTTCACTGTATTTGCAGCTACCACTTCTGCAGGGAGGCTATTCCATGCGTCCACTACTCTCTCAGTAAAGTAATACTTCCTGATATTACTTTTAAACCTTTGCCCCTCTAATTTAAAACTATGTCCTCTTGTAGCAGTTTTTCTTCTTTTAAATATTCTCTCCTCTTTTACCGTGATGATTCCCTTTATGTATTTAAAAGTTTCTATCATATCCCCTCTGTCTCTTCTTATTTCCAAGCTATACATGTTAAGGTCCTTTAACCTTTCCTGGTAAGTTTTGTCCTGCAATCCATGTATCTCTTTAATGGAGACACCCCTTCGCTTGGTTTTCCTTCCTTTGAGGGATATCTGGCTTTCATTGTGTTGTAGACCCATAACTGGGGCTCCACATTTATTTTGCATATTCCTGTTTCCCAGGGAACTTTGCACTTCGGATTGCTGTGTTGAGACTCTTAAGTGAGGCTCCGCAGTGTTTTTTGTAGCTGGTCTCCCTGAGATCAGCTATTGTTGTGTTCATGTACTAGTTTAGTAGCTGTTCTCTGAACTCTCTCCAAAGTTTCAATATCCTTCTGCAGATATGGTCTACAGTACTGCACACAATACTCCAAATGAGGTCTTACTAGTGCTCTGTAGAGCGGCACGAGCACCTCCCTCTTTCTACTGTTAATGCCTCTCCCTATACACCCAAGCATTCTGCTGGCATTACCTGCTGCTCTATGACATTGTCTGCCCACCTTTAAGTCGTCTGATATAATGACCCCTAAATCCCTTTCCTCAGATACTGAGGTTAGTACTGTATCACTAATTTTATATTGTGCTCTTGGGTTTTTACGCCCCGGTGCATTATCTTGCACTTATCGACATTAAATTTTAGTTGCCAGATTTTTGACCATTCCTCTAGTTTTCCTACAGTAAATCCTTTTCCATTTGGTGTATCCCTCCAGGAACATCAACCCTGTTACAAATCTTTGTGTCATCAGCAAAAAGACACACCTTACCATTGAGGCCTTCTGCAATTTCGCTGATAAAGATATTAAACAATATGGGTCCCAGAACAGATGCCTGAGGTACCCCACTGGTAACAATACCATGGTCTGAATATACTCCATTGACTACAACCCTCTGTTTTCTGTCCTTCAGCCACTGCCTAATCCATTCAACAATATGTGAACCCAAGCTCAAAGACTGCAGTTTATTGATAAGCCTTCTATGCGGGACAGTATCAAAAGCCTTACTAAAGTCCAGATAAGCGATGTCTACTGCACCTCCACCATCTATTATTTTATTCACCCAATCAAAAAAGTAAATAAGATTAGTTTGACATGATCTCCCTGAAGTAAACCCATGCTGTTTTTTATCAATCAACCCATGGGTTTTTAGATGTTCCACAATCCTCTCCTTGAGTATGGTTTCCATTATTTTCCCTACTATTGATGTCAGGCTTACTGGCCTATAGTTGCCCGATTCCTCTCTACTACCTTTCTTGTGAATTGGCACAACGTTTGCTAATTTCCAATCTTCTGGGAGGGCACCTGTTTCCAGTGATTGGTTAAATAAATCTGTTAATGGTTTTGCTAGTACACCTCTAAGCTCTTTTAATAGCTTTGGGTGTATCCCATCAGGCCCCTGTGATTTATTTGTATTAATTTTAGACAGCTGACTTAGAACCTCTTCCTCTGTAAAGACACATGCATCAAAGTATTGATTGTTTGTGCCTCTTCCCTTTTTCCTGTCCCATTGTTTCCCAAGAGCCGGGCGGTGTCCCAGGGACCCTGCAAGACCTGTTTAAACTAGCTGCTTTGTCCCTCCTAGACCTCCCATCGGCCCTTGCTATTGTCTCACCCCCCCCCTTCCTTGTATTATAGTAATCTATGTACTATTGGTTGTAAATGAGGCTGTTGGAGGTTTTAAATGTGTGTGCCATTCCTAGAAAAGTCAGTTGACTCCCAAAACGGTGTGTCGTCCAGTCACTGGGGAAATTGTCCCGTGGACATTGACCTGCTTCTTCAGCTACAAAGGGATTTAAGCGGAGATTTTGATGCTATGTCTTGGAACTCCGCAACAATTGGTGGCAAGCAGCGGGATACAAGCCCTGCAGCAGAAGGAAGCAGCTTTTGTACGGATTAAAGGAAACAAACGGAAAAGTGAAAGCAGCAGAGGTTCATGCAGATAACAGGTCGTTTCATTTTGGTTATATAAATGGAACCGTGAATGGAGATGAATTATGCTGGATTATTAAAATGGACAACATTGAAGGAATTGCTGGAAGCGAGAGAGCGGATAGCCAGCAATAAAACGAAGGCTGTGCTAATTGCTGAACGGACCGAGGGAGACCAGGCACGCAGTATGGCTACAGAAACCGCAGAGTCAGAGTTCGACAGAGAGGTGAAACGCAGGCTAGCATTTTATGGAGAGAATCCCTCCATAGAGATGGTACAAGCAACCATGAACCAGGTGGATGGCTTGATCACTGCAAGGGAGGAAAGAGAGAACCAACTCCGGATAGCAGAGCAGTGGGAATTGGAAAGACCGCCAACTATTACTATTACTGCTCCAGAACCCAAAGTCAAGGTACCACATGATGTGTTTAAAAAATTTGTCGAAGCAGAGGACGAGATCGATGGCTTCCTGCAAGACTTTGAGCGCAGGGCAGGCTACACCAGGTACCCCCAGCAGAATGGGTACGGATCCTCGCTGGTAAGCTATCTGGCTGTGCAGCAGAGGCATATAGAGCTGTACCTGACGAGGAGATTGCAGACTATAACCGGGTGAAAGAGGTAATTTTGGCAAGATATGCCATCAACCCAGAAGCATACAGGAGACAATTCAGGGACACTAAAAAACAGGAAAAAGACAGGCAAGCCAAGCTATTTCAGCAGAGGAAATTACCCAGCTGGTCCTACTGGAACAATTTTTCAATGGACTAAATCCAGAAGTGCAGGAGTGGGTAAGGGACCGGAAACCTACCCACTCTATCCGACGCAGCTAGACAGGCGGATGACTACCAGGATGCCCGCAGACAATCCAGGGTAAGCTTCAGACCCAATCCCAGACCAATACACTCTAACCCTGGGCCACCAGCATCACAACGCACAGGGCTTCTGCCTAGTATTCCAGCAAACAGATACCCTAATCGCAGCACCATACAGTGCCATGCCTGCAAAAAGTTTGGGCATTATCAGAGGGACTGTACCCAGAACCGAAACCAGGCTGCATGGATCCGTCCAGGTCTACCCCCTCCAGCGCGGGCAGCCGCCACTACTACCATACAGAGGCTGTCCCGCTTAACATCAGAGCAGAGGATCCAGAGGAACACTGGGGTGTTCTACACGAGGCAGAGGCCCAATACAGATGGAGACTGATAATCGACAGCATCACAGGCAGACGGTTATCCTCAACGGCAAGTAGACCCAGGGGCTGCGCGATTCCGGTGCCACCCTCACCCTGGTGCGACGACATCTGGTCCCAGAGAAAGACTGCACTGGGGTTCTGTAGCTGTTACCAACAGCCAGGGTACATCTACATTGGGGTGTGGGGGTGGGAATGGTTAATGTTGGGTTGATAAAAGACCTACCCGCTGATGTTTTGCTGGGAAATCATCTTGGCCCGATGACTTCCGCGTTTGGTTTGTACCACCTCAGGGTGACGAGACCTATCCCGTTACCACCAGGTCACAGGCCCACTCCATGAACAACCCGACACACTCTGAGGTCCAGGTAAGAACCCTTCCCCACAACATTCACCCTATCCCCTGGGATACCCCCACAGCATTTGGGCAGGAAACCCGTAGTGACCCTATGTTGCAGGTTTATAGGGATAAAGTTAACCAGGCCCAGACCGGAATAGAAGGAGAGAGATATTCTTGGCAGCAGGGGTTATTGTACCGGGACTCTGAAAGGGTCACAGCAGGGTCCCCACCTATCCCCACCCGACAGCTAGTAGTCCCACAGAAGTACAAAAGGGAGTTATTACAGATCGCGCATGATATCCCCCTGGCAGGACACTTAGCGGTCAGCGGGCATCTCTAAAGATGTTAGGCAGTACTGTCAAACATGCGACACATACCAACGAGTAGGTAAAAGAGGGGATCGCCGCAAAGCTAAGTTGCAACCTCTACCCATCATCGAAGAACCGTTCGGACGGGTAGCGGTAGATATTATAGGACCGTTGGCCAAACCCAGCCCGTCAGGCAAAAGGTATATTTTAACTATAGTGGATTATGCAACACGGTATCCAGAAGCTGTGGTTCTGACTAATATTCAGGCAGAGACGGTGGCTGAGGCATTGATGTGAGTCTTCTCTTGGATGGGTTTTCCCAGAGAGATAGTCTCAGATCAGGGCACTCAGTTCACAGCCGAAGTCACCCACCAGCTGTGGAAACTGTGCGGCATCAAATCCATCGTTAGTTCAGCTTACCACCCCCAGACGAATGGCTTGTGTGAATGATTTAACGGCACCTTAAAACAGATGCTTAGCACCTTTATTAACACCCGCCGGGACTGGGAAAAATTTCTACCCCACCTCCTTTTTGCTTACAGGGAGGTGCCGCAGGAATCAACAGGGTTTTCGCCGTTCGAACTACTGTTCGGCTGGAGAGTTAGAGGGCCCCTAGGTTTAATCCGGGAACACTGGGAGGGAGCAGTAGGTGAGGATGGTACCCCTGTCATACCCTATGTGCTGGAGTTCCATGACCGCTTGGAGGAATTGACTCAGAAAGTGCATACTAACCTCCAGGCGGCACGGACCCATCAGCGCCGATGGTATGACAGAGGTGCCAGGGACTGGAGCTTTCAGATTGGCCAAAAGGTGTTGATTTTGAAACCTTTGCGCCATGACAAGCTCCAGGCCGCCTGGCAGGGCCCATACCAAGTGGTGGAGCAGAGGTGCGACACCACTTATGTCACCGGCCCATGCTCTGGTAGTGGGCGTGAACATGCTCAAACCCTACTATGAGAGAACAGAGGATGTGGCCGCCATATGTGTGCCCGCATCTGACGACTTTGAGAATCTTCCCCTACCAGATCTCCTGGGGGAGTATGATAAACTAGGGACCCTAGATGAAAGTCAGCTAGGGGAGAGACTAAGCCCCCAAGAGCGTATCCAGGTGCGACAACTGTTAGCCACAAAGGGCGCGACATTCTCTAACACACCTGGCTACACCCCACTGGCTACCCACAGGGTAGACACGGCCGATCAACCACCCCTTAGACAGATGCCCTACAGAATTCCTGAGGCTGTCCGGGAGCAAATGAGACAGGAAATTCAGGAAATGCTCCACTTAGGGGTGATAGAAGCATCAGATAGTCCTTGGGCCTCTCCGGTAGTTTTAGTTCCAAAACAGGATGGCACGACCCGCTTTTGTGTAGATTACCGGAGACTTAATGATAAAACAGTCTCTGACGCATACCCTATGCCCAGGATAGATGAGCTCTTAGATAGGATGGCTAGAGGTCAATACCTCCCGACCATTGACTTATGTAAGGGCTACTGGCAAATTCCCCTAGCGCCAGATGCCATTCCCAAGTCAGCCTTTGTTACCCCGTTTGGCCTCTACCAATTTAAGGTCATGCCATTTGGGATGAAAAACGCCCCAGCCACGTTCCAACGTATGGTGGACTGGCTGCTTGATGGCTTCCAAGATTATGCATGTGCATACTTGAATGACATTGCTATTTATAGTGAAATCTGGGAAGAGCATCTGAGACACGTAAGTGCCGTGATAGACCGCATCAGAGAGGCTGGCCTAACCTTAAAACCCAGCAAGTGCCATATTGGGATGGCAGAAGTATAATACCTAGGACACCGGGTGGGTTGTGGGAAGCAAAAGCCTGAGCCCGCTAAAGTAGAGGCAGTAGCCCAGTGGCCAACCCCCCGCATCAAAACTCAGGTGTCAGCCTTCCTAGGGACCGCGGGCTATTATCGGAAATTTGTCCCAAACTATAGTACCCTGGCCAAACCCCTCACTGACCTCACCAAAAAGAACCTCCCCGCCAAGTAGTCTGGACCCCAGAGTGTGAGCAGGCATTCCAACAGCTCCAGCAGGCCCTTGTTAATAGTCCTGTACTCGCTGCTCCCAACCCATCGAAAAGATTCCTCGTTCACACAGATGCTTCAATGTTTGGATTGTGAGCGGTACTGAGCCAAGTTGGAGAAGATGGCGGGGAACATCCCGTAGCTTACTTGAGTCGGAAGCTTCTACCCAGTGAAGTGAGCTACGCCGCCATCGAGAAGGAATGCCTGACTGTGGTGTGGGCCCTAAAGAAGCTTCAACCCTACTTGTATGGACAGCAGTTCACATTACTCACGGATCACAACCCGTTAGTATGGCTAAATCGTTAAATCGTGTGGCAGGGGACAATGCCCAGTTGTTGCGCTGGAGCTTGGCGTTACAACCATACGATTTTATAATTCACTACCGCCCTGGGAAACAAAATACCAATGCTGACGGGTTATCACGACAAACTGAACTGGAAAAGTAATCTGCGAGTACTCCCCAGACATCCCCAAGCCGATCCGTTGGGGATCAGACTGTGTATGCTGGCTTGTGGTTAAGGGGGAGCAGTGTAACAGATTGACCTTGTTATATTAATTTATGTTCGGCTGTCTGTACACCCCCCCCGTTCATTTACCATATCAATTATGTGTGGGTCACCAGAAGTCTGTTGTGTTTTGCTCACCCTGTGCCCATTATTGCTGCAGGGTATGTAAATGTATTGATTGTTTGTGCCTCTTCCCTGTTTCCTGTCCCATTGTTTTCCAAGAGCTGGGCGGTGTCCTAGGGACCCTGCAAGACCTGTTTAGATTACCTGCTTTGTCCCTTCTAGACCTCCCATCGGACATTGACCTGCTTCTTCAGCTACAAGGGGATTTAAGCAGAGATTTTGATGCTATGTCTTGGAGCTCCGCAACACCATGTTCTCATCACGTGCGTCTATGCCCCTTTTGATGCACCCCATTATCTTATTGGCCTTGGCAGCAGCTGCCTGACACTGGTTTTTGCAGCTTAGCTTGCTGTTTATTAAAATTCCTAGATCCTTTTCCATGTCAGTGTTACCGAGTGTTTTACCATTTAGTATGTACGGGTGACTTGCATTTTTCCTTCCCATGTGCATAACTTTACATTTGTCAGTGTTAAACCTCATCTGCCACTTATCTGCTCAAGCCTCCAATCGATCCAGATCCCTCTGTAGCAGTATATTGTCCTCTTCAGTGTAAATTACTTTACACAGTTTAGTGTCATCTGCAAAAATTGATATTTTACTATGCAAGCCTTCTACAAGATCATTAATAAATATATTGAAAAGAATAGGGCCCAGTACTGACCCCCACTATTGACAGTTGCCCAATCTGAGTGTGTACCGTTAATAACCACCCTCTGTTTTCTGTCACTCAGCCAGTTACTTACCCACTTACAGACATTTTCTCCCAGTCCGAGCATCCTCATTTTATATACTAACCTTTTATGTGGTACAGTGTCAAATGCTTTGGAGAAGTCCAGATATACGATATCCATTGATTCGCTGCTGTCAAGTCTAGAACTTACCTCCTCATAGAAACTGAAGGGGCACATATAAGAAGCACTATACATTAAGGGGGCACATACAAGAGGTGCTTTTACATAAAAGAGGCAATATACATAAAGTGGGCACATATAAGAGGCACTATACATAAAGTGGGGACATATAAGAGGCACTATACATGACAGGGGCATATATACGAGGCACAGTACATAAAGGGGGCTCATATAAGCGGTACTATACATAAAGAGGGTACATATAAGAGGTGCTATACATACGGGGGCAGGAATAAGAGGTACTATACATAAAAGAGGCACATAGAAGAGGCACTATACATAAAAGGGACACATATAAGCAGCACTATTTATAAGGGGCACGGCTTACAGCATGTGGCACTAGCATTAGGGGCACTAAAACAGAGGGCACAGGGCATATGACACTATATACAGAAGGCACAGAGCATGCGGCACTACATACAGAGGGCACAAAGCATGTGGCACTATATACAGAGGGCATAAAGCACTGTATAATGAGGGAACAGAATATTTGGCACTATATACAGAGATTACAGAGCATGTAGCACTATATACAGAGGGCACAGTATGGCACTACTATTGGGAGTCCTGTGTGTAGCACTAATGCTGCTGTTATATTCAGGGCACAGCATGTGGCCCAATATGTTGGTAAAGAGAGAAGCAAAATCTGCAGAGTCAAATTGTGTCCGGGAGATGTCATCATGGTGGCCTAGACCAGATGGAGAAGAACTTAGGAGGAGACGTCACCTGTAAGTCACTAAATGGAAATGATTATTCTTCTACTGACTGTGTATGATGAGTTCTGTAGTCACCTGGATGATGTACAGCTGATGATGGGTGGTCGCATGCGGTTTTGTGAAACAACTCCCAGGATCCCTTTATTCCTGTTCAGGCCATACTGGGAGCTGTACTTTCACACTGTACAAGCTTATATGGCGAGGGCTGACTTGACTACTCAAATGGTATCAGTGATATTGGTTACAGCACTGTATTTGTGTGTTTAACATGCAGCTGATGCTATACTTTGATCTAATACAGGAATCCTCAAACTGCGGCCCTCCAGCGGTTGTAAAACTACAACTCCCACAATGCCCTGCTGTAGGCTGATACATGTAGGCTGTTCGGGCATGCTGGGAGTTGTAGTTTTGCAACAGCTGGAGAGCCGCAGTTTGAGGATGCCTGATCTAATACTATCCATTTGCATCTGAGTTCGGGCCGCTGTCACAGATTCTGTCAAAAAGACTGGACAAAAAGTATTTCATGCAAGACTTTTTTTTGTCTGGTAAAGACACAGCTTCCTGAGCTGACCCCATTAAAGTCAATGTGGTTCCTTCAGGGATTGCCCATGTGGGTACGATCCCAACATGAAAACACAACCAGTTGCCGCCTTTAAACAATTTAAAGCCCATTTACCTATCCCACCTTTATATGGTAGGCAGAGTTAAACATGTTAAGGATGGACCGCTACACATGGGCCAGTGCTGTGTGCTTGCCCGGCAGGCTAAAATTTGCCAGCTAGCCCCTGGCGGTAAATGCTGTTTTTTCACAATCCTCAGGGGCTATAGGTACCTGCCAGTATCCACTGGTTAAGGCCAGAGTTGAGAAGTAGGTTGAGGATCTTAAAAGGGGACATACTAAAAGGAATGACATGGTGGAATGCCCATAGACTTTAACAGGAAAGTGGACCAGAATGGAATGCCCATAGAGAATAATAGAAATGTGATATTTGAATTAGAGACAAACCCATTTGACATATCTAATAAATATTTAGAAGACATACTCTCCAAACGACAAGGGGAATGACACAATGGAATGCCCATAGACTATAATGGGAACTAAACTATGAGCTCATTTGCAGGGAAATATGTGTTATGTAGGACATTAACCCTTACCGAAATTGTTCCCTGGGTAGAGTAGCATATTGTAAAATGAAAATTACCTTGGATTATAACTGTTTTCTATAGAATGCAAAGGTGAGTGAGATAATGGAATGCCCATAGACTATAATGGGAAGAAAAACATGACTTGGTGTCTGAACTAGGCAGCTAGCTGCTGCACAGCCCAGTATCACAAAACGTGGTTGCGCAGTTCTCAGCACGGCCATGTTCCCTCAGCCGCACCTGAGGGGTTAATTGCCGCGGATCGCAGCGCCCGGTCACAGGCAGGGTGCCGGCAATGTATTCCCGATGCCTGCGTTTGTATATCAATGGATACTTGTCATTGGTGGCCAGTGCGACGCCCCCCCTCCCCAGTATTGAAGACATTGGTGGCCAGTGCGTCCCCCTGTCCCCAGTAATAAAGATATTAGAGGCCAGTGCCCCACCCCCCACTTTCTCCCTCACCCCCCCAGTATTGAAATCATTGGTGGCAGTGGCCACAGGGTCCCCTCACCTCCACTCTTCTGATCGGAGCCCCAGCACTGTAATGCTGGGGCTCCGATCGGTTACCATGGCAACCAGGACACTACTGAAGTCCTGGCTGTCATGATCAGCTCCCTGTTGCTGTGTGTACAAAGCACAGAGCAGCAGGGAGAGTGTGAAGCCCTATTCACTCTAATAGAGCTCTATTAGGGTGAATAGGACGAAATGATCCCAGGTTCTAGCCCCTAACAGGGGGAAAAGTTAATAAACAAACTGTCCGCATGGTTCCTGTAGTAGACACCCGTGGCTAATATCCACGACCGGCAGCGATGCAGATCGCGGACATTTAACCCTTTAGATGCCATGGTCAATCCTGACCACGGCATCTGAGTGTGCACAAGCCGAAAGTTTTACTTTTGGTTTGCGCTCCGGCTCCCCCGTATGGCGATCGGAGGAGCCGGAGCATGCCTGTAGTAGTCTGGGTTTCTATGAATGAAACCCAGGCTGCTCTGTAGTATTTCCTATAGAGCCTTGCCTGTAATAGGCTTCATAGGAAATATGCGATTTTTTCATATATTCCAATGCTATTGCATTGGAATGTATGAAAATCGCAATCAGATGATTGTAGGTTATAGTTCCCTATAGGAACTATATAAAAGTTTAAAAAAAATAAAAATAAAAAAAACATAAAAGTTCAAATCACCCCTCTTTTGCTAAAAAAAAAAAAAATAAATTTTTTTTTAAAAATACACATCATGGGTGTCGCAATGTGCGAAAAGGCCCATACTATAAAAATATAAACAAATATTCCCCATACGTCAAACAGCAAAACGGAAAAAAGCATCCAAATGGCGGATTCACCATTTTTGGTCGCTTTATTTTCCACAAAAATTACATAAAAGGTGATCAAAAAGTCATACACACCCGAAAATGGTATCAATAAAAAGATAAGATTAGGACGCAAAAAATGAGCCCCGATACAGCTCTGTACATATAATTACAAAAAGTTATAGGGGTCAAAACATGGTGACAAAAAAGTAAAATCAATTTTTTTCCCACTTTTGAATTTTTTTTCACTATCAAAACGCAAGAAAACCTATACATATAGGGTATCGCCGGATTCGTAATGACCTGTAGAGTAAAAGTAACCGGTCAGTTTTATCGCACATCGAACGTCGGAATTTAAAAACCCGCAAAACTGTGGTGGAATTGCTTTTTTTTGCAATTTCACCCCATTTGGAATTTTTTTTCTGCTTCCCACTACATCATATGCAATATTAAATGGTGGCGTTGGAAAGTACAACTTGTCCCGCAAAAAACAAGCTCTCATATGGCTATGTGAACCGAAAAAATAAAAAAGTTATGGCTCTGGGAAGGCAGGGAGCGCAAAACGAAAACTCAAAAAATAAAAAACCTCCGGTCCTTAACCACCTCAGCCCCCATAGCTTAAACACCCTTAATGACCAGGCCACTTTTTACAATTCTGCACTACACTACTTTCACTGTTTATTGCTCCGTCATGCAACTTACCACCCAAATTAATTTTACCTCCTTTTCTCCTCACTAATAGAGCTTTCATTTGGTGGTATTTCATTGCTGCTGACATTTTAACTTTTTTTGATATTTTACTTTTTTTGACAAAATTTTTGCACAAAAATGACATTTTTCACTTTCTGTTGGAAAATTTGCCAAATAAAACTACATTTCTCTATAAATTTTTTTCTAAATTTATTGTTCTACATGTCTTTGATAAAAAAAAATGCAATAAGTGTATATGTATTGGTTTGGGTAAAAGTTATAGCGTTTACAAACTATGGTGCAAAAAAGTGAATTTCCGCACTTTGACTTTCTGAGCACCTGTCCTGTTTCCTGAGGTACTACAATGTCCAGACAGTAGAAACACCCCATAAATGACCACATTTCGGAAAGTAGACACCCTAAGGTATTCATTGAGGGGCATAGTGAGTTCATGGAAGTTTTTATTTTTTGTCACAAGTTAGTGGAAATAGTTTTTTTTTTTTTTTAAATATTTTATTTTCCGCTAACTTGTGACAAAAAATAAAAACTTCCATGAAATCACTATGCCCATCAGCGAATACCTTGGGGTGTCTACTTTCCGAAATGGGGTCACATGTGGGGTATTTATACTGCCCTGGCATTTTAGGGGCCCCTAAAGCGTGAGAAGAAGTCTGGAATCCAAATGTGTAAAAATGCCCTGTGAAATCCTAAAGGTACTCATTGGATTTAAGGCCCCTTTGCGCATCTTGGTTGCAAAAAAGTGTCACACATGTGGTATCGCCGTACTCAGGAGAAGTAGGGCAATGTGTTTTGGGGTGTATTTTTACATACTGGGTGTGAAAAATATCTCTGTAAATGACAACTTTTTCCATTTTTTATACAAAGTTGTCAATTTACAGAGATATTTCTCTCACCCAGCATGGGTATATGTAAAAATACACCCCAAAACACATTGCCCTACTTCTCCTGAGTACGGCGATACCACATGTGTGCCACTTTTTTGCAGCCAAGATGCGCAAAGGGGCCCTAATTCCAATGAGTACCTTTTAGGATGGAATTTTTACGCAGTTTTCTTCTCACGCTTTAGGGCCCCTAAAATGCCAGGGCAGTAAAAATACCCCAAATGTGACCCCATTTTAGAAAGAAGACACCCCAAGGTATTCTGTGAGGGGCATGGCGAGTTCATAGAAGATTTTTTTTTTGGCACAAATTAGCGGAATTTGATTTTTTTGTTTTTTCTCACAAAGTCTCCCTTTCCGCTAACTTGTGACAAAAAGTTCAATCTTTCATAGACTCAATATGCCCCTTAGCGAATACCTTGGGGTGTCTTCTTTCTAAAATGGGGTCACATGTGAGGTGTTTGTACTGCCCTGGCATTTGAGGGTCTCCGCAATCATTACACGTATGGCCAGCATTAGGAGTTTCTGCTATTCTCCTTATATTGAGCATACAGGTAATGAGATTTTTTTTTCCGATCAGCCTCTGGGCTGAAAGAAAAAATGAACGGCACAGATTTCCTCATTCGCATCGATCAATGTGGATGAAAAAATCTCTGCCAAAAAATATGCAAAAAAAAGAGGGCCTGGCGATTGCCAGGACATAGGGGCTCCGCCCAAACATCCATACCCACTCAGCTCCTATGTCCTGGCAAACGTGATTTCTCCATTCACATCGATCAATCGATCGGTGTGGAGGAAGACATCTTTGCCAGATTTTTGATACAAAGTGTTTGCCAAAGTATATGAACTCCTACACCTCTCCTCAGCTCATATGCCTGGGCAAACGTACCTGTCCTGCAGAGGAGAAATCTCGTCTTGCAGCGCCGCATACACCGACTTAACGTGTCTTCTGACAGCAGCGCAATGCTTCTCTCAGAATGCACATCAGTGCTGCAGCTTTTTCGTCGGTTGGTGTGTTGGTCTACCTGGAAAATAAAGGGTGGTTAGGGGGGGGAAAAAAAAAAAAGAAGAAAATACAGGCAGCAGGCTCATAAACTTGAACGTTACAAACTTTATAAAACGTGAACATAAAACTTTTTTTTATCAAACCTGAACATCAAAACTTTTAAAATCTGAACTAACTCAAGATTTTTTTTTCTTGCCACCTGTTTAATTATTTTTTTTTTTTTACCATTTCACTCTTTATTTTCCCAGCAGAAACCTCTCCTCTTCCATGGGACAATGTGTAAAGTGTAAATCACACAGAGATGGTGCGAAGTACATTATGCACTTTATCCCAAGTGAAAGGAGACGTTTCACATTTCTTCTGTAGTACACCAGCATCCCTGTGTGTTAGGGTCTCTCAAAACCTAGTATCCTGAGAGACCCTAGAGCCTTATTGTAAAAACTACCTGTGTTGTGCTGTCTCTACGTCCCTAAGTGTGGTACTTCTGGAAACACTCTCCTAGGCATAGGGCAGGGTGGTCAGGGCAGTCAGGACAGAAATAGCGGGTGTCACGCCTTATTCCACTCCTGCTACAGACACAACATCTTATTTGGGGTGGCGGTTGGTTTGAGGTACCAGCAATGACATTGGGGAAATGTCGCTCGGGTAGACGGCTCACTACACTGGTGGTTAGGGCCACGGAACCTCCTGGATACAGGAGGTTCTCGATGATCTCTTCCTGAAATTTGAGGAAGGATCCTGTTCTCTTAGCCTTACTGTAGAGAACAAAACTATTATATAGAGCCAATTGAATTAGATATACAGACACCTTTTTATACCAGCGTCTGGTCCTGCGGGAAAGCAAATATGGGGCCAACATCTGGTCATTGAAGTCCACCCCTCCCATGAGCAAATTATAGTCGTGGACCGAGAGGGGCTTTTCAATGACACTGGTTGCCCGTTCAATTTGGATTGTCGTGTCTGCGTGAATGGAGGAGAGCATGTAAACGTCACGCTTGTCTCTCCATTTCACCGCGAGAAGTTCTTCGTTACACAAGACAGCCGTCTCCCCCCCTTGCAAGTCAGGTGGTAACGAGCCGTTTGGGGAAGCCCCGGCGACTAGGTCGCACGGTGCCACAGCAGCCAATCTGTTCTAGGAACAAATGCCTGAAGAGGGGCACACTGGTGTAGAAATTGTCCACATAAAGATGGTACCCCTTGCCGAAAAAGGGTGACACCAAGTCCCAGTCTTCCCACTGCTCCCCAGGTAGTCAGGGCAACCGACTGGCTCCAGGGTCTGATCTTTTCCCTCATAGATCCGAAATTTGTGTGTATAGCCTGTGGCCCTTTCACAGAGCTTATACAATTTGACCCCATACCGGGTGCACTTGCTTGGGATGTACTGTTTGAAGCCAAGGCGCCCGGTAAAATGTATCAGGGACTCGTCTACGCAGATGTTTTGTGTGGGGGTATACAAATCTGCAAATTTCAGGTTGAAGTGGTCTATGAGGGGCCGAATTTTGTGGAGCCAGTCAAAAGCTGGGTGGCCTCTGGGACGGGAGGTGGTGTTGTCGCTAAAGTACAGGAAACGCAGGATGGTCTCAAATCGTGTCCTGGACATGGCAGCAGAGTACATGGGCATGTGATGAATTGGGTTCGTGGACCAATATGACCGCAATTCATGCTTTTTTGTTAGGCCCATGGACTGGTTTCCACCGGAAAGACTGGGCATAAGAGCTTACCGGGTTGGCGTTTATAAATTGAGTGGCATACCGATTTGTTTCTGCCACGACTAGGTCAAAGAGCTCCGCAGTGAAGAACAGCTCAAAAAACCCCAGTGCCGATCCGATCTGTCTCCACCCGAACTCCTGACTGGGCGGTGAAAGGGGGAACTAATGGTGCGGCTGAAGTTGGGGGCTGCCAATTAGGGTTTGCCAGCACCTCAGGGATTCTAGGGGCTCTATGGGCCTGTCTGTGCGGTGGCTGCGACGGGGGAACTATTGCACGTGCCATCGTACCAGCTTAAACTGCCCTTCTGGTCCTCGCCACTTTGCCATGTTCTACGGCAGTGCTGGTACTAGGTCCAGGAAGGGCTGCGCTGCTGGTGTATGCCTCACCTCGTAATCCGACAGCCCCACTCTGCTGCCCTTGAAACGGATCCTGCGCAACCTGTGGTCTAGCGACACGGGGCCGGGTACGCCTGGTGCTATCAGGGACCTCAACCTCCTCGTCCGAACTTTGGGTCAGACTGCCACTGCTTTCTACAGGTTCATATTCTGACCCGCTAGATTCGTCAGATGATGGTTCCTATTCCTCATCCGACTGGGTCAGAATCCTGTAGGCCTCTTCAGAAGAATACCCCTTATTTGACATTTGGACAACTAAATTTAGAGGGTATTCCCTGAGACTACCCAAGAAAAAGAGCAAGCCTGTCTTACAAATGGGAGGCTAGCGAAGTACAGGAAGCCGCTGCGATTGATAAAAAAGATCAAAACTGATTTTTTTTATCGCCACAGCGCTTGTGAAGTGATTGTGCAGTGATAAAAAAAAAAAAATAATTTTGTCACTGCGTGGGTGAACACAAGTGTGGGCGACCGATCAGGCCTGATCGGGCAAACACTGCGTTTTGGGTGGGGGGCAAACTAAGGTGACACTAAGACTATTACCCTCAGTTCACACCTGCGCGTTTTACAGCGCGTTCCTACGCGCTGTAAAACGCTCAACAGGAGAAAACTCATGTTTCCCTATGGGAATGGTTCTCACCTGAGCGTTTTACAGCGCGTTTGAACGCGCTGTAAAACGCCCTACGCTCAAAGAAGTTCTTGAGCTTCTTTGGGGCGGTTTGTCGCGCGTTTGCACCCATAGACTTCAATGGGAACGAGCGGAAAACGCGCGTTTAACACGCGTCAAAGTGTAGATATGCCTTTTTCAATTGGTCTCCAGAGTCACGAACGCGCGTATGACGCGCGTTTCCTATTTGCAAAAACGCACTGTAATACGCAAGACAAAAACGCGCGTCTCAGAAACGCTCAGGTGTGAACCCAGGGTTATAGATCTGACTGTGATCAGTTCTGATCACTTACAGATACTATAAAAGTACAAATGCTGATTAGCGCTACGCTAATCAGCGAATCGTTGACTGCGGTGCGGTGGGCTGGGCGCTAACGGAAGCTAACTACCTACCAAAGGGGCCTAAACTAAACCTAACAGTCAATACTAGTGAAAAAAAAAAAGTGACAGTTTACACTGATCACTTTTTTCCCTTTCACTAGTGATTGACAGGTGATTGAAAGGGGTGATCAAGGGGTTAATTGGGGTGATCTGGGGCTAAGTATGTAGTGCTTGGTGTACTTACAGTCACATCTGCTCTCTGCAGGGTCCAACCGACGAAAAGGACCCAGCAGAGAGCACAGAAGCCATTTAACACATTATATTTATAAATATAATGTGTTAGGCCCCTTTCACATCAGCGTTTTTGCTTTCCGTCCTAGAGTTCCGTCCTCGGGGCTCTAGGACGGAAAGATACTGATCAGGATTATCCTAATGCATCCTGAATGGAGAGCAATCCGTTCAGGATGCATCAGGATGTCTTCCGTTCAGTATGTGAACGTTTTTTGGACGTTGACAAAAGCGCAGCATGCTGCGGATTTGTCTCCGTCCAAAAATCCGGAAGACATGCCGTAACGCTGATCCGGAATTAATGCCCATTGAAGTGCATTAATCCGATCTGCCTAGCTAAACGCTAGCGCACGCCGATCCGACGTTAGCTTTTTCACTGTTACCATGGCAGCCAGGCAAAGTCCTGGCTGCCATGGTAAAATGTAGTGGGAGCGGGGAGCTGTATACTTACCATCCGTGCGGCTCCCGGGCGCTCCAGAGTGACGTCAGGGCGCCCTACACGCATGGATCACGTGATCGCATGGATCACGTGATCCATGGCATGGGCGCTCTGACGTCATTCAGGAGCGCCCGGAGCCGCACGGACTGTGAGTATACCGCTCCCCTCGCTCCTACTATGGCAACCAGGACTTTAATAGCGCCCTGGCTGTTATAGTAACCTGAAAGCATTTCGAAGACTGATCAGGATCCTGATCAGTCTTCTAATGCTTTCAGGCGACTTGCGTTCTGATGGATCCGGCGGGACGGAAGTGCCCGCCGGATCCTCAGAACGCAAGTGTGAAAGAGGCCTAAGATGGCTTGTGATTCGTTTTTTTTAAAAGTCATCAGCCTGCCAGCGCTGATCATTGGCTGGCAGGCTGATGACCAACTCCTTCTTGAACTTTTTACCGCCGCGCAGTGCGCATGCGCGGCGGCATCAGCGCGTCATCTCCCGTGATGACACGCCGACCCAGAGAAAGAGGACCGCCCGTTAGGCGGTCCTGAGGAGGTTAAAGGAATTTTTTTTTATATATATGTAAATCAGCCTGGTAAGGGTTAAACAGCATTTAGTTAAAAAACAAAACAAAACAAAAAAAAACTTGTGCTGGTGCAGGGGAAGCCACGTCTGACCGAGGTCACAAACCCTTCCTACACAGCACTTACATAAGATACTTTGACATTGACATGCCACCGCTATCCTTCCAACCAGTATCAGAAATGGCCTACAGGCTTTCCTAGGGACTTTTCCAGAACGTTCTGAATTGGGCAGAGGACTGTGACGTAATCAGTGTGCGTCGGAGAGAGCGTGCTGTTCGCCGAGGCGGAGAGTGTGGAAACATGGCGGCCTTGGTGCGTGTGTGGGCTGGAAGCAGAAGGCTGTGGCCGTGGCAAGCTGCAAGGCTCGGCGCTCAGCGGGAAATGGAGCGGAGAACGTACGCGGTGTGGAGGCGGCCGTGCGTCCTTAGCTCTTCCACGGACGTTATATCAAGCAGGACTCCTGTCAGCCGCTGCCCTCAGCGCGCTGTCTTCTACCGGGCCCTACACAGCTACGGAAATCGGGGCAGCGGGGCGTCTTCTGGAGACGACGCGGCACAGAGTGGTGAGGGCGGTGAGGATGAAGGGGGTAACCAGGGAGAAGACGGTGCTGGGGCAGAAGAGGCGACCTATGGAGCCCCCATTGTGACGGCTCTTGCGCCTCTTATAGTTCCTGAAGTCTTCCCTAATGTCCCTGTGATCCCGGTGTCTAGAAACCCTGTGTTCCCCAGGTTTGTGAAGATCATAGAGGTGAGTTGGTTCCTTCTCTGGTGTTGATGTACTTAAGTATCTGAGATCCTATTAGTAGCCCTGCTGGTGGCCAAGACATTGCATTTCAAAGGAGCATGAAGGGGATCTGGAATGGATTTATTCAGGGAGGGCGACAGAGGTTTCCTGATTAAGTTTTTAAAGGGGTTGTTCAGGTTCAGCCATGACATAACCCCTTCTTCATTCATTCAGCTGCTATGAGTGAAACATCGGAGCATTTAATGCTTGCCCTGCGCTGCCTCACTATTAGTGGCGGTGACGTCCCCGGGATCGCTGCTAGACGGAAGCCTCCGTCCAGCAGTGAGAATGAAAGCAAAACAGCCCTAGCCCAGTGCAATGCTGAATGAGTGAAGAAGGGGTTATGTCCATGTTTAGCTCCAAAAACAGGAGTGAATTCAAGAAAGAGAACTTGTATTTGTCCTTTATAGTTTCTCAACTTTTCAAGGGTTTCTGTCGCCAGAAATACCAAAATTAAACTGGCTGACATTAGCGATGTGCTAATGTCAGCTGAACCTAACTAGGCTATTCCTAGTTTTATCCATGCCCCCCGTTACTCCAAAATGTAACTTTTATAATATGCAAGTTAGCCTCTAGGACCTCTGTCACCTCCCTCCAAGTCTTGATTGACAGCGCAGGCACAGTAAGGAAGTCGGCAGCCAGTGAGCGTCCTTCCTTCACTATGCTTGCGCCGAATACTGAATAGCACGGTGCAGGCGCGAGATTTAACATGCACTCAGGGCTGGCAGGAGGATGCGAACGCTGCTTGGCCCTGTCCATCAGGACTTGGAGGGAGCTGACAGAGGTGGGAGAATGGAGCCTCTAGGAGTAGGAACACGCCCCCCTGCTCCTAGAGGCTAATTTGCATATTATAAAAGTTACTTTTCGTCAGTCACTTTCCCCCCTCTTGTCAGTCACTTTCCCCCCTCTTGTCAGTCACTTTCCCCCCTCTTGTCAGTCACTTCTCCTCCCCTCTTGTCAGTCACTTCTCTCCCCCTCTTGTCAGTCACTTCTCCTCCCCTCTTGTCAGTCACTTCTCCTCCCCCTCTTGTCAGTCACTTCTCCTCCCCCTCTTGTCAGTCACTTCTCCTCCCTCTTGTCAGTCACTTCTCCTCCCCTCTTGTCAGTCACTTCTCCCCCTCTTGTCAGTCACTTCTCCTCCCCCTCTTGTCAGTCACTTCTCCTCCCCCTCTTGTCAGTCACTTCTCCTCCCCTCTTGTCAGTCACTTCTCCTCCCCCTCTTGTCAGTCACTTCCTCCCCCTCTTGTCAGTCACTTCTCCTCCCTCTTGTCAGTCACTTCTCCTCCCCTCTTGTCAGTCACTTCTCCTCCCTCTTGTCAGTCACTTCTCCTCCCCTCTTGTCAGTCACTTCTCCTCTCCTCCTCTTGTCAGTCACTTCTCCTCTCCTCCTCTTGTCAGTCACTTTCCTCTTGTCAGTCACTTTCTCCCCTCTTGTCAGTCACTTCTCCCCTGTCAGTCACTTCTCTCCCTCTCAGTCACTTTCTCCCCCTCTTGTCAGTCACTTCTGAATGTGAATGAGGCCCTCCTTTATGTCTGGGCTCGACAGACATAAAGGACAAGGAATTTGGTCCTGGCGCCTGGGTATTTGTCAGCCTGTTTGCAAAGGTGGCCGGGCGCAGGGTCGGCGCGTCCTAGGAGCACCGGCCCCCCGTCATGCTGCAGCCGCCAGAGCGCTCTATAGAGAGCCTCAGGCGGCTGTAGCACTGCCCGGCTGGCGCATCCATTAGGGCGCACCGCCCGGGCGCAGCATGAAGAGAGGACTAACAGGAGGGAAGCGCTCAGCGCTCCCTCCTGTCATTCCCTCATTGTAGCGTGGCCGATCCCTGTATGGTCCGCGGGTACAGGAAGCATCTGTCTCCTGTACACGGCCGGACTGATAGGAAGTGAGCACACAGTGTGCACTTTCTGTCAGTCCGCCCGGGTACAGGAAACAAAAGCGCCTGTACCCGTGGGACCATACAGAGCTCGGCCACGCAACACTAGAGGTAGCGGAGGGAGGAAGGAAGAAAGTGACTGACAAGAGGGGGAGAAGTGACTGACAAGAGGGGGAGAAGTGACTGAAAAGAGGGGGAGAAGTGACTGAAAAGAGGGGGGAGAAGTGACTGAAAAGAGGGGGGAGAAGTGACTGAAAAGAGGGGGGAGAAGTGACTGACAAGAGGGGGGGGGAGAGAAGTGACTGACAAGAGGGGGGGGGAGAGAAGTGACTGACAAGAGGGGGGGGGGGGGGAAGTGACTGACTCTTGTTACATTACTGTTGCTACAGACGGTTCTGGACACTGTCCCTTTATATACTCTGTTGCTCTTTTTTTCCTGGACTTGTTGCCTTTCAATACAGTTCAGTTCTCTTCCTTTTTTTCAGTTTGGCGAGACACAGTCATATGTACACACAAATGCCTTTTTAGAAATCTGCCTCCCTTATAAGTGCTAAGCTTAACTTCTCAACTGTAAGGGATCTAGTTTTTAAAATTTGGTCATTTATAAGGGTTTTCTATAATTTTTCAGCTCAACGCCATTACATGTGTGCAATGGGGGCTAAATCATTTTCTTTATGTTTGGGCCCTGCCGTGTGAGAAGACATAAGATAAGGGCCACATCGGGGGTATTTCTGAAGACAGGAGAAACAGAGTGATACATTTTGGGGTGTACATCTTTATTTTAATGTGCTCTGTAGAAAAAAATCTGTCTTTAAATTGACACTTTTGTGTAAAAAATAATAAGAAATTTTTCTGCCTGCTTTGCATTAATCTCTGCAAAAAACTAGGGGGTCTAAATGCTCAGTACACTCCTAGATAAATACCTTAGAGGGTCTAGTTTTCAAAATGGGGTCCATTATGTGGGTTTTCTATTGTTTTGGCAGCTCAACTCCATTGCCAGTATCGATATCGGGACCGATACTGGACATTTGCAGAATACTTGTACTCGTGCAAATGTCCCCGATACCACTGCCGATACCTGCTGGCTGCTTGCAGCGGCGCTCTCAGCAGTTCGGCGTGGGGGAAGGAATTCTGTGCCTCACATTGCCAGCACCCGACCTCTGAGAGGACGCAGTGATCTGTGCAATTCAGGTGTTCTTCAGTCTCTGCATTGGTGGCGCAGTGCGCCCTCAACTCTCCCTCCCCCCCCATCATTGGTGGCAGTGGGCAGTGCGCTCCTTCCCCCCGCCATCATTGGTGGCAGCGGCAGTTCCGATCGGAGTCCCAGCAGTGTAATGCTGGGTCTCCGATCGGTTACCATGGCAGCCAGGACGCTACTGTCCTGGCTGCCATGGTCAGTTAGTGAGCAGCATTATACTTGTGTGCGCCGTGGCCGCTGGGCTCTCCTTCTGTCTTTGCGGCGCATTGCTAATGCTATAAGCATTAGCATATGCGCCGCACAGACCTATGAGAAGGAGCTCCCGGCGGCCACGGCGCACGTAAGTATAATGCTGCTCACTAACTGACCATGGCAGCCAGGACAGTAGCGTCCTGGCTGCCATGGTAACCGATCGGAGACCCAGCATTACACTGCTGGGACTACGATCGGAACTGCAGCTGCCACCAATGATGAAGGGGGAGGAGGGGTTCCCTGCGGCCACTGCCACCAATGATTAATACCGGGGAGGGAAGGGAGAGCGCACTGCCCACTGCCACTAATAATGGTTGGGAGTAGGGGGATCCTGTGGCCACTGTCGCAAATGATTAATACTGGGGAGTGGGGCGGGGGTATCGGTGAGTACTTAAATAAAAGTATCGGTACTCGTACTAGTCTTAAAAAACAGGTATCGGGACATCCCTACTGAAAACCACTGGTGCTCCTTCATGTATGGGCCCTGCTGTTTCTCAAGACATAAGATTAGGGCCACAATGGGGTATTTCTGAAGACAGGAGAAACGGGGTGATTCATTTTGGGGTGTACATCTTCATTTTCATGTGCTCTTAAGGACCGGAGGTTTTTTATTTTTTGCAAAAACAAGTGTTTCCTGTCACAGAGGACAGGGCAGAGAAAGGTCTCCCTGTATGCAGGGAGATGAAGCTAGGAACCTTGTTGGATTTTTTTTTCTTTTTTTACCTGGAAAATCGCTGGCATCTGGCCATGGCGTCCCCCTGCCCTCCCGCAGTCCCAGTACTAACGCTGGGCAGGGGTGGTATGGGAAAACTCGCTCCGGTTTCACTGGGGCCTGCTCTCAGGTCGACTGCTCCCTCCTGGCCTACCGAGGCTTCAGCAGGGTTGCGCACCCGGCGCAGGCAGCGCATATGTGGTGACATCACGTCCGGCACTCCGGAGTGACGTAAGCGGCATGCGGCGTCCGGGCCCGGCTCAAAAACGAGGCCCCGACACACAATGGACGCTCCTGGCTGGAAAAGTCTGTGGGCCCCTCACCTGCCTCTCCTGCTGACCCATCGGGCGAGAAGGATATTACGCTGCGATGTCTGGGACAGACGCGCGCTTTCCTAAGGAGACTAAACCACCACTGCTCCAAACCATGAGTTCCCCTCAGGGGGTGTATGTTATCATGGTCAGGGAGTCTGCTGATCTCCCTCCTGCAAAGGGGGGGGGGGGGCTAGTATCCGTATACCTGTGCATGAGTTTCTTGCTGATATGATCGGTGTCCCCTCTCTTCTTGAAAGAAACTCTTTACATACTACTAATATATTGGGGAACTCGGGCTCCAGTATACACGGTGTACACCCCGACCCGCCACCCCCTCTTGCCTCCTCTAACCATCCCCTTATGGCAACCTCTCCTCCTTTCAGGTGTCCAAGGAAACTCAAAAAAAGGTCAAGAAATCCCCCAGATGTATCTTGTGTAATGGCAAACTTCCAGATAATTATCTCAAGAAGCTTCGCAAAAAATTGTATCTCAAATATTGTCCGTGACTAGGCTCCCTCTCTAAAAGAAGAACTTAGATCTATGATACAGGATGAAATTCGATCCTCTCTGGCCCATCTATCTGCTAATCCCGCTGATTTACCACAACCCAAAAGGAAGCGTGCTAGGTCACCTTCCTCTTCTGACTTGGAGGCCATAGCAGACGAGAGCGTCCATTCGGCCAGGTCATGGGAAGAGGGGGGATAGAATTTCTGATTTAGGCTCTGTGAAAAGTGGCCGCAGATTCTATTTTTCCATGGAAGACATGTCCGACCTACTCAGGGCGGTCAGATCCACAATGGGGGTGGAGGAAGTACAACGCACACACTCCGTACAGGAAGAAATGTTTATGTATTTCCCATAAATAAGGGTACTTTCACACTAGCGTTTTGGATTCCATTTGTGAGATCTGTTTCAGGGCTCTCACAAACGGTCCAAAACGGATCATTCTGAATGGATAAGGATCCGTTCAGAATGCATCAGTTGGGCTCCATTCCGCTTCTATTCTGTTTTGGAGGTGGACACCAAAACGCAGCATGCAGCATTTTGGTGTCAGTCTGAAGAGGCGGAGCCTAACGGATCCATTTTGAATTACAATGTAAGTCAATGGCGACGGATCCGCAATATGGTGCATTTGAAAACGGATCCGTTCCCCATTGACTTTCAATGTAATTCAAAACGGATCGGTCTAGACTTTGTCATTTTTCTTTTAACTAATGCAAACGGATCCGTTCTGAACGGATACAAACGTTTGCATTATAGGTGCGGATCCGTCTGTGCAAATAAACAGACGGATCCGCACCAACGCAAGTGTGAAAGTACCCTAAGAATATTAAGGACATGGTTTTGAAAGAATGGGCAGACCCTGAAAGACATCTGGGAGTCTCCACTTCTTTTAAAAACAGGTTACTATTTGATCCTGAAGAATCCAAAATCTTTAACGAAATTCACAAAATAGATGTTCAAGTTGCTAAAGTGAACAAAAAGACATCCCTCCCATTCGAAGATGCCTCCATCTATGCAGCTATGTTTAATATTAAGTCTAACATTGTGGCTACCTCCGTCGCTAGATCCATGTTTCTTTTGGCTGGGAGAATTAGAAGACCACAAAAAAATAAAACTTCTAGAGAAGAGATCCTCAAATCCCTTCCTCTCTTAAAATCCGCCACTGCCTTCCTGGTGTCGCCTCAGCTGAATCAGTCTGTTTCTCCACTAGAGATGCGGCACTCTAACTCAGCCAGACGAGCACTCTGGATGAAGTGCTGGTCCGGGGATAAAACTTTAAAACTAAAACTTTGCTCAATACCCTTTTGAGTATGATTTCGGCCCAGTCCTGGAAAAGATTTTAGAAAAAGCCGCTGATAAAAAGAAGGGATTTCCGGAGGATCGTCCCTTCAGGCGCCGATTTCCCTTTCGCTCCTCCTCTGGTCAAGAGACAAGCTACAGGGGAAAAGGGAAATAGGGGCGTTGGAGTTACCCCAAAGGTGGTAGAGGGAGGGTCAAATCCTCTTCCCACCAGAAACCATCCGACAAGCAATGATACCGGAGTTGGGGGAGAACTCTCAAGTTTCCTGGTGGAGTGGGAATCTATTTCCCAGAATCCCTGGGTTTCCAAAAAAATCAGAGCCGGTTATCAGATAGAGTGGTCTTCAAAACCCCCAAACAAATTTTCGCTAACACGTTTCCAACCCTACCTTTGGCAGGGGATGCAAGATCTTCTTCGGATGAATGTAGTCACCCCAGTTCCACTTCCAGAAAAGGGCCGGGGATACTATTGGACATTATTCCTAGTCAGCAAAAAAGAGGGTACATTTCAAACAATCATAAACCTGAAACCCTTCAAGTTTATTCTTCACCGAAAATTCAGAATGGAAACCCTTGCATCAACAATACCACTTCTAAACAAGGACGTCTTCATGTGCGAGGACGCCTACTACCATATTCACGTTGACTCCCAGAGCTTTCTCCGGTTCGCAGTCCAGGATGTAACGGGCAAAATTCACCATTACCAATTCAAAGCTCTCCCCTTTGGGATTTCATCAGCACCAAGGATTTTTACCAAGGTAGTTGTAGAGATGGTTGCTTTCGCCAGGAGAAAAGGTCTCATGGTGGTTCCATACTTGGACGACTTTCTCCTGATCAGTGAAGATTTCAATCAGACCAACTCTGATCTGGAATGCTTCGTCTCCATCCTAAACAACCTCGGGTTGTGTAAACGAAAAGTTTGTCTTCACCCCCTCAAGGAAAGTCCTGTTCATAGGCATGAAGCTGGACTTCCAAAGGCAAGCGGTATTCTTACCTCAAGACAAGATCTTGACTCTCCAACAAAAAATCTGATCCTTTCAGAGGAAAAGCTCATGCTCAATGAGAGAAGCAATGAGTCTGCTAGGTCTGTTAACATCCTGTATCCCGGCAGTTCCCTGGTGCCAGATTCATTTCACACCTCTTCAATCTTGGATCTTGAGGGTCTGGAACAGACGTCAATCCTCCTTGGATCATCGAGTAATCCTCCCTGTTCGAGTTCTTCAGTCACTAAATTGGTGGAGGAACCAAGAGAACCTATCCAAGGGGATTCCCTGGCAGAGAACTCCCCAAATACAGATAGTAACCGATGCAAGTCTATCTTGCTGGGCGCAATAGTAGGGGATCATCTTTTTCAGGGCACCTGGTCACAATCGGTAAAATCCCAGTCGTCAGACTTCAAGGAACTGAGGGAAGTCTGGGAGTCATTGAGAGCAGCAAAGGAAATCCTACAACATTATCATATAAGAGTGCTATCGGACAACACTACTGCCATCGCTTACCTCTCCCATCAAGGGGGAACGCGATCAACAACTCTTTATGCGCTGTCAACAAAAATGTTCTCATGGGCAGAGCCGAAAGTGGCCTCCATCTCTGCAATCCATCTGAAGGGAACACTGAACCTGGAAGCGGATTTCCTCAGCCGCCACAAGATCGATTATACAGAATGGTCTCTAAGCCCAGAGATTTTCAGGTTAGTGGTAGACAAATGGGGGATGCCCAAGGTAGACCTATTCGCCACCAGAGCAAACTCAAAGGTGGAGATATTCTGTTTCTTAAACCCCAGGGACAGACCTCACACCTTGGGTGGCTTCCCCATCCGTTGGCATTGGAAACTATGCTATGCGTTCCCTCCGCTTCCTTTAATTCCGAAGGTAATCCAGAAAATTTGCCAGGACAAGGGCACTGTGATCGTGATCTCTCCCCTATGGCCGAAAAGGAGTTGGTTCGCATCTCTTCAGCAATACTGCCCTCAGGATCCCTGGCCACTTCCAATACGGCGGGATCTACTCCACCAGGGTCCAGTTCTACACCCAAACCCACAGCTTTTGAAACTAGCAGCATGGATCCTGAGAGCCAGACGCTAAAACGGCAGGGCTTATCAGACAAGGTTATAACCACTTTGAAAGCCTCCAGGAAAAAAGTAACATCCGAAATTTACCTTAAAATCTGGAAGCGCCTCTGTTCCTGGAGTGGTGAAAAATCTCCACATCTGCATAGACCTAACATTCAAACAATCTTGGATTTCTTACAACAGGGTCTCGACCTGGGGCTTAGACCTTCTACCATGAAGGTTCAAATCTCAGCCCTTAGTTGTTTTTTCGATCAAGACATGGTTGGGCATCGTTGGATCAAAAGGTTCATTAGAGCAGCCACCAGACTCCTTCCAACAGTCACCTCCCGGATCCCCTCATGGGATTTAAATACTGTGCTCACGGGTCTCACTTTATCACCCTTTCAGCCCATTGCCGACTGTTCACTAAAATTATTGTCCCTAAAAACCACCTTCCTAGTAGCTATAACCTCGGCCCGCAGATTAGGAGAGTTACAGGCTCTATCCGTTAGGGAACACTACCTCCGGGTACTGGATGATAGAATCATTCTCCGACTCGACCCAGACTTTCTTCCAAAAGTCGTATCCAGTTTCCATCGGAGTCGAGAAATTACTCTGCCTTTCTTCTGCCAACATCCCTCTAATGACAGAGAGTCCTCCTTCCACTCTCTGGATGTTAGACGGGCAGTCCTAAGCTATATGTCTGCTACTAAAATGTTTAGGAAAGCCGACAATTTACTTGTACTGTTTGCAGGGAAGTATAAGGGTCAGAAAGCCTTCCGGTCTTCTATAGCAAGATGGATCAAGGAAACAATTTGCCTGTGTTACCAGATTCAAAATCTCCCTTGTCCAGTCAACATTAGGGCCCACTCAACTGGGGCCATGTCTTCCTCTCAGGCTGAGCGAGCTGGCGCCTCCCTGGAAGAAATATGTCGAGCTGCCACTTGGTCCAGCATCCATACTTTTATAAAACATTACCGTCTAGACCTTTCCAGATCCTCTGATCTGTCCTTTGGACTGAAAGTCCTCCGGGCCGTAGCCCCCCCTTAACTGATATATTTTGTATGTCTCCTTGGATGCCATCGTGATGATGCTATGGAAAAACCGGAATTACTCTTATCTAGGGTTGTTTTGGTACCAAAATTTTGATCCAGTATTGATACCATAAAAAAGTATTGCGATACTCAATACCATTCGATACCACGTGAAAAAAATAAAATGCCAAAAAAAGCTGCGTGCATTCCGCATTTTATGGAACGTCCGGCCCATAATACAACAGTCCTATCCTATTTTTTTGGGGGGACGAGGCGACAAAGA
Source organism: Bufotes viridis (assembly GCA_033119425.1). NCBI lineage: Eukaryota > Metazoa > Chordata > Amphibia > Anura > Bufonidae > Bufotes > Bufotes viridis. The sequence continues at coordinate 361,593,355 of CM065589.1, read as the reverse complement.
AAATGGCGAATTGTGCAGTTTTTCTTTTATTTTATGGGCGTTCACCGCTTAAAAGAGGATTTTTTTAATAGTTTGGACTTTTGAGACGTAGCAATATATAATATTTTATTTATTTATTGTTTATATATGTTATATGTAAAATTGGGAAAGGGGGTGATTTATACTTAATAATTTGGTGTACTTTTTAACTTTTTTTTTTTTTTTTTTACAGATTATTTATTAACTTTTCCCCCAGTTAGGGGCTAGAACCTGGGATCTTTTCATCCTATTCACCCTGATAGAGCTCTATCAGGGTGAATAGGATCTCACACTCTCCCTGCTGCCCTGTGCACAGTGCACACAGCAGCAGGGAGCCGATCATGGCAGCCAAGACTTCAGTAGCGTCCTGGTTGCCATAGTAACTGATCGGAGCCCCAGCATTACACTGCTGGGGCGCCAATCACTACCACTGCCACCAATGAGGAGTAGGGGACCCTTTTTTTTTCAATGCAATAGCATTGGAATGTATGAAAAAATCGCATATTTCCTATGAAGCCTATTACAAGGAATGCTCCATAGGAAATACTACAGAACAGCCTGGGTTTCATTCATAGAAACCCAGGCTACTACAGGCGTGCTCTGGCTCCTCCGATAGCCACATGGGAGAGCCGGAGCACAACCGAAAGTTTTACTTTCGATTTGAATCGCGCGCAGATGCCGTGGTCAGGATTGACCACGGCATCTGAGGGGTTAAATGTCCCCGATCGGCATTGCTGCCGGTTGCGGACTTCAGCCGCGGGTGTTTGCTACAAGAACCATGCGGACATCCACGGCTAAGGCGCCCGCATGAAGCAGGAGCGGGCACCATCTTTAAAGACCGGACACAGGGCGTACATGTAGGAGGAGAAGTGGGTGTTGGAGCCAGTAACATATCTGCTGGCGGAGACCCTGATGGACATAGGGCCCACAATCCTAGGCGTGGGTCTCCACAACATTCATCCACTGTGCGGTCAGGGAAATGTAGCGTCCCTGGCCGCCAGCACTTGTCCATGTGTCCGTGGACCTTCCCAGTAAGTGCTTTGGTCAGGGCACGGGTGATGTTCTAGGACACATGCTGGTGTAAGGAGGGCATAGCACACCATAAAAAATAGTGATGGCTGGGGACTGCGTACCGAGGGACGGCCACCATCAGGCTGCGGACGGCCTCAGTGTCCACAAGCCTAAATGTCAACATTTCATGGGCCAGTAATTTCGAAAGTTGCGCATTTAGTGCTATGGCCTGTGGGTGGGTCGGTGGCTATTTGCGCTTGCGTTTAAATGCCTGTGTTATCGACATTTGGACGCTGTGCTGGGACAGCGAAGTGGATGTTGTTGCTGACGGTTCATGCGAAGGTCCAGGTGCAGGGCGAGGGGCATAAGGGCTTGCGCCTTCAACAAGGGATTGGCCGGCAGTGCGTAACTCAGGGGAAGAGGAGGCAGTGGTGTGACCTGCAGACCCAGATTGTGGACCTAGGCATTTGGCCCACTTATTAGGGTGCTTTGCCTTAGATGCCATGTGGCGGATCATGCTGGTGAGGTTGCTAGTGTTCACACCCCGGCTGATTTTGGTACAGCACAGGTTGCAAACTACCACTCTTTTGTTGTCTGCGCTTTCCTCAAAAAAGTGCCATACTGTGGAACACCTACCCCATGGCAAGGTAGATTTAACATTGGGGGTGCTCGGTGTAACGGTTGCGGGTCTGTTTGGTGTTGGCCGACGTCTCCCTTTTGCAACCCCACTACCTCTTCAAGATTGTTGCGGATGCTGCGGATCCCTCCCTCTCTGTACTGCTGACAACTGTGTCTCATCATCATCCACCTCATGAACGAATGATTGCCATTCACCACCGTCATCTTCCTGAGACTGTGAAGGCTTGGGAATCAGGGCACAATATCTCCAGTACCTCTTCAAGTTTGCTTGGCGAGAGAGCCAAACCAAGTACTGGCCATGAAAAGAGGTCATGTGAATATCCAAGTGTGGGATCACTTGTTTGGCCAGACATGGTGGGAGGAAGGAGGATCAGAGTGAGGATTCGGTTGACCAGACTTTTGGCTACAGAGACTGGTCTTGGTGCAAGAGAGGGTGGTGCTTAACAGACTGGAAGCATTCTCTTCAGCAATCCAACCGACCACCAGTTCGCACTCGTCCGACTTGGACGGTGTTATCCTGCGCCGCCCAGCTAAGTTGGACATGAAGCTGGGTAAGGTGTTTTTTTTTTTTCTGGTGCACTGGCAGCAGGCACAGTTTAATTGCGCTCAGGGCCATGGCCTCTGCTTGAACCATCAGCATCACTCCTGCTTCCTCGTCCCTTTGTGCTCGCCTTTTTCATATTAATGGCTTTGTCTGTAGATGTGGCGCAGATTGTTTTACTGTCCGCTAAAGACACAGTTAGTAGATGTGGCGCAGATTGTTTTACTGTCCGCTAAAGACAGTTTTCTGATGCAGGACAGTATTGGTTACAGAACACCACAGATTTTGAACACTACGCTAGACCCAGATTAATGGAAGCTATAATATACACAATGTTTTCAGATTCAGTTCAGTATGGGGTACAAAAACCCTCCGATTTTGGACACTTTACTAGGCCAAAATTAATGGAAATTGTAATATACACACTTTTTTTCATGTTCAGTATGGGATACAAAAACCCACAGATTGTGGACAGTTGACTAGGCCCAGATTAATGGAAGTTGTAATATACACAGTGTTTTCAGATTCAGTTCAGTATTGGATACAAAAACCCACAGATTGTGGACAGTTGACTAGGCCCAGATTAATGGAAGTTGTAATATACACAGTGTTTTCAGATTCAGTTCAGTATTGGATACAAAAACCCACAGATTGTGGACACTTGACTAGGCCCAGATTAATGGAAGTTGTAATATACACAGTGTTTTCAGATTCAGTTCAGTATGGGATACAAATATGTCCCAAATAAAATGTATTCTCTGCTGGAATACTGTATAAGGTTGCAGCCTAAATGCACACGCAGATGTGCCCAAAACTTGTTAAATTTGCCCAAAATATAATTAAATCTCTGCTGGAGTAATAAATATAACGGTTGCGGATTGAACGCACACACAGATGTGCCCCAAACTAGTTAAATTTGTCCCAAATACAAATAATTCTATGCTGCAATACTGTATATATGGTTGCGGTCTAAAGTAGTGTAGTCCTTAAGAGGACTGTTTGGTCTTTCAATAGATTTTTTGGGGATAAATCTGTGAATTTCCAGCAAAAACGCAACTGTCCCTGCCTAAATGATCTGAGCGCGGGACATCGGCTCCTATATAAACTGGTATCATGTGTTCCGGCCAGCCAATCAGTGTGAGGCTAATAGCTAACATGGCTATGGCATTACACTGAAGGGAATTACTTATCTGAACATTGATTGGCTTCTTTGGAGGCGCCAAATGTGAGGGGAGGAGACTCGAGCAATGCGACGAGCACCCGTGGTATTTGGCCGCCACATACCGAGCATAGCAGTGCTGGAGCCGAACCGGTATATGGCCGAGCATGCTCGCTCATCACTATCTATAGCCTTTTAAATTTGGCCAAAGTTCCATGGATTTGGTTGGTGGCTCATAGACCTGATGAACACCTTTCAGTAACATGTTTTATTAGTGACACAAAGTGCGACTAAGCATGCTGTATGTAAAGTAGCATACTGATAAAGCTATTTAATTGTAAAATATTTTTTAAATGAAGGTGAAGAATCCAAACTTGGTGGCACTTCTGAGACGTAAAGTAAGGCTTGCTCAACCCTATGCTGGAGTTTTTCTCAAGAAAGATGACAAGTAAGTAAAGGTTTTCGCCTATAAGCACCAGTTTGTTAGAAAACCATTTTTCCCCATGTATTGATATGAGGCATTAAAAATCTTAGAATAGCTGCTAGTATTGTAGTAGAGTGCTAAAAGACAGTCATGCAAAATGTGTGCAGCCAGAACTTCAGTCTCGTTGTTTCATGTATTTTAAGCAATTGTCCAGCATTGGTATATGATCAGCGGTGGTCCAACATCTCACACCCCTGCCAATTTAGCTGTCCCTGAGTAGCTATGATGCTGGAAGTCGCCTGTGTAGAAACTGTGTAGTTGGATGGAGCTGGTTACTTCTGCCTTGCTCCCCATGGACTGAGATGTGTAATTCCAGCCCGGAGCTACCCCTGAACAGCTGATCGCTGAAGTTGGGAGCTACACACCTGCATCGATCTGATATTGATGGTCTATCCTGTGGATAGGCCATCAACAGAAAAATCCCAGACAATCCCTTCAAGGTTATTATGACATCCCATTTGTGATATACCTTTAGCACAGGGCTTGACAAATTTCCTTGGAATCTAGGAGCCAGCTAAAAAAGTTAGGAGCCAGATAGAGCCGCGTTATAAAGCCCCCAGTAGAGGCCCCCATAGTGCTCCCCCCCACCCCCCACTTCTCCATAGAGCCAACCAATGATGCATGCCAGTACATAGGGCCCCCATAGTGGTCCTTCCCCTCTTCTACATAGTACCCCCCATAATGTGCGAGTATATAGGGCCTACCATAATGTGCCAGTATATAGGGCCCCCATAGTGCTTCCCCTCTTCAATTGGTTATATGACACGTCAGACGCTGCCAGCATCCAAGTGATCGCCCCTGGCGGCCGCCATAACATGTGGAAACCCTTACAAGGATTACAGGGTCCAGAGGGGAGGGCTGGTGGGTCCGGAGGAGAGGGCTAGTGGGTCCGGAGGAGAGGGCAGAGGGGTCCGAAGGGCATAAACACAGCGGGCACCATGACACTTTACTGAGCACCACAACCCCCAGCTGGCGCTCAGCCTCTGCAGTCCCCACATCACTACAACTCCTACCTGGGGCTCAGCCCCTGCAGTCTCTGTATCACTACAACCCCCAGCTCTTTTCCCCTTGTCATTCTCTTTCCCCCTCTTGTCATTCTCTATCCCCCTCTTGTCATTCTCTATCCCCCTCTTGTCATTCTCTATCCCCCTCTTGTCATTCTCTATCCCCCTCTTGTCATTCACTTCTCCCCTGTCATTCACTCCCCCTGTCATCCGCTACCTCTAGTGTAGCGTGGCCGAGCTCTGTATGGTCCGCGGGTACAGGAGCTTTAGTTTCCTGTACCCGGGCGGACTGACAGGAAGTGCGCACTTCCTATCAGTCCGGCCGGGTACAGGAGACAGATGCTCCCTGTACCCGCGGACCATACAGGGCTCGGCCACGCTACAATGAGGGAGTGACAGGAGGGAGCGCTGAGCGCTTCCCTCCTGTCAGTCCTTCTCTTCATGCTGCGCCCGGGCGGTGCGCCCTCATGGACGTGCTAGCCCGAGCAGTGCTGCAGCCGCCTGAGGCCCTCTATAGAGCGCTCAGGCGGCTGCAGCATGAAGGGGCCGGCGCTCCTAGTCTGCCTATAGGACGCGTCGGCCCTGCGCCCTGGCACCTTAGAAAACGGGCTGACAAATACCCAGTTTTGTCGAGCCCTGCTTTAGCATGTATGTTGGTTAGCACTAGGGTTACGTTTGGCGTGCTGCTTAACCTCCTCCTGTCCCTTGTCATTACTTTCTCAACCTCCTGCACTGATTGACAGGGTCAAGCATCCTTATGGTATGTTCATACGGCTAAAATCTGCTACTGAGACACTGTACCCCAATTGAGAATTTGTTTAAGGGATCTGCTTTGGTGGGTGCGTTGGCCTCCTGTGTGCTTACTAAATACAGCTCTGTACACCGTTTAGCGCCCGTGCTTGATATTGATTTTAGTCAGAATAATTTTTATTGGTTTTTCATTAATAGATGGGACTGAGTTGCAACTAGGCCATGTGACCGCTGTACGTGGATGTCACATAGCCTAGACAGTGAGAGGCCACATCACTTACTGAGCGCCTGGTCACTTCTAACAGCTGAGGATAATACTGTTAATAATGGAAATTGTTACCATCTGAACACATTTGTTTTTCTGTACTTCAGTAATGAATCTGATTCTGTTGGAAGCCTGGATGAAATTTACCACACAGGAACCTTTGTTCAAATCCATGAAATGCAGGACATGGACGACAAGCTGCGTATGATTGTCATGGGACACAGAAGGCATGTATTTTTAAGTTGGCAAATCATTTTGTAAATTATATTTGCAATGACTGACATTGATTCTCCACAGTTACTGCAGAACTTTTCTGATCCTCCTTGCTTATTATGTACATCACAGTCCCTGACACATGACATGATACCAGCATAGACCTTAACATCACGACAATGGGCCTCATGGTCATCTAACCTGAAAGTTACAAAAGATAAGGGACATAAAACTCAACATTTATTACTCTGATTCTACAGTTTTAGAAATATTCCATATGTGGTCCTAAGTTTCCACTTGACTCAAGTACTGGCTTCATAAATGAGTTGGGTCTCTATTTTTTGCAATGTTTTGCACCCCACAAATTGCTCAGCAACATTCCATTTGTGGTCGCAATTCCATTACATTTTGTCAGAAAGGAATTGGATGCTTTGTCGCATTTGCAGAGCCTATGAGGTACCATTACCGTGGAAACTCAGAAATAACCCCATTTTGGAAGCTACACCCCATAAGGAGTGTGTAGACAACTTTTATCACACAGGTGTTTAACCAGCTCAGCCCCCCTAGCTTAAACCCCCTTAATGACCAGACCACTTTTTACAATTCTGCACTAGACTACTTTCACCGTTTATTGCTCCGTCATACAACTTACCACCCAAATGAATTTTACCTCCTTTTCTTCTCACTAATAGAGCTTTCATATGGTGATATTTCATTGCTGCTGACATTTTTACTTTTTTTGCTATTAATCAAAAATGACCGAAATTTTTGCAAAAAAATCAAATTTTTCACTTTCTGTTGTAAAATTGTTAAAAAAAAACAACACATTTCTATATAAATTTTTCTATAAATTTATTGTTATGCATGTCTTTGATAAAAAAAAAATCCAATAAGTGTATATTTATTGGTTTGGGTAAAAGTTATAGCGTTTACAAACTATGGTGCAAAAAAGTGAATTTCCGCATTTTGAAGCAGCTCTGACTTTCTGAGCACCTGTCATGTTTCTTCAGGTGCTAGAATGCCAGTATAGTATAAATACCCCCCAAATAACACCATTTTAGAAAGAAGACACCCTAAAGTATTCACGGAGGGGCATGGTGAGTTCATGTATCATTTCATTTTTTTTCACAAGTTAGCGGAAAATGACACTGTCTGAGGAAAAAAAATAATAATAAAGTTTCCATTTCTGCTAACTTCTGGCAAAAAGAAATAAAATCTCCCACGGACTCACTATGCCCCTCAGTGAATACCTTGGGGTGTCTACTTTCCGAAATGGGGTCATTTGTGGGGTGTGTTTACCGTTCTGGCATTTTGGGCGGGGCTAAATTGGGAGCAGCCTTGTAAAACCTAAAGGTACTCGTTGGAATTTGGGCCCCTTTGCGCACCCAGGCTGCAAAAAAGTGTGGTATCGCCGTAGTGAGGAGAAGTAGGGCAATGTGTTTTGGGGTGTATTTTTACATATACCCATGCTGGGTGAGAGAAATATCTCTGTAAACTGACAACTTTGTATAAAAAAAATTAAAAAGTTGTCATTTACAGAGCTATTTCTCTCACCCAACATGGGTATATATAAAAATACACCCCAAAACACATTGCCCTACTTCTCCTGAGTACGGCGATACCACGTGTGTGACACTTTTTTGCAGCCTGGGTGCGCAAATTCCAATGAGTACCTTTAGGATTTCACAGGGCATTTTTACGCATTTGGATTCCAGACTTCTTCTCACGCTTTAGGGGCCCCTAAAATGCCAGGGCAGTATAAATACCCCACAAGTGACCCCATTTTAGAAAGAAGACACCCCAAGGTATTCCGTGAGGGGTATGGTGAGTTCATGTAAAATTTTATTTTTTGTCACAAGTTAGTGGAATATGAGACTTTGTAAACAAAAATAAAAAATATATCAATTTCCGCTAACTTGTGCCAAAAAAAAATAAAAAATTCTGTGAACTCGCCATGCCCCTCACGGAATACCTTGGGGTGTCTTCTTTCCAAAATGGGGTCACTTGTGGGGTATTTGTACTGCCCTGGCATTTTAGGGGTCCTAAAGCGTGAGAGTCTGGAATTCAAATGCGTAAAAATGCCCTGTGAAATCCTAAAGGTACTCATTGAATTAGGGCCCTTGCGCATCTTGGCTGCAAAAAGTGTCACTCATGTGGTATCGCCGTACTCAGGAGAAGTAGGGCAATGAGTTTTGGGGTGTATTTTTATATATACCCATACTTTGTGTAAGAAATATCTCTGTAAATGACAACTTTTTAAAAATTTTTATACAAAGTTGTCAATTTACATTTTTACATATGTAAAAATACACCCCAAAACACATTGCCCTACTTCTCCTGAGTACGGCGATACCACATGTGTGACACTTTTTGCAGCCAAGATGCTAAAGGGCCCAAATTCCCATGAGTACCTTTAGGATTTCACAGGGCATTTTACGCATTTGGATTCCAGACTTCTTCTCACGCTTTAGGACCCCTAAATGCCAGGGCAGTATAAATACCCCACATGTGACCCCATTTTGGAAGAAGACACCCAAGGTATTCTGTGAGGGCATGGCGAGTTCACAGAATTTTTTTTTGGCACAAGTTAGCGGAATTTAAATATAAATATTTTTTTTTTTAGAAAGTCTCATATTCCACTAACTTGTGACAAAAATAAAATTTTACATGAACTCACCATACCCTCACGGAATACCTTGGGGTGTCTTCTTTCTAAAATGGGGTCACATGTGGGTGTTTGTACTGCTCTGGCATTTTAGAGTCTCCACAATCATTACACGTATAGCCAGCATTAGGAGTTTCTGCGATTCTCCTTATATTGAGCATACGGGTAATGAGATATTTTTTTCTGTTCAGCCTCTGGGCTGAAAGAAAAATGAACGGCACAGATTTCTTAATTCGCATCGATCAATGTGGATGAAAAATCTCTGCCAAAATCCGTGACTGCGGTGGGCTGGGCGCTAACTACCTAACAAGTAGCTAACTAACTGGCGGTGATGAGGGACCCTTAGGCCCCATTCACACGTCTGCAATTCTGTTCCACATTTTGCGGAACGGAATTGCAGACCCATTCATTTCTATGGGGACAGACTTTGTCCCGCTCGGATCCGAATTGCGGATCTGCACTTCGGGTCCATAAAAATATAGAACATGTCCTATTCTTGTCAACAATTGCGGTCATGAAAAGGCATTTTCTATATAGTTCTGGCAATGTGCGAATCCGCAAAATGCGGAAGGCACATTGCCGGTGTCCGTATTTTGCGGATCCCCGGATCCGCAAAACACATATGGACGTCTGAATGGAGCCTTACAGGGGGGTGATCAATGACATGGGGGTGACAGGAGGTGATCATGGGTTAATAAGGGGTTAATAAGTGACCGGGGGGGGGGGGGGGTTGGGGGTTGGTGTGTGGTAATTGGTGCACTTACATAGCTGCCCGTGTTCTCTGGTGGTCCCAAGCAAATGGGACCCCCAGAGCAGCGGGCAGCAGGCATATCAGACGCTGTTTACAAAACAGCGTCTGATATGCGATTTGGATGCGATTAACTGACATCTACAGCCTGCCAGCGCATGATCAGCGCTGGCAGGCTGTAGATTAAGTTCTTACCTGTCGGGCTGCAGTGAACGCGTGCGCGTTCACATGAAATCTCAGGTCTCGCGGGATGACGCCGATAGGCGTGATCGAGACCTGAGAGAACCACCTCCCACACGCCTTTCGGCGTTGGCGTGACTGGAGGTGGTTAAAGCACATGTTGTTCAAATCCATTGTGGTGGTGTATAAAGCCAAAAATGTTAGAACTGTCCCAATATTTATGGACCCGATTGTACATAGACTGTAGAAACCATAGTGCTCCAAAAATTGCTTGATTAATCCATTCATATTTTTAGCAAAGCACCAAGAGGTATAATCCACGAGCCAACGGCCAATGTTTCGGTCCATCCCAGACCTTGATCGTGGCCTAATCTCTAGTGTTGGAGAATGTGACAATGTTCTAGTCACATTGTCACGTTCTTCTATACTAGAGATCAGACTCATTCTTCATGTGGCTTTACAACAGTTTCCACTGAAATTTTCAACAGGATGCAGCCACTTAAGTAATGTCCTATTAGATATTACTGTGTAGTAAAAACTATTTTAAAACTTTACAGTTAGTATACTATATTAGTTAGTATATCGATACTATACCGTTTCAGTATTAAAGTGCCCCACTGTTCTCATGTTCCACATCTGCTTGATAATTTTTTTCAGAGTATTCTTTATGAAGATTCATGAATGCATATTGTGATGTCAAATACTACACAATTAATCCAAAAACTAAAAATTTTCCATAAAAAGTATATTTACCTTTTGTACCATTTATAGGATCCATATCAATAAACAACTTGATGTTGAAGCTGAGGAGTTCAAAACTGAAGAGAAAGTAGAAGGGAAAAAAAGAAGAAGAAACTCAGTTGGCAGACATGTTATTGAGAAGGAAAATAGCGAGCAAGTTGTTCTTGATCCAAAAATGGTACCTGAAGTTCTTATGGTCGAAGTGGACAATGTAGCTCATGAGGAGTTCAAGATCACTGAGGAAGTCAAAGTAAGAACACGTGCAGTTGTCTCTTGTTTTCTCAGGCTGCTTTTGTGACTGTTTGTTTCACCACTTAGGCTACCTTCACACTAGTGTTTTTGCTGCGATTTGCTCTCTGGTATGAGAATGGAACGGAATGCATTTTGGAGCGTTCTGTTCAGTTATGTTTTGTCCCCATTGACAATGAATGGGGACAAAGAAGCGTTTTTCCGCTATTGTGACCCTATGACAGATCTCAATACCAGAAAATATTAACTCTAGTGTGAAAGTAGCCTTATAAGTCTTATAAAATATTTTCCCTGCATTTTTTTTTTTTTTTTTTAACTACTTTAGGCTCTTACTGCTGAAATTGTGAAGACCATTCGGGACATTATTGCTCTGAATCCTCTGTACCGGTATGTGGAAGATCACTTGTAAAGGAGGTAAAAAAACTTGTGACTTATTATTTAGTTAAAGTTTTATTTCTTTTGTGTTTTAAGAGAGTCTGTAATGCAGATGATGCAGGCTGGACAAAGAGTGGTAGACAATCCAATTTATTTGAGTGATATGGGTGCTGCTCTGACAGGTGCGGATTCCCAGGAACTCCAGGATGTCTTAGAAGAAACTAATGTAAGTGTTGCTGCAATGTTTCTTTCAGTCTGATATCCAAACCAATTGGACCACTCACAGCCAGTAGTTTACCTTAATGCATTGTAGTTGGCGACAAAACTCATGTCCATATAATCCATAGAAAGTGCAACAGGATGCTTCCAAATATTGCTTCACTTCTTTATTAACCCCTTGATAACATCTGTCTTGCATGTATGACAGATGTCATCTCTTTAAAGTGGAGCGTGCACCGTGGGGCAAATGTGACCACAGCATCTGAAGTGGCTTTCCCTCTCGGAGATCAGGGAAGCTGTTTCTTAGTGGTGATTGGCCACAGCCTATGCAAAGTTACCAGGCCTGTCCAGGTATATTCCCATGTAGGGCTGCAGGTTGCAGCACTGCATTGAAATATACTAAATTCCCCACACTAATATATTAAACACTATTAGTGTGTGGGAATGGCAGTTCTGACTTCTGATGCATGCACATTCAGGAGTCCTAGGGAGCTAAAAACAAGTTTAAAAATATTGTTTTTAAAAATATAAAAAACTGAAATCCTCCCCCCCCTTTCTCCAAAATAAATAAAAAACATATGTATTGCTGCATCCCAAAAATTTCCAGACCGTTTAACCCCTTAAGGACACGGCCCTATTTCACCTTAAGGACCAGGCCATTTTTTCAAAATCTGACTAGTGTCACTTTATGTGGTGATAACTTTAAAACGCTTTTACTTATCCAAGCCATTCTGAGATTGTTTTTTCGTCACATATTGTACTTTATGACAGTGGTAAAATAAAGTCGAAAAATTTCATTTATATTTATAAAAAAAAAAACAAATTTACCAAAAATTTTGAAAAATTTGCAATTTTCCAAGTTTCAATTTCTCTACTTCTAGAATACATAGTAATACTGCCAAAAAAAGTTATTGATTTACATTCCCCATATGTCTACTTCATGTATCGATCATTTTGGGAATGCTATTTCATTTTTTGGGGACGTTACAAGGCTTAGAAGTTTAGAAGCAAATCTTGACATTTTTCTGAAATTTTCAAAAACCCACTTTTTAGGGACCAGTTCAGGTCTGAAGTCACTTTGCGAGGCTTACATAATAGAAACCACCCAAAAATGACCCCATTCTAGAAACTAAACCCCTGAAGGTACTCAAAACTGATTTTATAAACGTCATTAACCCTTTAGGTTTTCCACAAGAGTTAATGGCAAATGGAGATAAAATTTCAGAATTTCGATTTTTTGGAAAATTTTCCATTTTTTCCAGTAACAAAGCAAGGGTTAACAGCCAAATAAAACTCAATATTTATTGCCCCGATTCTGTAGTTTTCAGAAACACCCCATATGTGGGCGTAAACTGCTGTATGGCCAAACGGCAGGAGCAGAAGGAAAGGAACGCCATATGGGTTTTGGAAGGCAGATTTTGCTGGACTGGATTTTTGACACCATGTCCCATGTGAAGCCCCCTGATGCACCCCTAGAATAGAAACTCCATAAAAGTGACTACATCTAAGAAACTACACCCCCTCAATGTATTCAAAACTAGTTTTACAAACTTTGTTAACCCTTTAGGTGTTCCACAAGAGTTATTGGCAAATGGAGATGAAATTTCAGAATTTCAATTTTTTGTTACCTTGCCTCAAAAAAAGTGTAATATAGAGCAACCAAAAATCGTATTTACCCTAAAATAGTACCAACAAAACTGACACCTTATCCCGTAGTTTCCAAAATGGGGTCACTTTTTTGGAGTTTCTACTGTAGGGGTGCATCGGGGGGGCTTCAATCGGGACATGGTGTCAAAAAAACAGTCCAGCAAAATCCGCCTTCCAAAAACCATATAGCGTTCCCTTCCTTCTACGCCCTGCCGTTTGGCCATACAGCAGTTTACGACCACATATGGGGTGTTTGTGCAAACTAGAGAATCAGTGCAATAAATAATGAGTTTTGTTTGGCTGTTAACCCTTGCTTTGTTACTGGAAAAATGGATTAAAATGGATAATTTGCAAAAAAATAGCTGTTTTGGGACAGTTTTGTATTTTTTGTTATTTACATCGTTGAACTGACAGGTTAGATTGTGTGCTATTTCTATAGAGCCGGTTGTTACTGACGCGACAATACCAAATATGACTACTTTTTGGGTTTTTGTTTCAGTTTTACATACCGTATTTTTCGCCATATAAGACGCACTGGCTGATAAGACGCACCTAGGTTTTTAGGGAGGAAAATAAGAAAAAATATTTTTGGTGGGTCTGGAACTAATGGTGGTTTGTGGATGGCACTGTTAATAGGGGATCTGTGGATGGCACTGTTAATGGGGTGATCTGTGGATGGCACTGTTAATGGAGGGATCTGTGGATGGCATTGTTAATGGGGGATCTTTAGATGGCACTGTTAATGGGGGCCCATCTGTGGATGGCACTGTTAATGGGGCCCATCTGTGGATGGCACTGTTAATGGGGGATCTGTGGATGGCACTGTTACAAATGTGTCATCCACAGACCCCCATCCCATAACAGTGCCATCCACAGACCCCCTGCAGCTCCAATGCTGTACCATAAAATATAAAATATCTCCAAGTACAAATAAACTTGAAGATCACCTTATTAATGTACTGTAACACAGACTCAATACCTCCTTTACATACGGGCAGGCCGGCCGGGCGGAAGCGTGACTCTCCGATGGCACATGCCTGCGCCTGCTTCATTCATAAAGCAGGCGCAGGCATGTGACGCCAGAGAGTCACGCTTCCGCCCGCCCGCCCGGCCTGCCCGCATTGTAAAGGAGGTATTGGGGTCTGTGTTACAGTACATTAATAAGGGTGATCTTTAAGTTTCTTTGTACTTGGAGATATTTTATAATTTTATAGTACAACACTGTGAGCGGCGGGGCCGGACCGTCCCCGCTGCAATTGCCGGCCCCCAGCTCCTCCTCCCTGTCACTCCCCGCTCATACATCGCAGCCTGCGATGTAAAAAAAAAGTCAGCATTCGCCGCATAAGACGCAGGGACATTTTCCCCCCATTTTGGGGGGAAAAAAGTGCGTCTTATACGGCGAAAAATACGGTAATAAAGCATTTTTGAAAAAAATGATTTTTTTGTGTCTCTACATTCTGAAAGCCATAGTTTTTTTTTTTTGGCGATTGTCCTATGTAGCGGCTCATTTTTTGCGGGATGAGATGGCGGTTTGAATGGTACTATCTTGGGGTGCATATGACTTTTTGATCACTTGCTATTACACTTTTTGTGATGTAAGGTGACAAAAAAATTACTTTTTTTACAACGTTTTTATTTTTTATGTTTACGGCGTTCATCTGAGGGGTTAGGTCATGTTATATTTTTATAGAGCAGGTCGTTACGAACGCGACGATACCCAATATGTATACTTTTTTTTATTTATTTTGGTTTTACACAATAATATCCTTTTTGAAACAAAAAAACATGTTTTAGTGTCTCCATAGTCTGAGAGCCATATTTTTTCAGTTTTTAGGCGATTGTCTCAGGTTGGGTATAATTTTTGCGGGATGAGGTGGCGGTTAGATTGGCACTATTTGGGGGGTCATATGACTTTTTGATCGCTTTGTATTACACTTTTAGTGATGTAAGTTGCCCAAAAATGACTTATTTACACCATTTTTTTTTTTTATGGCGTTCACCTGAGGGGTTCAGTCATGTGATATTTTTATAGAGCTGTTTTTTACGGACGCGGCGATACCTAATATGTGTAGTGTATTTTATTTTTTTTACTTTTTATTCAGTGATTTGTTTTTTTTTTATTTTTACTTTTTTTCCCTTTTTTACATTTTTTTTGGACCCAGACCCACTTGGTTCTTGTAGATCCAGTGGATCTGGTGTCTATATAATACAGTACAGTACACTATATAGTGTACTGCACTGTTTTTTTTACTTTTCAGTCTGGTCAGACTTCTGCCTTTAGCAGAAGTCTAACCAGAGTTACTATACCATGGCAAGCAGGACGCTTCTGAAAGCGTCCTGCTGCCATGGTAACCATCACCCACTGCCATTAGAGAGCAGTGGGTGATGGATGGGGAGGGAGGGAAGCTCCCTCCCTCTGCGATCCCATCCTGGGGGGGGCTGCATAGGCACAGCAGCCCCCCGATGGGAGAAGACCGCGGTAAGGAAATGGTTAAACGGCTGGCATCTGCAGCACAGATGCCAGCCGTTTTTCTATCAGAGTGCCAGCAATGTGCTGGCACTCCGATAGAACCACTAGACACCAGGGAATTATTACAAGGGAGGCCTCCCGCACCGCCTCCGCAACCACCCCCCCTGCACCCCTGCAGCCATACCAAGATTGGGGGCTGCAGGGGGGGGTTAAAATGAATATCTTTGGGGCAATTAACTCTCTGATCCCCGCGAGATAGCTAAAACCGCTGCAAGCCGCAGGTCTGAATTGACCTGCAGTTTGCAGCGATCGCCGATACGGGGGGGTCACATGACCCCCCTCGGCATTAGAACATGGTTTCTGCTGATCTACATCAGCAGGAACCATGTTGCTACCGCGCCCAGATCCGGCGCAGTAGCAGTTTAAACACAGGGCGTACCTGTACGCCCTGTGTCCTTAAGGACTGGGACATTAGGGCGTACCTGTACGCCCTGTGTCCTTAAGAGGTTAAATTATAAATGTATTTATCCCATACGTTTAACACCGTAATGGGGAAAAAAAATCTAAATGGGTGATTTGCAGATTTTTTTTATTACTTCACCTCCCAAAAAATTGAATACGCTCAAAAATACTCTTAATAAAAACTACAGATCGCCCACAAAAAAATTAACCCCTTACGCAGCTCAGTAGAAGTAAATGTAAAAAAGTTATGGGGGTCAGAATATAGCAATGCAAGTTTATATTTAATTTTTAGTATTAAAACAAACAAAAAACTATATAAAATGTGTTATCTGTGTAATCTTACTGACCCAGAGAATGAAGGGAACAGGTCAGTTTTGACCCATAGGTCAAAAAAATTAAACTCCTAAAACTATGGCACAGGTGGGAACAGTGGCGTTAATTCGAGCGAGAACTCGCAGATGTGGCGTTTCGGAGTCCATTCCTTCCTCAAGCAGTGGTAATACATAGGGAGACGGTGGACGTGAGTCGAGCGTGATCACATACCAATGTGACTATGGAATATTTAAAGAGGACCTTTCATCTCTCCTTACATGTTTGTTTTAGCATGTAAGGAGAGATGAAAGGCTCCGCCCCCTCCTCCTTCCATGCTGATACATCGCAGGCTGTGCAATGTATCGGCTTTAGCTATAGGAAAATGGTAGTATTCACCCTATAAGACGCACTGCCATTTTCCCCTCACTTTTGGGGGGAAAAAGTGTGTCTTATATGGCGAAAAATACGGTATTTCTTATGATTCTTTGTTATGTCGTTATTCTGTTATTGTCGCTAGACATATATGGATAAAGGTACTGATGCATGGTACAATTTAGGGTTGTGTCCCTGTATAGTCTGTCACTGGCAGCACTGATTTGATAATGCCAGGCTGTGCTGGGACACCCCCAAATTGTAAATCCCATCTGTACCTTTTATCTATATACTCCTAGCAAGAATAAAAGAAGAAATGCTCAAAAGATCAGATATTCTATAATTATTTCATGTGTAATACAATTATTTACTAAAACGGACATGTCGGAAGTGGTGACAGGTAGTCTTTAAAGCAGGGGTGCACAACTTTTTTTGGTCTGAGGGCCGCATTGTCACATTGCTCTATTTCAAGGGGCCGCAATGTAAACGGGCCAATGTAAAGTGACTGGGGAGGAATTATCGCTGTCAGTCATTCTTCCTTCATTTAGTTACACTGATTTCTCGCCCATTTTCCTTTGGGGACACAGGATACCATGGTATAGCTCAGCTCCCTAGGAGGCGTGACACTAAGTAGAAACTGTTAAGCCCCTCCTCCAGCAGCTATACCCTCAGCCTGGTTTGAGAGACTGCCAGTTTTTTCTTAGTGTCCAAGGAGGCAAGACACACTCTGCTCTGCAGGGCTGCTTTCTCCTTTTGTATTTTTTTTTGTATTTTTATTTTATTTTTTATTTTTCTTCCAGATCAGGGATAACATAGGCGCACTAGAACCTCTCTGTTCTCCCGTGGTTGAGCTGCGCCAGTGCCGGTAAACCGCACTGCTGCCTCCCCCCACAGAAGACAAGGTGGATCTGGGCAGCACTAGCTCCCCTACATCCCGCCAGCGCCAAGTCCCTCTTCCAGCGTCCTGCCACTACGGTGCCAGTAGCTGAAGAGGCGACCCTGCTGGAACGGACCTAGGGTGAAGACGGCTGATGGCGAGATGAGGCTGATCCAGCCCTACGTCCCCCCCTCACCCCGGTCTCCTGCATGACTGACCCTCACTGGGGGTCCTCCCCAAATCTGGCTACTCCTGCTGAACCTAGGCTGGGCTCCTGGGTTGTCAGCAAAAGGCTGCAATCCCTGCTTCCAGCCCCCCCACCACCATCCCCACCACCCTGGCCAGATACGATACTGGCCACTACCCCCATGACATAGGGGCGGTCATCTTCAGTCGCACTGACCTCTTCCCTGCGGCAGGGCCGGGAGGCCCTCACCAGCACCCCCAGACCTCAACCGCCCCTCCACCCGGCACCGGTCACTAGGCGGACCCTTGAAGGTCCATTCTGGCCCGCGGAGTGGGCACCCGCGGCCACCAGTGAATGCCGACATCTCCGAGCCGCTCCGGTTCCTCTAGGCCCCGGCCGACCGTCGGTACTCCCGGTCGGCCGGGCACCACAAAAATTTAGGCCCCGGCTTTGCGGCCTAGTGCACTGCAATTCCGACCCCCTTTCCAGAGGCCGTGCCCTGGTCCCTACCTTTTCCAGGCCGCGGGTTGGGCACCCGCGGCTGGCTTGTACTAGCGGACTCGTCGGGCGCTCCTTGTCCCTCCAAACCCCGGCTGACTGCGGTACATCCCGGTCGGCCGGGTGCCGCAAAGTTAGGCCCCGGCTGCGCGGCCTATTCGGCTGCAATCCGGCCTTAGTTGGGGGCGGGAACTTCTCCCAGGCGCAAATTTTTCTCGCCTGGGGGTTCCTCCTCCCCAGGGGACTGCGGCTCCGCCCCCAGTCTGTCCCGGTTAACCCCTCCGGTGCCGGCTATCTCAGGGACCGACTCCTGCGTAGGGGTTTGTATGGTGGCTCTTCTTTCTGCCTCTCAGTGAGGCTGGGCCATGTACAGTGGCCCTTGCAGTCTTGAGGGAGGCTTTTGTTTAAAAATAAAATAAAATTCTAACAGAATATGGTTGGCTGCGCTGGACGCTGCAGCCTGTTCTCATAGTACTGGCCGTACGCATGCCCTCCTTCCTTAGGCGGCATGTCGCGCTCCCCGGCTGGGGGGCTGGTCAGGCGCATGTTTCCTTCTAGGCTCACCCTTGCCCTCTCCAGTTTCGGTGCTGGCCATGTGCATGACCCCCCCTCTCTTCCTAGGCGGAATACTGCACTCTCCCTGACTGCGGGCTGGCCGTGTGCATGACCCCCTCCCTAGGCGGAATACTGCACTCACTGGATAAGGTACTGGCCATGTGCATCACCCCCTTCCTAGGCGGGAATACTGCACTCTCCCTGACTGCGGGCTGGCCATTTGCACGTCCCCCTTCCATAGGCGGATTCCTGCACTCTCACCGGGTACGGTACTGGCCATGTGCACGTCCCCCTTCCATAGGTGGACGCTGCTCTCTCACTGGATTCGCTGCTGGCCATGTGCACGACCCCCTTCCTTAGGCGGTATTCTGCACTCTCACCGGATACGGTGCTGGCCATGTGCATGTCCCCCTTCCATAGGCAGACGCTGCTCTCTCACTGGATTCGCTGCCGGCCATGTGCACGACCCCCTTCCTTAGGCGGTATGCTGCACTCTCACCGGATACGGTGCTTGCCATGTGCACGTCCCCCTTCCATAGGCGGACGCTGCGCTCTCACTGGATTCGCTGCCGGCCATGTGCATGACCCCCTTCCTAGGCGGTATGCAGCACTCTCACCGGATACGGTGCTGGCCATGTGCACGTCCCCCTTCCATAGGTGGACGCTGCTCCCTCACTGGATTCTCTGCCGGCCATGCGCGTACCCCCTTCCTTAGGCGGTATGCTGCACTCTCGCTGGATTCGCAGCTGGTCATGTGCACGACCCCCCTTCCATAGGTGGTATTCGGCACTTTCACTGGATTCGCTGCCGGCCATGGGCATGCCTCCTTCCCTCAGACGGCATACAAACATTCTCACTGACTTGGATGCAATGCGGTCCTTGTGCATGACCCCCTCCTTGGGCGGAATGCTGCATCCTCACCGGGCACCTTGCTGACCATCAGCATGGCTCTTTTCCATGGGTGAAATGCTCGCACCTCGGATACGGTGCTGTCCTTGTGCATGACCACCCCTCATTCTATGGCTGGAATTTGACACGCTCCTGAGACTCGCGGCTGTCCTTGTACATGCTGTGCTGGTCTCGTGCATGTCCCTCTTCATTGGCGGAGTGGTTGCACTCTCACGAAATTCGGTGTTGGTGGATTATCACACCATCACTTAATATGAGGATCACCCTGTGCATGTCCTCCTTCGCTAGGCGGACCTCCTGCGTTCCTTCTAGATACCGTGCGGCCTTGTGCATGACCCCCTTCTGGGCGGAATATGGTATGTCCTACTTCTATGTAGTCGGTTCTGGCCTTATGCAACCCCCCCTACTCGTACGTATGCCTTCCTTCCTCCTGCGACATACAATGCTAGCCGCAAGCCTTACACTCTTTTCTCAAGAGATCATTCTGCTTCCACCTGACCCGCACGGGCTCTGCCTGCTCTCGCACTGAGCTAGGCGGTGCGGTTCCGTTGTGACTGTATCCGCCATGTCCTTTGGCCCTTCCACCTGGGGAGTGTTGTGGTTCCTGGATGCGTAACCATTCGTCCTCTCGCTGTATTACTTTCCAGCGCAAGCGCCGCAGGGACGGGAGGGCTGTTTGCAGCGCCCCTCGAATTCACGTTGGCTCTGACGGGACTACGGTTTTCTCGTCTACTGCCAATTTCCTCCTCTTCGGATGCTGTGTAGTATGAGTCCTTCCTATGGGCGCTCTCTGAGCTTCAGTTCCAGTCAGGAGGGTGTAATGCGGGCTGCTCTTCTCTTGGAGGTCACCCAACTTCTCTTGGGTGCTCGGTTATCCAGGTCCGGGGGACCTCCACTTTGAGTTCTTCAGGGTATTCACCTTCTGCGAGGCGGTGAGCCTGGTGACTCGCACTGTAGCGGGTGTTCTGCCTTGAGCTGTCCTAGTACGACTACCCTGTTACCCGCCCCTCCTTCGGTTGGAGGGTGTTAGCCGGCCTCTGTCTCGACTGCTTCTTCTCGCCGGCTCTGTTTTGGCTTCCGCCCCGGCCAGGCTTCGGAGGTTCACTGCTCTCCCCTCGGGGAGAGCATGGTTGTCCACTTGGACGGTTCCGGTGTTCCTTGTGGCCTCATACTGTCTCCCTCGTTCGCACTGGCTGTACTAGCTGTGCGCCCACTTAGCGTGTCTACCGCATTCTGTCCTCCCGCTGAGTGCAGATTGCGTTCTCCGTTCTAGGCGAGGGTCATGCTGTAGACTTACCTTCTTGGTTACCTGACCCTCAGGCTTGGATCTGGGTCCCTACAGTTGGTACCTGTAGTGCCTTCAATACCTGCTGTTTTTGCTTGAGCAGCTGCCTTGCGTTCTACTGCAAGGTTTTTCTTCATCCCTTCCTGATGTTGTCCTTGCCTGGGGACTACCCTTCGCTCAGGATTGTCCTCGGTTCCCCCACGCCAGGACGGTAGAACCCCTTCCTCTGGTGGCAACATCGACATGGACTTTAGCCTGTTTTGTCCTGGCAGCTGTCTGCTGCAGGGTGGACCCCTTCGGTTTCTTCCGCCTGCCCTTATGCTCCCCCACTCCGGCTGGCTACGGGATGAAGTTGCTCGTGGACAGACGGGTCCAGTTTTGCCGGACTCCTCTGTCCGTGTTACTGGCCTGCACCTGATCATGGGTTTTTTTTTCCTGCTTGCCAGGCGATTCCAGCGGTCACGTTTTGTGTTCGCTCCCGTCCGTTTTTCGTCCAGGATTTATTATCGGACTTAGAGTTCTTACCTGGGGTTCTGTGGAAAGCTGGGCGTTAGCCCACTACCTTTCTCTCCCCATGGTTCTGTCCTTTCTCCAGTTCGGCCTGGACCTGGGACTGGGACTCTGTTCCTTGATGGGTCATGTGTCGGCGCTGTCCATCCTCTCCAGCGTTCCCTGACCTTCTTGGGCCTGTTAAGTCCTTCTAGTGGCTCATTGGTTCCTCTGTACCGTCCCCCGGTACCGCCCTGGGAACTACATACTGCATCTCGGGGCTCCGAGCTTTCCCTTGGAGCCGTTACAGAAGTTCTCTCTACTCCTTCGGTTCTGTCCGTTGTTTTCTTGTGGCCCTTATGTCAGACGGGGGCTGAATTACGTTTTTTTCTTGTTCCGAGCCTTCTGTCATTCACCAGGACAGGGCTGTTCTCTGTCCCTTCCTTCCTTCCTTCCTTCTGGAGGGGTTATCTGCCTTTTATCTCGACGAGGCCATTGTCCTCTCCTTCCCGTCCCCGGGAACGGACGCTTCGAATGGACATTATTCGGGCTTTTCAGTTTTGCTTGGAGATCACCGGCTTTGTTTTTCGTCGCTCTGACTCTTGGGAGGTCCGCGCAAGGGTATGACGGCCTCCAGGATGGCTTTCTCCCGCTTCCTCACTATGGCTATTGCTGCGTTTTCCGCACCAGGGGCAGGGTTCTGTCTTCCATGTCACCGTTCACTCCATTGGAGCTCCTGGGCCGGAGACATTGGGCTTCGGCCGCGCAATTGTGCAGGGAAGCCGCCGGTCTTCCTTACACGCCTTACCTGTTTCTACAGGACGCATCCTCGGGCTTTGACAGATGCTGCCTTGAGCTTGTGCAGGCGGCAGTTCCTTGATGCCTTAGGGTGCTTCGCCATGGGCTGTGGTCCCTCCCTTCTTGGACTGCTCTCGGACGTCCCAAGGTATTCTGTGTCCCCCAAGGAAAATGGGCGAGAAAACTAGATTTTTGTATAACTTGCCAGTAAAATCTCTTTCTCGCTCTTCCTTGGGGGACACAGCACCCACCCATTCATTGTTTTTTCTCTACACGGTTTCCAGACTTGGTTAAACCCCGTCCTGTAGTTGGCTTGTTGTTGCCACTTGTTGGACATTGCCTTTTCTCACTACTTGGACACGCAACTGGCAGTCTCTCACTCCAGGCTGAGGGTATAGCTGCTGGAGGAGGGGCTTAACAGTTTCTACTTAGTGTCACGCCTCCTAGGGAGCTGAGCTATACCATGGTATCCTGTGTCCCCCTAGGAAGAGCGAGAAAGAGATTTTACTGGTAAGTTATACAAAAATCTCGTTTTTCAGTAGCACATCCCTGATTAAACAGAAAGATGTGTGACACGATTATACAGGCCAGTTATCATCAATGAGCATCCCTATGAAGACTTGTTCCCAGTAATTGACCTGAATATCTTGCAGTGTCATAAGGGCTTAAAACAAGGGCGGACTGGGAACTTGAAGTGGCCCTGGAAAAATACTAAAAGTGGCCCTGTTTTGTAGTCGGGTGCAAATTGATGGACATCTGGGCCATCAATACCATATTGTGGCACATTATACCACACCAACAGAGTCAAATACCACAGTCCTTCACAAAATATACTGCCCCCATGAGAACACAATTTCCCTGTTAGGTCTATGGCCAATCTGCCCCTGGGATTTCCCAGTAAAAAATAATTTTTAACAAGTTCTTGCAGCATGGCCTCTGAAGCCGAAGAGTTATATGTACCTGCTCCCGACGCTGTTTTTACTGGGCAGTGCATGGCCATTGTCACATGTACCTCTCCAGCCAATCACTGGCTTCAGCGGTGATGTGGCCACAAGCAGTGTGTCACTGCTGAAGTCAGTCATTGACTGGAGCGGTGTATGAGACCATGGCCATGCACTGACAGGTGTAAAAGTGCAGGAACCGGAAGATGGAGGCAGAGGGGGCCAGGGCGGCATGAAGCAGGTAAGTATTAATCTTCTTTTTCAGTGGCCATGCTGCAGGAACTTGTTCATAAATCAGTGATTTCCTTCACTGCAGAGGATAGTGCTCCCTGGTTATATTACCACCTCCTGCCCGTTACAGGCGCCATGCAATAACCAGTAAGCACTTTCCATTACTAGTGGGGAAAGCGCTTATTGGTTAACAATTTAATAATCAGGTAATAATGGCAACGGTTTTAGTTGGTGTAGGTGTTTTTTCTTTTTTGGACTTTGAAGTTAAGGCGTGGGTCCTATAAGTGATTGACAGCTATCTCTGTATACATAATCATAGAGGAAGGCTGTCAGTCACTGATAGGACCTCCTTGACTTCACCGCCCAGAATGAGTGGGAATTTATATGCATAAAATATGTTATACTGAATATTTTTCCACAAAACTATATATCAGTTTGTTTTTTAGCTCCTACTGCTCTATAACATGCTGCCTGCAGATTACATAGCATTTTCATGGTGACGGATTCCCTTTTAATAAATAAGTGAAGTGATATTTGAAAGCGTCCTGTTGCACTTCTTTTGAGGTTACCAAATCAACATTATGATCATTTAATTCTCTAAAAGGCTTAGGGCTGTTTCACTTGAGCGAGCCCATTGGGGGAATCAAACTCCCGGTGTGATCGTGATCCTTCATTCTGGACTTGGAGGAGCGCACAGCATTATAATGATTTAAAATGCTATCTGCCTCTGCTTGACCTTACTAATGCATAATCATAGTGACAGCTTTATGTCTCTATGATCCTGTTAGCAATAAGGTCATACAGAGGCACATAGCATTATAAATCAGTATAATGCTGTGCGCTCCTGCAGGTCCAGAATGGAAGATCACGCTGACATACGGAGCTTGATTCCTGCAATGGGCTCGCTCTTGTGAAACAGCCCTAACTTAAGTTGTTTTCTGTAAATGAATTGTAAAAGTGAAACATGTAAAATATCAAAGAGAAAATCAGACTCCTCCTTTGCCCCCTCCCCTACTTCACTAAAAGGTGTATTAGACACCCCGATCACGCAGACAATTGTCGGGAATAAAGCGTTCCCTCCCAGCAATCGCCTGCTTGCTTGCTGAGGAGACTGCCGCTATTACATGCATCAATCTCATCAGCAATATGGGGAGGAGCGATTGCTATGTCATTGCTCATCTCCATGCCCTACAGTGGTTTGTTGACGCAGGTCGTAATTATTACGATCCACCGCCGGCAAATCCTGATCTTTCAGCATACTGAGAGATCAGGATTGCCCAAAGAACGAGCATTATTACTGTGCAAGATGATTGCTAACAAGCGTTCGTAGTACTCATCGGGCAGAAAGTCTAATATACTCTTAACTGTTTCTTCAACTCCATCTTCAGTGAAGACAAGTTATTGGCTCACTGAAGGATCAGATCACATCTGCAGCCCATATAAGCTTATGGAAAGGGGAGGGGGAGAGATAAACAGACCATGCTCCAGTGTTGGATTCTTTTGCAGTTATTAGGTTGTAGCAACTTACTGTTAGCAATGCAACTCTATTATCTTGCATCACTTGCGATTCCGGCAGTGCTAAACAGTGATCTGTAGTCATACCACTCAAACTTGCTGTGTAGCCCCAAGGGCTCATGCACATGAACGTGCTTGAATGGGTCTGCAATCAGGAAGATACAGAGTGGAAGACCACAGAAGCACTACAGAGTGCCTCCGGGCTTCCACACTACTGGGCAGATGGATGGCGGTCCCATTCAAGTTGAATGGGTCTACATCTGTTAATGCCGGATACAAGGACAGTGCACATGCATTGGGGACTGCAATTTACAGTCCCCAATGCATGGCACGGGGGGCAAATGGTCGTGTGCATGAGCCCTAACTGTAATTTCACTGCTGGATCGAAACTACTCGGTACTGCTGTTTTAAGTCCTCTACTGGACTACATGGTCTGTTTAGGGAGAGGCATTACCAGTAGAAAGCGGGAGGTGCTCGTGCCGCTCTACAGAGCACTAGTGAGACCTCATTTGGAGTATTGTGTGCAGTACTGGAGACCATATCTGCAGAAGGATATTCAGAGAAGAGCTACTAAACTAGTACATGGATTGCAGGACAAAACTTACCAGGAAAGGTTAAAGGACCTTAACATGTATAGCTTGGAAGTAAGAAGAGACAGAGGGGATATGATAGAAACTTTTAAATACATAAAGAGAATCATCACGGTAAAAGAGGAGAGAATATTTAAAAGAAGAAAAACTGCTACAAGAGGACATAGTTTTAAATTAGAGGGGCAAAGGTTTAAAAGTGATATCAGGAAGTATTACTTTACTGATGGAGTAGTGGACGCATGGAATAGCCTTCCTGCAGAAGTGGTAGCTGCAAATACAGTGAAGGAGTTTAAGCATGCATGGGATAGGCATAAGGCCATCCTTCATATAAGATAGGGCCTGGGGCTATTCATTGTATTCAGCATATTGGGCAGACTAGATGGGCCAAATGGTTCTTATCTGCCGACACATTCTATGTTTCTATGTCTATGTTTCTATGTTACTGCTTCTGAGACCTAAGGCATATAATGGTACGGTGTTAATCCGCTCGAGAGCTTATTCTGAAAAGTCAACAGAAATGACAATTACACTTTTAGAGAACAGATTTTGTGTGTGGATAAATAATACTTTTTCTTTTTTTTTTTTTGAATAAACAATTTTACAGATTCCAAAGCGTCTCTACAAATCACTGTCGCTATTAAAGAAAGAATACGAGCTCAGCAAGTTACAACAGCGTTTGGGTCGAGAGGTAATGCTGGAGATAACATCATTACTCAAAATAGTAGGGATGGCCAACCTGCGGCTCTCCAGCTGTTGCAAAACTACAACTCCCAGTATGCCTAGACTGCTAACAGCTATCAGCCTACAGCAGGGCATGTTGGGAATTGTAGTTTTACAACAGTTGGAGACCTGCAGGTTGGCCAGCCCTGCAATATAGGTTCTTACGTACAAACTTTTGGTATTTTTTATCTTGACCCCATATTCAAGTTTTTTGATCCTTTGTGGCCTTACCTTTCTCCTTCCATAGAATCCCAGCCTGTGCCATGGATGGCATTTTACATGGCTGGACTTATGTGGTATGCAGGCGCTGGGCATGTGCAGTTCAGTAGACAGCATGGCATGCAATCTTCCTTATGCATTGTGTTATGTGCTGCTTTTCATAAAGCACTCATGATTTGGAGCAGTGCTGCTGTAAGAATGTTTACAGTTAGATTACAGATGTTTTGTATTTCTGTTTTTGGGTAATCCGATCATTATGATTATAAAATCATACCATTATTAGTACTTGTACCATATACTGGTGTTGTCTTGTAAAGAAAACCAAATGAAACTTACTGCCTACCACCGAGATCGGACTGCTTATGAGCCTTCAACAAAGCTGGCTTGGATGGCTCGGTGGAATTAGGAGTTGTAACATCATAGACACTTGCATCCTGCTATTGAGTTGTCTGGTGGGTGCTTCATACACCTACTATGTACCTGTGACATGTTTGTCAGGGGGAAGGGATTAAAGCATGACCGGTACCCATTATCCTGGGTGGACTGAAGCAGTAGTAGTATAAAGAGCCCCACCGAGACTGTATCATGTGGGGAGTCGCTCTGGTAGATAGCCGTGCGGGTGCAGTACAGAGGCAAAACAAGAAGTCCAGAAAGTGCAATAAACAGTGTTTTATTCACACTTGCACAAAATAAACGATAAACAGTCTCTTGGTGTTAATTCACACTCAGCAAACACAAAAAAGCAAAACCAAAGAGTCCAAAACCAGGTTCAATCACCTGTGAGATGTTTAGGTGCGCGTTCGCACCTGGCGGTCGGCCCAGCCGCAGGATAATCCACCTTCAGGCTTCCAGGACGACTGCACGACTCCTTGCTGGGCTCATCCTTCCAGCCCAGAGAGCAACACAACACTAGCAGCAGCTCCAGGACAATCACAGCCCCACCTGCTGATGTGGCTGCCTTTAAAAAGCCCGGCAAAGTCCGGCCTGGACCGTGGGGAGTAGGCACCCACCCAACTCTTTGCCTACTCCCAGTAAGAGCCGGCCCGGATTGGCTTTGCAGCCAAACTATCAATGTCAAGCAGCACTAGCTGCTGCTGACACATAAAACCCGGCTCTCACCTCACCGAGGCCAGGAACCTCGGTGACACGTATCTTCCGTCCATGACGGCACCTTGCGCCCTCTTACAATCATTAAAGGGCCCATGTAAACCAGGAGCCGGCCCTGGGTCCGTATAATGATTAGCTGCAGTTAAATAAAACTTCCATAGCTCATTTGGCTTTATCTACTGAGAGACCATTGCATTGTATATTGTCAGGAATCCTGACTTAGACTCCAGATATGAGCTTAAAGGGGTATTCCCATCACAATGATCACTATTTAATCTGTTACATGTTTGTAAATATAATGTATTAGCCAATTCTTATATCTCTTTTTGATAAAACTCTTCCCCCTCCTACCTCATTGTTGTCATTGTGTCTCCCCAATTTACGGCCGCCTCTCGCCTGCCGAATGCAGGGGCCGCACATGCGCAGAGGAACCACATCGATCCAGTGGCTAGCCTCTCATTTACTTCATGAACGCGCACGGCGCCAGGTGGCCGCGCATGCGCTGCTATTTATTCCCTTGTGCTGTGTCTGAAACAGAACCGCGCATGCTCTGTTTGCAGCATAGACTTGGGAGATAGAATTGGAGAGCAAGGACGTGCTGGAGCAGTGTCAGATGACGCTCTGCTGTGTAGTGAAAGCATGTGCTGAGTGTGCCGTGTCCTCCAGCTCTTACACTGAGCAGACCTCGCTACTGTGCCGTGCCCCCTTGTCACTGGCACCTTGAACCTGAAGGTCACGTGGCAGCTGGTCCGAGTCCTTCTCTGATAACGTGCCTCCTGCTTTGCGCTTCTTGCCTAGAGGATTATTGGTCTGCTAGCAGCTACTTCTACATGATGCCTAGTACGGTCTGCCGTGACCTCCAGGTGTAAGACTCCTTGACATCCTGAAGAAAATGCTGGGGATGAAATCTCCTGTTTCTGCTTCCATCGTGCCAATGCCACCTTAGCACCCGAGCCTCTGATTTCAAATTCATCTTTTTGTCGGTGTTCCTAACATTAGCATGGCACCATATGGCAGCACACAGAGAACAGAACTGCAATATGGCTCCAATAGAAGTCTGTGGGGCCATACAGTTCATCCACTGGCCTCTAATTTCATTATGGTATGTTCCAAGGAGGAATACTTCTGTAATATAGTACCACACACTAGCACCATGTGGCAGCATCAAGAGTATGAACTGTGATATGGTTCTATCTAGAAGTCTATAGGGCGGTACTCTGTACCTCTGCATGCCTTTGTGGCATGTTCATTGTTAATACTTCTGTATTATTGTGCCATCCCATGGCACAATATGGCAGCACACAGTACAGAACTGAAATATGACTCCAATAGAAGTCTATGGGGCTATACTGTACATCCACTTGACTCTAATTTCATTATAGCATGTTGCAGGGAGGAATACTTCCTATTATTGTGCCATCCCATGACACAATATGGCAGCACACAGTGTACAGACCTGTAGTATGGCTCCATTAGAAGTCTATGGGGCTATACACTACATCTGCATGCCTCTAATTGCATTATGGACTGTTCTAGGAGAGAATACTTCTGAATTATGGTGCTATATAACACCATATGGCGGCACAAAGAGTGTACTTGAGACTTTACAAAGCAAGAATTCCCCCCCCCCCCTGCTTTCTCTACACAAGTGAATAAATGCCCCGCCATCTCTCTGTTGGGGCTCATGCACATGATTGTGTGCCGGCTGTTACGTGCGGCTGCCGCAGATGGATCCCAGACCCATTCACTTGCATGCACTACTTTTTTGCGGTGTGGAGGCACGGCTAGAAACACCCCGGAAGCACTCTGAGGCACTTCTATGGGGTTTCGCTCAGTGCTTCCGCACCGCATCTCCCGGATCGCGGATCCATTGGAGTGAATGGGTCTGTGATGCGGGGCGCACAGACGACAGATGTAGTGCTGGTAGTGGAGAGCAAAACAGATGTAGCAGAGCTGTAAAAGAAGAGGTTCATGGAAGACAGGTGTAGCAGAACTGTATATGAGGCGGATCAGCCACAGTGCTGGGGGGAGAGATAAATAGACAGATGTAGCAGAGCTGTATATAAAGTGATTACAACACAGTGCTGGTAGTGGAGAGCTAGACAGATATAGCAGAGCTTTAAAAGAAGAGATTCAAGGAAGACAGATGTAGCAGAGCTGTTTATGCATCTATACCAGGCATCAGCAACCTTCGGCTCCCAGCTGTTGTGAAACTACAATTCCCAGCATGCTCCATTCATTTCTATGTAAGTTCTTAGAAGAGCAGAGCAACTATGCATGCTGGGAGTTGTAGTTTCACAACAGCTGGGAGCCAAAGGTTGCCTACCCCTGATCTATACAGATAAAAGGTCTAAGGTTTATACACAACTGTAGTAGAGCTGTATTGGAAAAAAATCTGCATCAGTGCTGGTCGGTGGGGGATGGTCACGTTTTAGGGGAGTCAAAAGCCCAGATCATATGGCTACTGGCTAACATGCTTGTGGGCTAATGTATAGTAGTGAATCATTCTTTTGCTGCACAGAATAGGTTTGTAAAAGATAAGACAGGTTCTGTGTGTAAGGATGCAGGACAGCAGCATGTTACTGTCTCAGCTCACTTCCCATTGCTCTCTCAGTGATGATTCCAGAGCAGGAAGGAGGGGCCTCACAGACTCATACTATCCACATGAACAAGCATGCAAGGACTGAGCTCTCAGTGTGATGTCATAAGGAGGCGTGGCTGGCCTTCATTCAAACTGCCTAAGCCCGCCCAGCCTTAGAAGCAGAAAACCAAGACGTTTCTGGACAGTCATTGGTCAGATGGCTGATTACACACACACAAACACAATATGTTGGTGTAATACAGCCCTAAATGGTGTATTAGACACCCCGATCATGCAAATGATTGTCGGGAGGGAAGCCCTCCCTCCTGGCAATCACCTGCTTGCAAGTGGAGGAGAATGATGCTGTCACATGCAGCGATCCCTTCAGCAGCTGTCACTCTTCCCCGCTGAACGCTATTAGCACGATCTGCCGCTGGCAAATTCTGATCTTTCAAAATGCTGAAAGATCTGGATTGCCCGATGAACGAGCAATTGGCAGCAGTATTACACTGAGATGATCGCTAGGAGCTCGTTAGTGATCATTCGGCAGAAATCTCCCTGTCTAATACACCCTTAAGGCATTAATGATTTTATGGCCAGCCACAAGAATAACTGGTGATTTTCTCCTCTCTGATATCTACAAATTATTTTGCTATCGATACCACCACATTATATGATGCAGAAGTAAAGGACACAAAGTTCATTGAGCTCCATCAAAGTAAACACAATTAAAGTTCATTGAGCTCCATCACTTGCTACCCTTAGTTAGGTCTTTTCATCGTAAGTGCAGGGCAACATCACTTTATTTCTATGCTAAATGAGCCAGAGGAATAATAAAACATGTAGAACAAAGGGTTCCACATGAGATTGCATTAGGGGGGAGAAGGAGCCAAGATGGTGTACGAGTCTTAAGTGGCACATCAACTAAAACGCATATATACGCAAGAGCCTTTGCCTTTAATAATAGGATATGCAGCACAATTTAGACAAAAGAATTGCTGGAGAGCCTCATTTAATGATACTCCCTTTTGTAATTGGGAAGACATATGCTGCACTGCTTGCAGGAAGGTACCTCCTGTAAGGCTGAGTACACACTTAAGTTATTTGATCAGTTGTTATATTCTGTTATTATGAGTCAAAACTAGGTGTGGATCAAAGACACAGAACAGGTACAAATCTTTCCATTATACCTTCTCTCTATGTAGACTCACTTGTCTCACAATAACTGACGAAAATAACTGAGCAACTGGGCTCATGAACGTATTTTCTTTCCATGTCTGTTCCGTTGTTTTTTTATTTTGCAGACCGTATACAGAACAATTCATTTCAACAGGTCCGCAAAAAGACGGAAATTACTCCATGTGCATTCTGTTTCCGTATGTCCATTTCGCAAAAAAATAGAATGTCTTATTATTGTCCGCATTACAGACAAGGATAGGACTGTTCTATTACGGGCCAGTTTTTCCGTTAGGGGCCGCAAAATACATATGGTGGTGTGCATGAGGCCTTACTAGTAGGAAAAAAGCTGTCTCCTGTATATCCTGTGTCAAGCAGAAAGGCTCCTTGTGCTGCTCTTGTCAACAGGTACTAGATACGGATGCTTAATGTTGTTTTTCCCCCGGCGCCTCCACAACGGCACTTACAGGAGGGTGTCTCTGCCCCCAGAACAGGAAACAACGCAGAAGCACATGATTTAAAAGGACTCCTCCCCTTACCTATTCAGTCGCCGTTTCCTGTCCTCAGGATGCGTGGAAGCTCTCCTGGAGTGCCAGGAATGATTTACTCTCGGCCAGCCTTGTTTCCTTTCCCCACATATCATGGGAGGGCTGGAGCAGGAGGTGGGTACCCCGGGGATGCACTGAGTCCCTTACCCGTTCCTAGGCATAAGCCCTGCGCACAGGCAGCCCTGGGCTCGCGATACTCACAGGTAAGGGGACATCGCACAGGATCTTGGCGTTCTGATGTCATCAGGCGAGATTCTCCTTGGGCAAGAGAATCCCACGCTCATGCGCTTCTGGTGGCGTAGCATACAGGCAGATTTGAACTGGGTGAGAGGAGTCATGCTTGCCCCGGTGGATGCGGACGTAATGAGGAAACCTGGATATCTCGCTACCTCAGCCCGGTAAGCCTCCTCCCCAGTGGGGACTTATTGTGTAGCCTAGTCTAAGTTTCACTCCTAGGTACCTTTTATGTACAGTCTCGGTTTGCTTATTTTAACGTGGAAACTGGTGTTTGTCCCAGTGCTTTCACCCCTGGTGTATGTGTTGATAAAAAAAAATATATAAAAATTCTGTCCCTACAATACTTTTTTTATTTAATTCTTAGGGCCCAGAGACCATAACACCTAAGCCGGCCGGTGGAGATATGGGACGCAAAAAGTGCGCCATCTGTAGGAAGTCTTTTTCCTCCACAATAAAGAAATCCTTATATCCAAAATGCACCAAAAAGTTGGTCACAGAAGAGTCGCCATCCTTCCTTGATTCCATAAGAGCTATAATAAAGGAAGAAGTAAATAAGGCTGTGGACTCTTGATCTGGATGAAGGGGAACGAATACCTGATCCGGACTCTGACGCCTCAGACGACGGCACGGGAAAACCTTTGTTTCTACCTGAGGAAACTGACGGTCTTCTAAAGACCATAAGGGCCACTATGAACATTGAGGAGGAAAGTAAATCCACTCTTGCCTGGGAGACAAATACAGCTATGCTACGTCCCAGAACTGCTTCTACTTGCACGGCTCTGTCCGTCTAGTTAAATCAATTGGAACAGCACTTAGCAGCTGGTATCCCAAGGGACGAGATACTTCCCTCCCTACCTATTTTAAAAAAAGGTGTCAAATTGTTTGGCAGACGCATCTGCAGGCTTAGTAAAATTCTCTAATAGGCCACAGGGGTGTGGAAATTTAAAAAAAATATACTTGTCGAAGGACTAAAGCAGGGGGCTCAATCTACTTGTCCCTCATGACCATCTACTTGTCCTGAACTTATACTAACGTTATACTGTATGGGGGCGGGGGCCACAAGGAGATGTTATACTGTATGGGGCGGGGGCCACAAGGAGATGTTATGCTGTATGGGGCGGGGGCCACAAGGAGACGTTTGCTGTATGGGGGCGGGGGCCACAGGAAGACGTTATATTGTATGGGGGCGGGGGTCACAGGGAGACGTTATACTGTATGGGGGCGGGGGCCACAGAGTGACGTTATACTGTGCGGGGGCAGCTGCTTGGTGACGTTATACTGTATGGGGGCCACAAGGAAACGTTATACTGTATGTGGGCAGCCCCAAGGTGACGTTATACTGTATGGGGGCAACAGGGAGACATTATAGTTTATCAAGTGCCACGTGCAGTGCAGATTGCAGGCAGGGCCGGAGCCTCAGAAGACAGACAGCATAACCTTTATTTCTGACACCCTGGCTCTTAGGCCCCTTGCAGATGAGCGTTCCTCCTGGAGCCTGTCCACATAGCAGCTCCCGGCCTGACCTGCAAGCATTGACTGACATAATGCTGTCAGTGTTATCCAACACATTCCAGAACTGTAAGGGTTACATAGCATCATAAATCAGTATAATGCTATGTGACCCCAGTAGGCGCTTGCAGGTCAGGCCGGGAGCTGCGATGTGGACAGGCTCCGGGAGGAAAGCTCATCTGCAAGGGGCCATGGGGTCTCTCACTCCTCTTCTCCCATCTTGGCTTGCAATTACTCAGTCTCTGGAGACGGTGTGCTGTTACTGTGCGCTCCTGTGCTGGCAGGTGGGCGGAGACTTCGATACAGGAGCCAGGAGGAGTCGGGGGCCGCCTGCAGGAAGTGATATGTACGGTACTCATATGCACGATGCAGGGGCAGGCTGACATAGATGTAGGAGCGGTCAGCTTGCGGCTAGCATATGACCACTCCTATTACTGCCCAACCCACTTGTCCCTGCTACTTGCCCGCACAGGGCTAAACAACTGTTCAAACTACTTGCTCGGCGCCCGGAACTGCATGTCCCGGGCGTCGGGCAATAGGAATTCCACACCCCTGGGCCAGCTGCTCTGTCTAATGCAGCTCATAGAGCAATCTGGCTCCGTACATGGTCAGGTTGAATCAAAGAACCACCTTTGCTCGATCCCCTGTGGAGGAGATAGATTGTTTGGCTCAGGGCTAGATGATATCCTGGAAAAAGCCTCGGGAAGAAAGGATTTCCCCTTGAGAATCGTTATTTTCACCAAAGGCGATCCTTTCAAAATCAGAAAAAAACGAGTCTGGATCACAAGAAAAAAAGAAGGTTCAAGGAAGTGCCTTCTAATGGCAGAGGAAGGGGATTCCTATTCAATCCTGAAAGCTCCTCCCGTCCCAATCAATGACGCCATAAGCTATATCGGGGGCAGGCTAACTATTTTCACCTCGGCCTGGGAAGAAATAGGGGCTTCCCCTTGGGTGGTATCTACTCTAGGAGAAGGCCTAAAAATAGAGGTTTTTATCCCCTCCCCGGATCGATTTTTCATAAACGGAAAGCTGCCTCAAAATGAAAGACAATCTTGTCTAGAAATAGAGACCTCTTCTCTTATAAAAAAAAAAAACAAAAAAAAACTGCTCAATCCAGTCCCAGTAGATCAATACGGAAAAGGTTTATTTTCTCCGGTATTTCTGGTACAAAAACCAAGCGGAGCCTTCCGTTTGATAAAATGTAAAATCTCTAAACCGATTCATCGTTTACCAAAAATTCAAGATGGAAACGATAAAATCCACCATCAACTTACTCCCTTTGGCCTCTTTCACACTTGCGTTGTGAGGATCCGGCGTGCGGCTCCCGGGGCACTCCACAATGACGTCAGAGTGATCCATGCTCATGGGGCGCTCTGACGTCATTGTGGAGCGCCCCGGGACTCAGGAGCCGCACTGACGGTAAGTATATTTCTCCCCTGCCTCCCCACTACACTTTACCATGGCAGCCGGGACTTTAGCGTCCTGGCTGCCATGGTAACCATTCACAAAAGCTAAACGTTGGATCTGGCGATGCGCCAAAACGACGTTTAGCTTAAAGCCGGATCCGGATTAATGCTTTTCAATGGGCATTAATTCCAGATCCGGCGTTACGGCATGTCTTCTGGATTTTTGGACGGAGACAAATCCGCAGCATGCTGCGGCTTTGTCAACGTCCAAAAAATGTTCACATACTGAACGGAAGACATCCTGATGTGTCCTGAACGGATTTCTCTCCATTCAGAATGCATTAGGATAATCCTGATCAGTATCTTTCAGTCCTAGAGCCCCGAGGACGGAAAGGAAAAACGCTGATGTGAAAGGGGCCTTAGGATTGTTTCATTGTGACTTTGGACCTCCAGGACGCTTACTACCATGTTCTGATATGCCAAAGTCATCAGAAATATTTAAGAATCGCTGTCTTTCTAGGGGATCAGTTGCACCATTTCCAGTTTGCAGCTCTCCCATTCGGACTCTCTTCGGCTCCAAGAATTTTTGCAAAAGTAATGTCAAAGGTAACAAAATACTTAAACCTAAAGGGGATTCTGATTGTACCATATCTAGACGATTTCCTGATAGCTTCAACCTCGGAGGAAAATCTACAATCCCACCTCTCTCAAGTACAAACATGCTTTACCACCCTGGGATGGATTATAAACTTAAAGAAATCAGACCTATCTCCGGACCGAAAAAAGCTCTTCCTCGGAGTGCTATTAGATTCTCATCTTCTAATGTCCTTTTTACCCCTAGAAAAACAGAACAATCTACTTCAAAAAGTAACACTGTTCAGCAGACAAAGAACTTCCTCCATAAGAAACATTATGACCATCCTAGGCCTTCTGACGGCTACAATCCCCTCGGTCAGATGGGCTCAGAGTCACACAAGGATCCTTCAGTCCTTCCTCTTATCCTCTTTGGAAGGAACAAATTCCGCCCTAGAAAAAAAAGCGTGTTATATTTCCAAATTCCGTAAAGAAGTCCTTAATGTGGTGGAGAGTAGACAAGAACTTAGACAGGAGTCTATTGGTGTCAGGAAAAACAAATGACCGTGATAACAGACACCAGCAGTTCAGGATGGGGAGGTCATTCAGAAGGAAGAGTAGTTCAGGGCAGATAGGGAGAAGATATGTTACATGCTTCTAACAATTTGAAAGAACTTTCAGCCATCTACAGAGTCATCGTCTCCCTTCACACTCCTTCATCTCCGAAACACATAAAAGTGTTATCAGACAACACCATGGCGGTTGCCTACCTGAACAAGTAGGGAGGGACCAGGAGCCATTACCTAAGGGCAGTGTCTCAGGGCATTTTTCATTGGGCAGAAAAGAATCTCTTCCTTAACAGCAATTCATCTGAAAGGAGAAAACAATGTAATAGCTGACTTCCTCAGCTGCTGGACTTTGAAAGAAGGAGAATGGTCCCTGAATCCTCAAATTTTTGTCCTCACCCACGACGGCACCATAAGAGAGAGGATCCGTCCCCAAAGACAGGAAACCTGAAGTACAAAAAGGCGGAGACTCCCCTCCAACATCAGTATGGTTTACTGTCTTTGGAGGGGAAGCCTGTGGTGCACCCCTCTCTCCCCATGGCAGCCCTTGTTATTACCTGCAGTTTCGTGGCACGGTGGTGTGTGGTGGGCTGGCAGAGGTGTAACGGCTGAGATCCTGAGCGCTGGGGGAATGATACTTCTGACATAAGCCTCCATATCTTACAGTCCTGGACAACCGCATAATTCTCAGGCATTGTCCTTCCTTTCTACCTAAAGTTGTCTCCAAGTTTCATTGTTAGCATCTCCAACTATGGAGATGATCAATTCCACAACTTAGACGTGAGAAGGAGCGTGCTATCTATCCCACCTGCACACCATGAGTAAATTTAGGCAGTCCAATCATCTCTTCCTCCAATATCAGGGTCCGAATAAAGGACAAGCGGCCAGCAAATCATCCATAGCAAGGTGGATCAATGTTATTGCCTTTGCTTATATGCAGAGAGATCTTCAGCCCCCTTCTGGAATAAAATCCCATTCTACTAGAACAGTGTTATCTTCATGGGCGGAATCTACGTCAGTATCTCTAGACCAAATCTGCAGGGCAGCCACGTGGGCATGCCCTATGACATTTTTTTATAGTTATAAATTGGACATTCTCAGGAACCAGGACTTGTCCTTAGTCTTCAGAATCCTTTCGGACGTGGTCCCTCCCTAATGTGAATTACTCTGCTGATCCTCCTATAAGTGCCATTGTGGAGGCGCCGGGGAAAAGGGTTAATTACTCTTACCGATACGATAATCGGTGAACTTTCAGGCTGATAGCTGATAACTTATACCGATATTTTATATCTTATAATATATATTATATTAGTTGGTAGTCACTGAGGTGGGCAGAGGTGGTGGTGGAAATTTGCATTTGGCACTAGTATATTATAAACGTAAATTATAAATTAATAAAGCCCTTAGTTGGTAGTCAATTTATAATTTACATTTATATTATTCTAGTGCCAAATGCCAATTTCCACACCATCCCACCCTTCTCACGGACTTCATTAACCCTGTCAGGCCTCAGATCAGGCCTTTAACCCCTGTCGGGCCTCAGATCAGGCCTTTAACCCCTGTCGGGCCTCAGATCAGGCCTTTAACCCCTGTCGGGCCTCAGATCAGGCCTTTAACCCCTGTCGGGCCTCAGATCAGGCCTTTAACCCCTGTCGGGCCTCAGATCAGGCCTTTAACCCCTGTCGGGCTTCAGATCAGGCCTTTAACCCCTGTCGGGCCTCAGATCAGGCCCTTAACCCCTGTCGGGCTTCAGATCAGGCCTTTAACCCCTGTCGGGCCTCAGATCAGGCCCTTAACCCCTGTCGGGCCTCAGATCAGGCCCTTAACCCCTGTCGGGCCTCAGATCAGGCCCTTAACCCCTGTCGGGCCTCAGATCAGGCCCTTAACCCCTGTCGGGCCTCAGATCAGGCCCTTAACCCCTATCGGGCCTCAGATCAGGCCCTTAACCCCTATCGGGCCTCAGATCAGACCCTTAACCCCTATCGGGCCTCAGATCAGACCCTTAACCCCTATCGGGCCTCAGATCAGACCCTTAACCCCTATCGGGCCTCAGATCAGACCCTTAACCCCTATCGGGCCTCAGATCAGACCCTTAACCCCTATCGGGCCTCAGATCAGACCCTTAACCCCTATCGGGCCTCAGATCAGACCCTTAACCCCTATCGGGCCTCAGATCAGACCCTTAACCCCTATCGGGCCTCAGATCAGACCCTTAACCCCTATCGGGCCTCAGATCAGACCCTTAACCCCTATCGGGCCTCAGATCAGACCCTTAACCCCTATCGGGCCTCAGATCAGACCCTTAACCCCTATCGGGCCTCAGATCAGACCCTTAACCCCTATCGGGCCTCAGATCAGACCCTTAACCCCTATCGGGCCTCAGATCAGACCCTTAACCCCTATCGGGCCTCAGATCAGACCCTTAACCCCTATCGGGCCTCAGATCAGACCCTTAACCCCTATCGGGCCTCAGATCAGACCCTTAACCCCTATCGGGCCTCAGATCAGACCCTTAACCCCTATCGGGCCTCAGATCAGACCCTTAACCCCTATCGGGCCTCAGATCAGACCCTTAACCCCTATCGGGCCTCAGATCAGACCCTTAACCCCTATCGGGCCTCAGATCAGACCCTTAACCCCTATCGGGCCTCAGATCAGACCCTTAACCCCTATCGGGCCTCAGATCAGACCCTTAACCCCTATCGGGCCTCAGATCAGACCCTTAACCCCTATCGGGCCTCAGATCAGACCCTTAACCCCTATCGGGCCTCAGATCAGACCCTTAACCCCTATCGGGCCTCAGATCAGACCCTTAACCCCTATCGGGCCTCAGATCAGACCCTTAACCCCTATCGGGCCTCAGATCAGACCCTTAACCTCTATCGGGCCTCAGATCAGACCCTTAACCCCTATCGGGCCTCAGATCAGACCCTTAACCCCTATCGGGCCTCAGATCAGACCCTTAACCCCTATCGGGCCTCAGATCAGACCCTTAACCCCTATCGGGCCTCAGATCAGACCCTTAACCCCTATCGGGCCTCAGATCAGACCCTTAACCCCTATCGGGCCTCAGATCAGACCCTTAACCCCTATCGGGCCTCAGATCAGACCCTTAACCCCTATCGGGCCTCAGATCAGACCCTTAACCCCTATCGGGCCTCAGATCAGACCCTTAACCCCTATCGGGCCTCAGATCAGACCCTTAACCCCTATCGGGCCTCAGATCAGACCCTTAACCCCTATCGGGCCTCAGATCAGACCCTTAACCCTATCGGGCCTCAGATCAGACCCTTAACCCCTATCGGGCCTCAGATCAGACCCTTAACCCCTATCGGGCCTCAGATCAGACCCTTAACCCCTATCGGGCCTCAGATCAGACCCTTAACCCCTATCGGGCCTCAGATCAGA
Organism: Bufotes viridis; assembly: GCA_033119425.1. Taxonomy (NCBI): domain Eukaryota; kingdom Metazoa; phylum Chordata; class Amphibia; order Anura; family Bufonidae; genus Bufotes; species Bufotes viridis. Next base: position 361,553,906 of record CM065589.1, on the reverse strand, counting down.
CCCTTAACCCCTATCGGGCCTCAGATCAGACCCTTAACCCCTATCGGGCCTCAGATCAGACCCTTAACCCCTATCGGGCCTCAGATCAGACCCTTAACCCCTATCGGGCCTCAGATCAGACCCTTAACCCCTATCGGGCCTCAGATCAGACCCTTAACCCCTATCGGGCCTCAGATCAATAAAATAAAAAACTCCTCACATTTAGTGCGCCGCAGGTACTCGTGAACTCCAGGTCCGGCGTCTTGCTCCCCTGTGTTCTCCGACCTGCGCTGCACTGTCACCTGACAGCGTGCAGCGTCAGGTCATAGGGTGTGCACTAGGTACTGACGCTGTACGGGGTCAGGACAGTGCAGTGCCGGCTGGCTGGATCAAAGGAGATCAGGGAGGATGAGTATTGGAAGCGCTTGCTGCGCTTCTTCCCCGCTCCCGGCACCCGATGCATACTAGTGCGCGTTTCCATAATTGAAGCGAGCTCTTGTATTCGCTTTATCTGGCATATCGGCAAGTTTAGATGCCGATACCGATAACTTGCAAAATCCTGAATATCGGCCGATATTATCGGTACTTCCGATAATCGGTCGATCCCTACTTACCAGTAAAGGTTTTTCCAATAACCTTCACACTGCACTGGGATTTCGCTCCCTTTTTTTCCTCTTCTTTTTTGCCGTCTTCAAATGATGTAATTTGTTGATATTAATACATATTTTTTTTTTTGTATTACTTCCATGTCCTCTCTTATTGACTGAATAGGTATGGGGCGGAGGCCTTTTAAATCATGTGCTTCTTCATTGTTTCCTGCCCTAGGGGCGGGCACACCCTCCTGTAAGTGCTGTTATGGAGGCTATTGGAAAAACCAATTGCCTGTGGGAGTAGTTAACTCTTTTTTCGTATATTTGCCCATCTATGGATATGCTGTGGTATATTTGTATGAATCAAACATTATGTGAATAGTTTGCACCAAACATAGTGTGAATTAAGCTTTATATTGTCATGACACGTACTTGTACAAAAATAAAAAAAATTGTTTTAAAATGATTCTTGTGGTTGGCAGGTAGAGGAAAAGATCAAACAAACTCATAGAAAGTACTTGCTGCAAGAGCAGCTAAAGATCATAAAGAAAGAGCTTGGCCTGGAGAAAGAAGATAAGGATGCCATTGAAGAAAAGTTTCGGGAGCGTTTAAATGACCTTACAGTCCCTAAGCATGTAATGGAAGTCATTGATGAAGAGCTTGGCAAACTGGGATTACTAGACAACCATTCCTCTGAATTCAAGTGAGTCTAATTTTGAGATTTTATGCAAAAATGTATTGGAGCAGCATATGTACTCTAGGAAAATATTCATGAACAAAGCTTCTGGCGTTCCTTAGTTCCCACTTACTAGCCTTTCTCAAAAGAGGGCTTTGAAATTGTCCTTCTAGACTTTCAGAGACCTAAATACGAAAGAAAGGGAATGATAAGAAATGTTCCGGCATTTTGTTTGTGTTTTAGATATGTCCGGTATATTTAAAAAAAATCTGCTGCTTTTATGAGCAGAATAGCGTTCCGATTGCTTTTGAGTCCTTCATTGACCTGTATTGCAAGATTTTATTACTCTGACAGAGACCAAAAGTACGATTTCTGGCCTCCGTTAGCTGAATGTTTAAAGGATTTTTACAGTTTGCGTCAACCCCCTTTAACAATTATTTATTAGGGTAATTTTGGCATGTATTTCTTTTACCTTAATTGACCTTATCTTCTGTTTTAGGATGTTATATCATGACCATGTACATGCTGTTTATTTCCAGTGAATGTTTTGGTTCATGGTTGTGTCAAAACAGCAATGGGGGTAATCCTAGGGGGTTGTCTATATTAGCTAGTTGGAAAACTATATAAAAATAGGGTGGTGTTAGAGGCAATGCTAAGGCTGTGGCAAGGAAAGGAGAAGTGCATTTGGAAATTAGTTGAATGCAGCAACAGAAAAAGCTATGTACAGGATGGAAACAGCTCAGAGTGATTGATTTATATGGTTAAAACAGGCCAAGAATCCAAATTGAAAAAGAAGCTTGCGGTACAGATGAACATTAAGTAACTAAATACATTAGCATATCTGTTTCAGGCTACTTTCACACTTGAGTTAATATTTTCCGGTATTAAGGTTCTCAATACCGGAAAGAAAATGCTTCAGTTTTGTCCCCATTCCGTTCAGTTCTCATATCGGAGAGAAAACCGCAACATGCTGGGATGCGGAGTCAATGGGGACGGATCCGTTTTCTCTGACACAATAGAAAATGGATCCGTCCCTCATTGACTTTCAATGGAGTGCATGACGGATCCGTCTTGGGTATGTTAAAGATATTACAACCGGATCCGTTAATAACGGATGCAGATGGTTATATTATCAGTAACGGAAGCGTTTTTCCTGAACCCTGCCCGATCCAGCAAAAACGCTAGTTTGAAAGTAGCCTAAAGCAATAGTAATCCTGGAAAACTCCTTTAATGCAAAAAAATTTTTTTTCAGCGTAACAAGAAATTACTTGGATTGGCTAACATCTATTCCCTGGGGGAAGTACAGCCAGGAGAACTTGGATCTGCAGAGAGCTGAGGAAGTTTTGGAAGAAGATCATTATGGGATGGAAGATGTCAAGAAGAGAATTCTTGTAAGTTTCTCTTCTAAGTGTTAGATGCATCCATATATCTTTAAAGTGGCATTCCAGTGGAATAAGAAAATCTAATCGGATGCTTTTAAAAAAAATAAGACTTTAACCGCTTCATGACCCTGCAATTTTTACCTTAAGGACCAGGCCAAATCTGACATGTGTCACTTTGTGGTGATAACTTTAAAACGCTTTTACTTATCCAAGCCATTCTGAGATTGTTTTCTCGTCACATATTGTACATCATGACAGTGGTAAATTTGAGTCAAAATATTTCATTTTTACTTATAAAAAAAATACCAAATTTACCCAAAATTTTTAAAAATTCACAATTTTAAAAATTTCAATTTCTCTCCTTTTAAAACAGTGATACCTCCTAAAATAGTTATTACTTTACATTTCCCATATGTCTACTTCATGATTGGATCCTTTTGTAAATTACATTTTCTTTTTTTATATGTTAGAAGGCTTAGAAGTTTAGAAGCAAATCTTAAAATTTTAAGAAAATTTCCAAAACCCAATTTTTAAGGCCCAGTTCAGGTCTGAAGTCACTTTGTGAGGCTTACATAATAGAAAGCACCCATAAATAGCCCCATTTTAGAAACTACAACCCTCAAGTTATTAAAAACTGATTTTACAAATTTTGTTAATCCTTTAGGTGTTCCACAAGAATTAAAGGAAAATGTAGATGACATTTTAGAATTTCACTTTTTTGACAAGGGTTAACAGCCAAACAAAACTCAATATTTATTAGCCTGATTCGGTAGTTTACAGAAACGCCCCATTTGTGAACTGCTGTACAGGCACACGCAAGGCGCAGAAGGAAAGGAGCGCCATGTGGTTTTTGGAGGGCAGATTTCACTGGGATAATTTTAAGTTGCCATGTAACATTTGAAGACCTCCTGATGCACCCCTAGAGAAGAAACTCCAAGGTAAGGTAACAAAAAATAGCTGTTTTGGCACCGTTTTTATTTTTGTTTTTTACAATGTTCATCTGACAGGTTAGATCATGTGCTATTTTTATAGAGTAGGTATGTTACGGACGCGACAATACCAAATATGACTTTTTTTTAGTTGCTTCCGTTTTACATAAAGCATTTTAAAAAAAAATATTTTTTAGTGTCTCCATATTCTGAAAGCCATATATTTATTTTTATTTTTTTGGGGCGACTGTCTTATGTAGGGGCTAATTTTTTTCAGTATGAGATGACGGTTGATTGGTACTATTTTAGGGTGCATATGACTTTTTGATCGCTTGGTATTACACTTTTTTTGTGGTGTAAGGTGACGAAAAAAATTGCTTTTTTGACTTTTTTTTTTTTTTTTTTTGGTTTTACGGTATTCACCTGAGGGGTTAGATTTTATGATATTTTTATTCAGCAGGTTGTTACGGAAGCAGCAATATAACTAATATGTATACTTTTTTTATTTATTTGTGTCTCCATATACTGAGAGCCGATTGTCTTAGGTAGGGTCAAATTTTTGGCGGGATGAGATGATTGTTTGATACTATTTTTTGTTGTGCATATGACTTTTGGATTGCTTGGTCTTAAACTTTTTGTCATGTAAGGTGACAAAAACTGCTTTTTTTTTTTTTTTTTTTTTTTTTTTTTTACAGTGCCCTGATCTGAGGGGTTAGGTCATATGATATTTTAATAGACCTTGTTACTGATACGGTGATACTTAATATGTCTACTTTTTTAATTTTTTTTTCCCTTTTAACACCGTAAAAGAAGTTTTGAAACAAAAAAAATCTTGAGCCATAGTTTTTTTATATTTTCCCCGAGTGTGTTATGTATGGGATGAGGTGACGGTTTAGGGGTCATATTCCTTTATGATTGTTTGGAGTTGCACTTTTTGTGATGTAAGGTGACAAAAAAATGTTTGTTTTAGCACAGTTTTTATTTTATTTTTTTCTTTGGCGTTTAGGCGAGGGGGTGGTTTATGTGATATTTTTATAGAGCCGGTTGTTATGGACGCGGCGATACCCGATAGGTCTGTTTTTTAAGTGTTTTATTTTGGAAAAGGGGCTTTATTTGTTTTTTTTTTTATTATGAAAAACCTGTATTGTAGTGCATTGACTTTTATGCTGACAGCCTGCCTATGAGACCCAGCCTAAGGGCTGGGTCTCACAGGCTTTCGTAGGAGGGAGGGCATCACGCTGCCTTTTCTGCCGGGTCCCCGCCACCGCAGCGAGGGGACCCGATGGAGATGCGGAGGGCACGTATATCCTCCGCAAACCCTCTGCATGCCGCGGTCAGCTTTGACTGCAGCATACAAGGAGTTAATACGCCGGCATTGATGGTCTCACCATTGACTGCCGGGTCCTTGCTGCTGATTGGGCAGGCGCAGCTCCTGCACCCGATCAGCCCTGTACATGTATGGCGCTGGTCTTTAAGTCACGTCCACTAGCGCCATACATGCACGGCGCGGGCCCTTAAGGAGTTAAACTTCCTGGGCGGTTGAAACTCATCTCTAAGTGGATGTTCTGAAACATCTGTTCAGAGATTGCAGCTGTACGCTAAACGTGCCGGGTCTTTCTTAGACTTTAAACAGCCCTGCACTGAGGCTGTACAGCATAGTATTATGCTGTACAGCCACTCTGGGGGCTGTATTCCCCCTGTAACTGGGGCTACTATGTCAGCCCCAGCTACAGGAGAAATCAATAGTATATTTAAAAAAAAAAAGGTCTTGTATGATTTCCAAAGATCAATTGTGTAAAAAAAATAAAATTACAAAATAGACATACGGTATTTGTTATTGCTGCTCCATAATGACCGGCTCTATAAAAATATCATGATCTACTCCATCTGGTGAACCCCGTAAAAAAAAAAAAAAAAAAAAGCATGAATATTAAGCCAAAACATTGTCCACGTCCATAACATTGCTACGTCCATAACGACTGGCTCTATAACAATATCACATGATTTTCCCCATTAGATGAACACCATACAAAAAAATTTAATTAAAACTATGCGAAAAGTCTTATGTACCCGTAAGGGTATTGATAAAAAGTACAGTCTGTCCTGCAAAAGGCAAGCCATCCGACATCTACATTGGCAAAAAAAATAATGTTATAAACATTAGAATATGGCGATGCAAAATATACGTAAGGTCTTTCTATCTTTCTTCATCTGCGAATCTATACATATACGTATGTATGTATGTATAGGTAGTGTTGATCTAGAAGAAGGACTAAACCCCCATAAGTGTCGCTTGGTGACATGTTGCTGCATCTAAGCTGCATCTAAGCACGTTACACCATCCGTACTGAAGTTGACAAATGGTGGTGACCGGAAGTTTAGTTCAGAGAGCCAGAAAAGAGTGGTGTGAAGCGGGGGAGTATTGATTTTTTATTTTTTTTTTCCCAACAGGTAATCTAATTCAAATTTAAAAAGAAAAAAATCTGAACAACCCTCTCTTGTATCCACAAATTAAATATTTTCCAATTTAGATCAGTCTGGGTTTGCAGTCTACACCAGGGCTCGACTGGGTATTTGTCAGCCCGTTCTGTCAGGTGGCCAGGCGCAGGGCCGGCGCGGACTAGGAGCGCCGGCCCCCTTCATGCTGCAGCCGCCCGAGCGCTCTGTATAGAGCCTCAGGCGGCTGCAGCACTGCCCGGGCTGGCGCGTCCATGAGGGCGCACCGCCCGGGCACAACATGAAGAGAGGGACTGACAGGAGGGAAGCGCTCAGCGCTCCCTCCTGTCAGTCCCTCATTGTAGCGTGGCCGAGCCCTGTATGGTCCGCGGTACAGGAGCATCTGTCTCCTGTACCCGGCTGTGCACTTCCTGTCAGTCCGCCCGGGTACAGGAAACTAAAGCTCCTGTACCCGTGGGACCATACAAAGCTCGGCCACGCTACACTATAGGCAGGGGGGGGGGGGGTTTGGAGAAAGTGAATGACAATAGAAAGTGAATGACAAAGGGGGGGAAAGTGAATGACAAAGGGGGAGAAAGTGAATGACAAGGGGAGAAAGTGAATGACAAAGGGTGGGGAGAAAGTGAACGACAAACGGGGGGTTGAAAGTGAATGACGGGGGAGAAAGTGAATGACAAGGGGGAAATGAATGACAAGGGGGTGAGAGAAAGTGAATGACAAGGGGGAAGATAATGACAAGGGGAAAGAGATTCACAAGACGGACCCCTCTGCCCTCCCCTCCGGACCCCTCTGCCCTCCCCTCCGGACCCTGTAATCCTTGTAAGGGTTTCCACATGTCATGGCGGCCGCAAGTGGCGATCACTTAGACGCTGGCAGCATCTGACGTGTCATATAACCTATTGAAAAGGGGAAGCATTATGGGGGGCCCTATATACTCGCACATTATGGGGGGCACTATGGAAAACAGGGGTAGAAACACTATGGGGGCATCTACTGGGGGCCCTATGTACTGGCATGCATTATTGGGGGGCTCTATATAGAAGTGGGGGGGGGAAAGTGAACGACAAACGGGGGGGGGGGTTGAAAGTGAATGACAAGGGGGGGGGGGAGAAAGTGAATGACAAGGGGGGGAAATGAATGACAAGGGGGAAATGAATGACAAGGGGGTGAGAGAAAGTGAATGACAAGGGGGAGAGATAATGACAAGGGGGAAAGAGATTCACAAGACGGACCCCTCTGCCCTCCCCTCCGGACCCCTCTGCCCTCCCCTCCGGACCCCGTAATCCTTGTAAGGGTTTCCACATGTCATGGCGGCCGCAAGTGGCGATCACTTAGACGCTGGCAGCATCTGACGTGTCATATAACCTATTGAAAAGAGGAAGCATTATGGGGGGCCCTATATACTCGCACATTATGGGGGGCACTATGGAAAACAGGGGTAGGAACACTATGGGGGCATCTACTGGGGGCCCTATGTACTGGCATGCATTATTGGGGGGGGGGAGCACTATGGGGGCATCTATTGTGGGCTTTATGACGCGGCTCCGCCTGGCTCCTTACTTTTTTAGCTGGCTCCTAGATTCAAAGGAAATTTGTCAAGCCCTGGTCTACACATTCCATTTATAAATGGAGTCTATTGGCTACTTTGAACGTTTTAGACAGCTCATATCACGATTTAGCACAGTTGCTTAACAAAAATAGTACCTGTATTGTTTCTTTCACTTGACCACAAACAGTGACTCAGCCCAAAGTGGGCAGAGCAGTGCGCGGGCCTGGCTCTCGTGTGAGATATAAACCAGATGAATAAGGCGAGGAGAGTGGGCCAAGGGGAGCGGTTGTCTGGGCACTTAAATATAGATACTTTCAGTGCCTCAACCAACACGAAATTCACAGATTAGGTGCACTCTCCTTTGGTAACACCCACTACCAACTGAGTAATGATAGATAGAAGATATTAACCCTTTCATGGCCAAGGGTCAACGATGCCCCAGTGTCCAGGTCAAAATTTAAAAATCTGACGTGTCCCCCGTGTTTGTGGTAATAACTTTGGACTACTTTTACTTATCCAAGCCATTCTGAGATTGTTTTCTTGTGACACATTGTACTTCATGATAGTCATACATTTTAATCAATCTATTTCACCTTTTATTTATGAAAAAATCTCAAATTTACCAAAAATGTCGAAAAATTCACAATTTTCAAAATTTCTATTTCTCTTCTTTTAAAACAGAAAGTGATACCTTATAAAATATTTATTACATAACATTCCCCATATGTCTTCTTTATGTTGGCATCATTTTGTAAATGTCATTTTATTTTTTGGGGACGTTGGAAGGCTTAGAAGTTTAGAAGCAATTATTAAAATTGTTAGGAAAATTCCAAAACACGCTTTTTAAGGAACCGTTCACAGGTCTGAAGTCACTTTGTGTGAGGCTTACATAGTGGAAACCCCTCCATAAATGACCCCATTGTAGAAACTATACCCTTCAAGTTCTCAAAACTGACTTTACTAACTTTGTTAACCCTTTAGGTGCTCCACAAGAATTAAAGGAAAATGAAGTTGACATTTTTAAATTTCACTTTGTTGACAGATTTTCCATTTTAGTACATTTTTGTTGTTTATTACGTTTTTGTGAAGCAATGTAACAAAAGTCTTTTTTGGCACCTTTTTTATTTTTTACAACATTCATGTGCTAATTTTTATAGAGCAGGTTGTTACGGATGCAATGATATCAAATATGTCTTTTTTCTTTGTTTCAGTTTTACATAAAGCATTTTTGAAAAAAAAAAAAAAATAATCTAAACCACACATTTTTATTTATCCCTTCGTCCTATGACAGCACCAGGAGAGAGGGATCCACCTCCCAGTACAGGAAACCCACAGGTATAAATCTTCACAGATGCCCCTCCTCCTGATTTCCTGTCCTGGGAAGACAACCTACAGGTAGTTTGTTATTTTTTGAGGAGTAGTTTCTCCCTGGCTTACCGCAGGCTGGCTGGAATTGGTGTGCGTCGGGTGAGTTTCCCGCTCCGCACACCAGGAAGAGATGGCGCTGTAATATCGAAGGCCTTCTCTCCCTCCTTCCTTACCTCCCTCCAATTTTCCCCGCTCTGTTCCTGGTCAAACAAAACAATAGCTGATCTCAGTGAGACCAGCCACAAAAACATAGCGGAGCCTCAGTTAGGAGTCTCAACGCAGCAATCCAAAGTGCAAAGCTCCCTGGGAAACAGTAATATGCAAAATAAATGTGGAGCCCCAGTGTTGGGTCTACAACACAATTAAAGAAAGATATCCCTCAAAGGAAGGAAAACCGGTGCAAAGGGGTGACTCCATTACAGAGATCACCAAATCCACCATATTAAGTGGCCCCTATGTCAAGATCCCGCTTTTTTACAAGCTTTAAGGATGTGACGGGGAAAACCCAAGCCAGTTATCCATCCACAGATAGCTGTTTCGGGCTGTTGTCCCTCATCAGTGCGGAGTAGGATTCTGGCTAATCGGGAGCTATGCCTTGGAGACTACTCAAACTAAACAATGCTCTGTTCCTGGGGACATCCTGCAGAAAGACTCCAACGGCACGGGCAGCAAGAGCGCGGTTCAGCAAGGTGCCGGTGATGCATGAAAAGGGGGCGGAGCTTAGTGAGGCAACAGTTTTGAAAGAGGAAGTAGTGCAGGGCGTCCAGGCAGCGCATCGAGGATTGATTATTCCTGCCTGGCATTCCATGTGCAAGCCTTTAGGCCAGATCCAGCCAGCCTCCCCTGTGATCCTTGCTAGGACCTTCCAAATCCAGGGCCATAGGAGCATTACCCAGCATGGTGAGCTCTGGAGAGAATCCTAAGGACCCAGTTACCCCTGCACCTATGGTATGATGGGTATGGGCCTGAAGATAGTAAGTGACCTGCATTATCTTCTCTTTTAAGATTCTGATCTTCTGTTTGTTAAAAATTCTAGGACAAGCCCAAAAAAGCTTCTACTAAAACACTTCACAAAGAATGTGGTATATGTAAGGCCAAACTAGATGCTGCATACACTAAGCCACTATGTAAAGGATGTATTGAGAGTACCATAGTGGGAATCCCCTAGTATGGTCAAATGTATGTATAAAATGATTAGAGAAGAGTTAAGCCTTATGTCAAGTAAAGAACGTAGACGCAAGGGCGCAAAAGATGACACATCCTTGTCTATGGAGGTTTCGGATATCTCTTGTTCAGAGGGCGGACTAGAAAGGGGTGAAAGTGAGTCCGTTACATCATCTTCAGATGAGGAATGTAGTGGTAGGCCCTTCTTTCCAGTTCAGGAAGTGGAACAGTTAGTCAAGGTCGTAAGGACAACCATGAATCTGGAAAACGCTAAAGAGGTTCGCTCGATACAAGACGACATGTTTGGGGGCCTGCAGACTAAGAAAAAGAGGGCTTTCTTTATCCATAAGAATGTAGAAGCCATGATGACTAGAGAGTGGAAGCATCCGGATAAGAGAAGCTTTATCCCATCGGTAATAAAAAGAAAATATCTGTTTGAAGAGGGTGAATGTTCCTTATGGGATAGGGCCCCCAAAATTGACGTGACCATAGCCAAGGTATCTAGGAAGTCGTCCCTACCATTTGATGACCTGGGCAATTTAAAGGATCCTATGGACAGAAAAGCTAACACCTTTTTAAGGAGAACATGGGAGTCCACAGGTGCATCTTTTAAGCCTAATATAGCCACCACCTGTACGGCTAGGGCACAGATTCTGTGGATCAAGCAGCTAGAAACACAGATCCGAGATAAACCCCGAGGGATAAGTTGTTAGAATCTGTCGAGGCTATTGGGAAAGCGGCTGATTTTTTGGCGGACACCTCTGCAGATGCGGTGAGGTTATCCGTTAGGGCCTCATCCATGGCCAATTGCGGCCGTAGAGCTATCTGGCTCAAGAATTGGTCAGGGGATGTGGCCTCTAAAAGTCGATTATGTGGTATCCCTTGTGAGGGGAAATATTTATTTGGATCCTCCCTAGACGACATATTAGAAAAAGCAGGAGATAAGAAAAAGGGATTCCTATCTTCCTTTCAATCGTCTTTTCAATCGTCCTTTCGTAGACAGGACCGTTTTTACCAGAGGGGCAGAGGTAACAGAGACAGTAATAGAAGTCCAGCAAATAGGAATGATAGGTGGAAGTTTTCCAGGTCCAGGGGGCTCCTGTTCAAAAATCTATCTAGGGACCCCCCTAAAAAAGACAGCTCCCAATGACGCCAGGGTGGGAGGAAGATTACAATCCTTTCTCCCAGCCTGGTCCAGAATATCAAACGGCACGTGGATCCTGCGTTCACTGGAAGAAGGATTCAGGCTAGAGTTCAAAGACTCTCCTCCAGAGCGATTCAGGATTACACAGGTAGACCATTCAACACAAACCGCTCTAGAAAAAAGGGTTTCAAAACTCATTCAAAAAGGGGCTCATATTCGGTTTCCAGACAAAGAGATAGGCAGAGGATATTATTCTACTCTGTTTTTAGTAAAAAAAAAACAAGTGGAGAATACAGGACTATCATAAATTTGAAGTCTCTAAACAGATACCTGTTATATCAACACTTCAAAATGGAGACTGTGAAGTCGGTAACTCAGCTTCTGTACAAGGATTGTTTTATGTTAGTTTTGGACATCAGGGATGCCTACTATCACCTTCCAATTTTTCCAGGGCACCAGAAGTACCTCAGTGGCCTTGAAATTCCAAGAACAGCTGAAACATTTTAAATTCCAGGTACTTCCTTTCAGAATCTCGATGGCGCCAAGGATTTTTACGAAATTAGTCTGATGGCAGCCCATATCAGGGAAAAGGAGATCCTATTTATCCCGTACTTAGACGACTTTCTGATTGTTGCAATATCTTACCAGAAATGCTTCTTTCAGGTCCAACAGGTGATAGAAATCATGACAACCCTGGGCTGGATCCTGAAGACAGAGAAATCAAGGCTGATTATGCAACCACATTTTATTTTATTTTTTCTTTCCTCCACCTAAAAGATTTGTTTGTTTTTCAATTGAGTGGTACAGTTTATAGGTCACATTAAAAGTGGAAAAAGTTCTGAAATTATTTTTCTTATTTTTTTACAGCACATAAACCTGACATTTTAACAGGGGTGTGTAGACTTTTTATATCCACTGTATATGGGGCATTATGGTAAGATAAGAGGGATGAATGAGGTCCATTCCATGTATTTACACATACCATTGTGATAAACTCATCCCCTGTAATTAGGATTTACCTTTAAAAGGATTTGTCTTTGCGTGTACTGTCTGCCACTGATGAAGGAGCTTGTAGCGCTGAAACGCATCTAGGTTCTCAAAGAAGAGACAGTACATATGGGAGTAGCGATACCCACATGTTGAAATTTCTAGACTGTATGCTACTCATCTACTTATAGCAAGGAGGAGCGCTCCTCAATCTTTAAACCTTCACGCTCATCTAACCTGTTCAGGAGCTGGAAAGACCGACATCTCCGCAACACGTGGGACTCCGAGCAAAGCGGAGGTATCAAAGGCGCTTTGATTGCAGCTAACGCCTACTCTGCATGTACGCTCCGTGACCGTATGGATGAACTGGTAATGTAGCCATCTATTTGACTATTAGTTTTGTACACAGTGGTGAATGCAACAATAATAACTCAGTGATAACAAGTAAGGCAGTCTGTACCGATGACTGTCTATACCCCGCAAATAATGTGGATATTTACTATCTAAAGATTATATTGAGTCAACGCAGGTGCAATCAAGGAAAGTGTAAGGATATTGTTTTGAACTGGATCCTGACACCCTGCTCTTAGGGTTGCATAACAATATTCACATAAAGTACTGTTGGCCATTTGCGCTATTTATTAGATCTGTATCCATCATCAATATTGCGGTTTTATTTAGACAACTTACAGTGAGATAACCATGTACCGAGTGTGATGTATGTCTGAATAAGGGGTACGTACATAGTCAGCTATTAGAATCTAGTCCATCGATATAATATGATCTGGTGATATGTGCGTCCATATATAGAATCAAATTTTTATTTTGGATTTTATAAGTTTTGTTTTTTTTTACTGTTTTTAATGTTTTTATGGAAATTAATTTTTTATGTACTCAGCATATATATCTATTTATGCCTAATTAGTGGTATACGGATGAGTTAAAAACTTTTCTTCACTTCACTTTTCTTCATATCTTTATTTAGATATATATTTCCCTGCGACAGCCAGATAATTGAGTGCCCTCCTTAACCCCTTCACGACTGCCATACGGCTATATACGTGCTAATTACACATGGCCCATGCAGCTAGCATGTGTATAGATGTCATGGCAGCATCCAAGTGCTGCAAAATGCTTTGATTAAAACTTCTGCCGCTGTCACGGACAGCATACAGTCCAGTAACTCTGGCAAGGGACCAATCAGAGTGGTCCCTTTCCGGAGATCGTCCCGATTGGTTAGTCTGTGCACACTAACCAATCGGATCGCGGCAGTAAAAAAAATTGCCTGTGTCCCATGCATCGATCTGTCCATCCCCCAACCACCATGCACCGTGCCTCCAACCTATTTACCTGCAATGCGCTCTTGCGCACTACTGTCCCGGCAGTACCCAATCCATGCCCCCTCCATGCTGGCCATACCCCCTCCTTTCCGGCTCTCCCTCCATTTGTGGCCCCTGTCCCTAATGCGGTCCCCCTGCTGTATTGCATGGAGGCGGTTCCGTTCGTGAGCCGCCGCCATTAGCAGCGAGTGTCAGCTGTATGCTGACATACTGCTGTAAGCCTTTAGATGCTGTGGCAGCGGCATTCATGGGGTTAATGGAGGGAGGGGGCTCCCTCTCTTAACCATCGGGGCTGACTCATTGCTACTGCAGCGGCTGACGGTCCTCTGTTGCCATCTACCAGGAAACCTGATAGTACTATACTTTGCAATGCAAGAACATTGCAAAGTATAGTACAACCATCAGCCCCACTGGATCTTCAAGATCCAAGTGGGACTTGATTAAAAAAAAAAAAAAAAAAAAAAAAATTTAACATAATAAAAGTAAAAAAAAAAAAAAAGTTAATTAAAAATAAAATAAATTGCCTTTTCCTATAGAAAAAATAAATACACATTATGTATCACCGCATCCGTAACAAACGGCTCTATAAATGTCACATGATCCACCCCGTCCAGTAAACACTATAAAAAATAAAAACTGTCAAAGCCATTTTTGTCACCTTACATCACAAAAAGTGCAACACCAATCGACCAAAAAGATGTGCGTCCAACAAAATGGTACCAATAAAACCGCCACCTCATCCCGCAAAAAATGAGCCCTTAGCTCTTAGAGCATGGAGACACTAAAACATTTTTTTGTTTCAAATATGCTATTGTTAAATCTAAATAAATGTAAAAAGTATACATATTGGGTATCGCTGCATCCATAACAACTAGATCTATAAAAATATCACATGACCTAACTCCTCAGCTGAACACTGTAAATTGCCAAAGCCATTTTTATCACCTTACATCACAAAAATTGCAACACCAAGCGATCAAAAAGGCATATGCCCCCCAAAATAGTAACAATAAGTCACCTCATCCTGCAAAAAATGAGACCCTACCTAAGACAATCAGTCAAAAAGTAAAAAAGCTATGGCGCTCAGACTATGGAGACACTAAAACATCATTTTTTTGTTTTGTTTTGTTTTCAAAAATGCTATTATTGTGTAAAACTTAAATAAATAAGAGTATACATTTTATGTATTTCCACGCCCGTAACGATCTGCTTTATACAAATGCCACATGACCTAACCTGTCAGGTGAACGCTGTAAAAATAAATAAATAAAAACTGTTCCAAAACAACCAATGTTTGGTCACCTTGCCCCTTAAAGTGTAATAATGAATGATAAAAAAAAATCATATGTACCCAAAAATTGTACCAATAAAAACCTCAACTCTTTCTGCAAAAGGCGGCAGAAAAATAAAAAAAAATATGGCGTTCAGAAAATGGAAAGCCAAAAACATATTTTTTTTTTCCAAAAATGCTTTATTATGTAAAACAGAAACAAAGTAGACATATTTGATTTCATTGTGTCCTTAACAACCTGCTCTATAAAAATAGCACATGAACTACTCTGTCAGATGAATGTTGTAAAAAATAAAAATGGTGCCAAAATAGCCATTTTTTGGTTACCTTGCCTCAAAAAAAATGTAATATAGAGCAATTAAAAATCATATGTACCCCAAAATAGGCACCTTATAAAAATAACACATGATCTACCCTGTCAGAGGAATCTTGTAAAAAATAAAAACAGTGCCTAAACAGCCCTTTTTTGGTTACCTTGCCTCACAAAAAACATAAAGAGCAATTAAAAAACATATTTACCCCAAAATAGTACCAATAAAACTCGCACCTTATCTCCTAGTTTCCAAAATGGGGTCCCTTTTTGGGAGTTTCTACTGTAAGGTTGCATCAGGGGGGCTTCAAATGGGACATAGCATCCAAAATCCAGTCCAGCAAAATCTGCCTTCCAAAAACCATATGGCGCTTTTTTTCTGCGCCCTGCTGTGTTCCCGTATATCAGTTTACGACCACATGTGGGGTGTTTCTGTAAACCGCAGAATCGGGGTAATACATTTTTTTGTGCTGTTAACCCTCAATGTGTTGAAAGAAAAAATGGATTAAAATGGAAAATCTGCCAAAAAAGTGAAATTTAGAAATGTCATCTCTATTTTTCTTTAAGTCTTGTGGAACACCTAAAGGGTTAACAAAGTATGTAAAATCAGTTTTGAGTAACTTGAGAGGTGTAGTTTATACAAAGGGGTCATTTTATGGGGGTTTCCACTATGTAAGCCTCACAAAGTGACTTCAGACCTGAACTGGTCCTTAAAAAGTGGGGTTTATAAAATTTATTTAAATTTTTAATAATTGCTTCTAAGCCTTCTAACGTCCACAAAAAATAAAATGACATTTACAAAATGATGCCAACATGAAGACATATGGGGAATGTTATGTAATAAGTATTTTGAGGTATCACTTTCTTTTTTAAAAGCAGAGAAATTGAAATTTTGAAAATTGCAAATTTTTCTAAATTTTTGGTAAATTTGGGATCTTTTCATAAATAAAGGTGAAATATATTGACTCAAATGTATGACTATCAGGAAGTACAATGTGTCATGAGAAAGCAATCATAGAATGGCTCGGATAAGTAAGTGTTCCAAAGCTATTACCACATAAAGGGACACATGTCAGATTTGTAAATTTTGACCTGGACACTGGGGTATCAGTGACCCTTGGTCATGAAAGGGTTAAAGTTAAATGCATTAATGCAGACTTACAGGGCATGTCAAGGTAGTCCTTGACTCCCAGCATTGTTTTGACAATTTGGTAAAGGGTTGGTTCATCAGAGGCAAATCCTTTCAAAGTGCAGTAGCCAGGGCAATCCACTGCAGGTGAAAGGTCATCAATACATACAAGTTTTATTTCAAGTTCGCTAATACAGGATAGCCATATTGGCTCATAGTGGGCTCCGGAGGGAAGTAACCATCACCTTTCAGTAGGCAAGCAAGTAGTTTTTCCTTCCAGACACAGTGGTGAATGTTCAAGATGATTACATTCCTAGATCTGTTCTTCTCTATAAGGTTTCAGGTTCCACACTGGTATGGTATTAGGGAACCAGATGAGCACAGAAATAGATTATCTCATTACCAGATAATACATGAAATGTTGCACATTTTATAACTCGGCATTTTTGGAACATGTAACCTAAAATGTTATGATGGCTTCAGTTATAATGCATTCTATTGTATTTTTTGCCTTTTAGGAATTTATTGCGGTGAGCCAGCTTCGGGGAAGCACACAGGGGAAGATCCTTTGCTTTTTTGGCCCACCAGGAGTAGGAAAAACAAGTATTGCTCGCTCTATTGCTCATGCATTGAACAGGGAGTACTTCCGGTTCAGCGTGGGTGGGATGACTGATGTGGCTGAAATTAAGGGCCACAGGTGAGTTGTCTTCCTACACTGGAGTTCATTGAATCATGTTAATGCAGAATCAAGTTGCACTTGTATCCATTATCAAAGCTTCGTCACTACTTCATCGGTGTGATCTTGTGCCACATCTTCACCATCAACATTTTCATAAACTCATAGCTTCAGTATGACTCCTTCTTCACCAGTGTCATAATTCTCCACTTCTCCGTCTTCCTGGTGTTATTTGTTCTTTTTAGTACCCTGCTGTGCTAAGCAACTCATTTTACTCATCTTTGGTTATTCAGGAGCTACATAGTTTGACCTGCTGAGTCCTCCTCCTAGTCTATGCAGGCTATATAAGCCATTGGAAGGGGAAAAAAAGAGAAGACATAGTGGAGGGGGATGGAGAGGAGGTTCTGTGCATTTTGTAATGTCTAATGTTTGTACTGTATATTAGCTGTATGATGTCAGGCTGGCTTTTTGTCTATATGCTGTGTTCTCTCTCTTCAACTGAATGCACTTAGTACGGCAGTATTTTTGTGATTATTTTGCCCCTGTAAGCCAAAATCAGAAGTGGAACCTACATTGAGGAAAATATATCTTCCACAACGTGCTCTGATCCTATCCGTGCAGGAGGAAGTGAGAAGGACCTTCTTGAAGAGAGATGGAAGCTGCCATTTTATGACAGAACTCCACTCTGTGAATATAAAGGTTGTGACTAGAGTTGAGCGACACGAGCTTCGGTTGCTTAATCTGAAGTCGCTTCGTTCAAAACATCGGATTAAAACTGTACGGAGATTCGTCTTGATGAATAACTAACTTCAGCTTGTCTGAGCTCATACATTTTAATACTGTACGGAGACGGATCTCCGTACAGTTTTATTCCGAAGTTTTGAATGAAACTACTTTGGATTAAGCATCCGAAGCTCGCTATGCTCAACTCTAGTTGTGACTATATTTTGACAGTGATAGTTAACAACCAAGCAGGATGTTCACCTCATTAAAGGGTTTGTGCAAGAATAGAAGGGGGGTTGGCAAACCCCCTTCCCCTTTACTGGAAGATTACTTAACTACTTTCCGGCACTGGCTCCCTGCCCCTTCATCCCCCATGCCTTTGATCCTCCGCTGGGCTCCCTCGATGCTAACATCTGATTTTACGTAACTGCATGTCAATCAGTAACCTTTGCAAAGACCGGATCGCTTTGCATCATGTGACTAAATTGCTACATGGTTAATCCCCTTCAAGACCGAGCCAGGCCTATTTTTGTACATCTGATGTACCCCTTTATGTGGTATTAACTTTGGTGTGCTTTTCCTTATCCAACCATTTCTTAGCTTGTTTACTCATGACACATCGTACTTCATATTAGTGGTAAATTTGAGTCAGTATGTTTTACCTTTTATTTAGAAAAAAAATCCCAAATTTACCAAAAATTTACTATTTTCTAAATTTGAATCTCCCTCCTTTTAAGACAAATGGTGATACCTTGCAAAATAGTTAACATTCACCATATGTCTACTTTATGTTGGCATAATTTTTGGGGGGCTGATTTTTGGGGATTCCTGATGTTCGAATCCTTAACCACATCAGACCCCCTAGCTTAAAACACCCTTAAAGGGTTTCTGTCATCACGTTTTGACATTATAAGCTGTCTGACATTAGCTATGTGCTAATGTCAGAGCAGCTTGATAATGTCTTTTTTATAAAAATCCGATTTATATTCAGGCTAAAAAACGTACTTTTATAATATGTAAATTAGCCTCTAGGAGCAGGGGGGGCGTTGCCCTGCTCCTACAAGCTCCGTGCGGCAACCTGCTGGCACGCCCCTTCTTACTTTGAGTGACAGTGCCAGGCAGCGATCCTCCGGCACTGTCTCCTTGTGAAATGCGCGCCTGCACGGCCGCTCTGTATTCGGCGCAGGCGCGGTGAGCAGAGGACGCTGGTGCCCGCTGTCCTCTGCTCACCGCGCCTGCGCCGAATACAGAGCGGCCGTGCAGGTGCTGGATTCACAAGGAGACAGTGCCGGAGGATCGCTGCCCGGCACTGTCACTCAAAGTAAGAAGGGGCGTGCCAGCAGGTTGCCGCACGGAGCTTCTAGGAGCAGGGCAACGCCCCCCCTGCTCCTAGAGGCTAATTTACATATTATAAAAGTACATTTTTTAGCCTTAATATAAATCGGATTTTTATAAAAAAGACATTATCAAGCTGCTCTGACATTAGCACATAGCTAATGTCAGACAGCTTATAATGTCAAAACGTGATGACAGAAACCCTTTAATGACCAGGCCACTTTTTACAATTCTGCACTACACTACTTTCACCGTTTATTGCTCGGTCATACAACTTACCACCCAAATGAATTTTACCTCCTTTTCTTCTCACTAATACATCTTTCATTGTTACTGACATTTTTCGCTTTCTGTTGTAAAATCTTTTTTAAAAAAAACTACAGTTCTATATAAATTTTTCTCTAAATTTATTGTTCTACATGTCTTTGATAAAAAAAAAATGCAATAAGTGTATATTTATTGGTGTGGGTAAAAGTTATAGCGTTTACAAACTGTGGTGCAAAAAAGTGAATTGCCGCATTTTGAAGCAGCTCTGACTTTCTGAGCGCCTGTCATGTTTCTTCAGGTGCTAGAATGCCAGGATAGTATAAATACCCCCCAAATGACACCACTTTAGAAAGAAGACACCCCAAAGTATTTGCGGAGGGGCATGGTGAGTTCATGTATGATTTAATTTTTTTTCACAAGTTAGCAGAAAATGACATTTTCTGAAGAAAAAAAAAAATAAAGTTTCCATTTCTGCTAACTTCTGGCAAAAAAAATTAAATAAATCTCCCACGGACTCACTATGCCCCTCAGTAAATACCTTGGGGTGTGTACTTTCCGAAATGGGGTCATTTGTGGGGTGTGTTTACTGTTCTGGCATTTTTGGCGGGGCTAAATTGTTAGCAGCCCTGTAAAGCCTAAAGGTACTCGTTGGACTTTACTCCCCTTTACGCGCCTACGCTGCAAAAAAGTGGCACACCTGTGGTATCGCCGTACTCAGAATAAGTAGGGCAATGTGTTTTGGGGTGTATATTTACATATACCCATGCTGGGTGATAGAAATATCTCTGTAAACTGACAACTTTGTATAAAAAATGTAAAAAGTTGTCATTTACAGAGATATTTCTCACACCCAGCATGGTTATATGTAAAAAATACACCCCAAAACACATTGCCCTACTTTTCCTTAGTACGGCGATACCACATGAGTGACATTTTTTTGCAGCCAAGATGCGCAAAGGGGCCCAAATTCCAATGAGTACCTTTAGGATTTCACAGGGCATTTTTACGCATTTAGATTCCAGACTTCTTCTCACGCTTTAGAGACCCCTAAAATGCCAGGGCAGTAAAAATACCCCACAAGTGACCCCATTTTAGAAAGTAGACACCCCAAGGTATTCCGTGAGTGGTATGGTGAGTTCATGTAAAATTTTATTTTTTGTCACAAGTTAGTGGAATATGAGACTGTAAGAAAAAAATAATAATAATTTCCGCGAACTTGTGCCAAAAAAAAAAAAAAATCTATGAACTCGCCATACCCCTCACGGAATACCCTGGGGTGTCTTCTTTCTAAAATGGGGTCACTTATGGGGTATTTATACTGCCTTGGCATTTTAGGGGCCCCTAAAGCTTAAGAAGTCTGGAATCCAAATGCGTAAAAATGCCCTGTGGTATCGCCGTACTCAGGAGAAGTAGGGCAATGTGTTTTGGGGTGTATTTTTACATATACCCATGCTGGGTGAGAGAAGTATCTCTGTTAATTGACAACTTTGTATAGAAAAATTTAAAAAGTTGTCGTTTACAGCGATATTTCTCACACAAAGCATGGGTATATAAAAAAAATACACCCCAAAACAAATTGCCCTACTTCTCCTGAGTACGGCGATACCACATGTGTGACACTTTTTTGCAGCCAAGATGCGCAAAGGGGCCCTAAAACCAATGAGTACCGTTAGGATTTCACAGGGCATTTTTACACATTTGGATTCTCACGCTTTAGGGCCTCTAAAATGCCAGGGCAGTATAAATACCCTACATGTGACCCCATTTTGGAAAGAAGATACACCAAGGTATTCCGTGAGGGGCATGGCAAGTTCACAGTTTTTTGTCACAAGTTAGCGGAAATTTATATATTTTTATTTTTATTTTTTACAAAGTTTCATATTCTACTGACTTGTGACAAAAAATAAAATTTTACATGAACTCACCATACCCCTCACGGAATACCTTGGGGTGTCTTCTTTCTAAAATGGGGTCACATGTGAGGTTTTTGTACTGCCCTGGCATTTGAGGGTCTCCGCAATCATTACATGTATGACCAGCATTAGGAGTTTCTGCTATTCTCCTTATATTGAGCATACGGGTAATGAGATTTTTTTTTTTCGTTCAGCCTCTGGGCACAGATTTCTTAATTCGCATCGATCAATGTGGATGAAAACATCTCTGCCAAAATACGTGACTGCGGTGGGCTGGGCGCTAACTACCTAACAAGTAGCTAACTGGCGGTGATAAGGGACCCTTATGCCCCATTCACACATCCGCAATTCTGTTTGCGGAACGGATTTGCTAACCCATTCATTTCTATGGGGACAGACTTTTTCCTGCTCGGATCTGGAATTGCGGATCCGCACTTCCGGGTCTGCACTTCTGTTCCGCAAAAATATAGAACATGTCCTATTCTTGTCCGCAACTGCGGACAAGAAAAGGCATTTTCTATATAGTTCTGGCAATGTACGGATCTGCAAAATGCGGAAAGCACATTGCCGGTGTCCGTGTTTTGAGGATCTGCGGATCGGATCCGCGGATCCGTGAATCCACGGATCCGCAAAACACATATGGACGTCTGAATGGAGCCATACAGGGGGGTGATCAATGACAGGGGGTGATCAGGGAGTCTATATGGGATGATCAGGGGTTAATAAGGGGTTAATAAGTGACAGGGGGGTGGGGTGTAGTGTGGTGCTTGGTGTTACTTTACAGAGCTACCTGGTCCTTTGGTGGTCGATCCCTGCAAATGGGACCACCAGAGGACCAGTTAGCAGGTATATCAGATGCTGTTAACAAAACAGCGTCTGATATACCGGTTTGATTCGATTTATTTGACACTCGCACATTGCTGACACTCTGCTTGTAACGGCTGACAGTCAGCCTTTTCACCCCTTCCATGCCGTGGTCAGTAGGGACCGCTGTATGGAAGGGGTTAAGAGGTTGGGAGCTGCTGTGGGGGGCTGCTGTGCCTGTTGCAGACCCCCTAGCTCCAGTACTCAGCTTCCCTGCCTCCCCATCCTCCGCTGCTCTGTTATAGCAGCGGAGGAGGGTAACTATGGCAACAGGACACCTTCAAAGGCGTCCTGCTTGCCATGGTAACAAAACTCTGATCAGACTTTTGCTAAAGGCAAAAGTCTGATCAGACTGTGTCAAGTAAAAAATACAGTACATTATATTATGTACTGTACTGCAGGGCTTGACAAATTTCCTTGGAATCTAGGAGCCAGCTAAAAAAGTTAGGAGCCAGGTGGAGCCGCGTCATAAAGCTCCCAATAGATGCCCCCATAGTGTTCCTCTCCCCCCCCCCCACTTCTCCATAGAGCCCCCCAATAATGCATGCCAGTACATAGGGCCCCCAGTAGATGCCCCCATAGTGTTCCTTCCCCTGTTCTCCATAGTGCCCCCCATAATGTGCGAGTATATAGGGCCCCCCATAATGCTTCCCCTCTTCAATAGGTTATATGACACGTCGGATGCTGCCAGCGTCTAAGTGATCGCCACTTGCGGCCGCTATGACATGTGGAAACCCTTACAAGGATTACAGGGTCCAGAGGGCACAAACACAGCGGGCACCATGACATTTTACTGAGCACTACAACCCCCAGCTGACGCTCAGTCCCTGCATCACTACAACGCCCAGCTCTTTCCCCCCTTGTCATTCTCCCCCCCTCCCCCTCGTCTTGTCAATCTCTTTCCCCCTCGTCTTGTCAATCTCTTTCCCCCTCGTCTTGTCAATCTCTTTCCCCCTCGTCTTGTCAATCTCTTTCCCCCTCTTGTCATTCACTTTCCCCCCATGTCATTATCTTTCCCCCCTTGTCATTATCTTTCCCCCCTTGTCATTCACTTTCTCATGCACTTTATATCAGTCCGGCCGGGTACAGGAGACAGATGCTCCTGTACCGCGGACCATACAGAGCTCGGCCACGCTACAATGAGGGAGTGACAGGAGGGAGCGCTGAGCGTTTCCCTCCTGTCAGTCCCTCTTTTCATGCTGCGCCCGGGCGGTGCGCCCTCATGGACGCGCCAGCCCGGGCAGTGCTGCAGCCACCTGAGGCTCTATATAGAGCGCTCGGGCGGGTGCAGCATGACGGGGGGCGGTGCGGCGCTCCTAGGACGCGCCGGCCCTGCGCCCTGGCACCTGAGAGAACGGGCTGACAAATACCCAGACCTGGCGCCTGGGATTTGTCGAGCCCTGCTGTACTGTATTATACAGACACCAGATCCACTGGATCTTCAAGAACCAAGTGTGTCTGGGTCAAAAAAAAAAAAAGTGAAAAAAGGTAAAAATAAAAAAACACATTTATCACTAATGTAAAAAATAAAATACACTACACGTTGTATATCAACGCGTCCGTAACGACATGATCTATAAAATGGGTTTGTTACTTTCCCCGCAAGGTGAACGTATGATAAAATTGAAATTTTGCCCACCTCACTTCCCCAAAAAGTTAATAAGTGATCAAAAAAGTTGTATCTACGCCCAGATGGTACTAATCAGTCACCTCGTCCCGCAAAAAATGATACCTAAAAATCGCCTAAAAAATAAAAAAAATTATGGCTCTCAGGCTATACAGACACTAAAACATGATTTTTTTTTTTTTTGTTTCAAAAATATGATTGGGTAAAACCTAAAATAAATAAAAAGTAGACATATTAGGTATCGCCGCGTCTGTAAGAACCTGAACTATAAAAATAACACTTGAACTAACTCAGGTGGACACCGCAAAAAAAAAAAACTCAAGCCATTTTTTGTCACCTTACATCACAAAACATCTAATGGCAAGCGATCAAGAAGTCATATGCACTCCAAAATAGTGCCATTAAAACAGTCATCTCATCCCGCAAAAAATGATACCTTACCTAAGAAAATCGCCTAAAAGATAAAAAAAAATTATGGCTCTTTGGCTATGCAGACACTAAAACATGATTTTTTTTTTTTGTTTCAAAAATTATGATTGTGTAAAACCTAAATAAATAGATAAAAAGTAGACATTATGTATCGCCGCGTCCGTAAGAACCTCGACTATAAAAATAACACTTGAACTAACCCCTCAGATGGACACCGCAAAAAAACAAACTGTAAAAAGCAGTTTTTTGTCACCTAACATCACAAAACATGTAACAGCAAGCCATCAAAAAGTCATATGCACCCCAAAATAATGCCATTAAAACCGTCATCTCATCTCGCAAAAAATGAGCCCCTGCCTAAGACAATTGGACAAAAACTAAAAAAAAAAAAACTGACTCAGACTATGGAGATACTAAAATGTTTTTTAGTTTAACAAAGCATATTATAGTGTAAAACCTAAATAAATTTAAGAGTAGACATATTAGGTATTGCCATGTCTGTAAGAATCTGCTCTATAAAAATAACACACGACCTAACCCCTCAGATGAACACAGTCACAAAAATAAAATAAAAATGGTCCCAAAACAGCAATTTTTTCCAAATTTTCCATTTTAAACTTTTTTTCCAGTATTTTAGCAAGGGTTAACAGTCAAACAAAACTCTATATTTATTTCCCTGATTCTGTAGTTTACAGTAACACCCCATATGTGGTCGTAAACTGCTGTATGGCCAAACGGCAGGGCTTAGAATGAAGGGAACGCCATATGGTTTTTGGAAGGCAGGTTTTGCTGGACTGGTTTTTTGACACCATGTCCCATTTGAAGCCCCCCTGATGCTCCCCTAGAGTAGAAGTTCCATTAAAGTAACCCCATATACGAAACGACACCCCTCAAGGTTTTTAAAACTGATTTTACAAACTTTGTTACCCTTTAGGTGTTCCCCAAGAGTTTATGGCAAATGGAGATGAATTTTCAGAATTTCTATTTTTTATTACCTTGTCTCACAAAAATGTATTATAGAGCATCCAAAAATCATATGTACCTTAAAAATAATACCACCAAAACTGCCACCTTATCCAGTAGTTTCCAAAATGGGATCAGTTTTTTGGAGTTTCTACTTTAGGGGCTCATCGGGGTCTTGAAATGGTCCATGGTGTAAATAAACCAGTCCATCAAAATGTGCCTTCCAAAAACCATATGGCGTTCCCTTCATTCTATGCCCTGCCGTTTGACGATACAGCAGTTAACAATCACATGTGGGGTATTTCTGCAAACTACAGAATCAGGGCAATACATATTAGGTTATGTTTGGCTGTTAACCCTTGCTTTGTTCCTGGAAAAAATGGATTCAAATGGAAAATTTGCCAAAAAATCGAAATTCTGAAATTTTTTGTCCATTTGCCATGAACTCTTGTGGAATACCTAAAAGGTTAACAAGGTTTGTAAAATCAGTTTTGAATACCTTGAGGGGTGTAGTTTCTAGAATGGGGTCATTTTTGGGTGGTTTCTTTTATGTAAGGCCCCACAAAGTGACTTCAGACCTGAAGTGGTTCTTAAAGGGTTTCTGTCATCAGGTTTACACACCAGTGCCTGCTGTCCTCTGCTCACCGCGCGGCGCAGGCGTGGGATTTCGCAAGGAGACAGTGCCGGAGGCAGCAGAGGATAACTGCCCGGCACTGTCAATCAAGGAAAGAAGAGGCGTGGCAGCAGGTTGGCGCACGGAGCCTCTAGGAGCAGGGCAACGCCCCCCCTGCTCCTAGAGGCTAATTTACATATTATAAAAATACGTTTTTTAGCATAAATATAACTCGGATTTACATAAAAAACACATTATCAAGCTGCTCTGACATTAGCACATAGCTAATGTCAGACAGCTTATAATGTGTAAACCTGATGACAGAAACCCTTTAAAAAGTGGATTTTTGAAATTTTTTTGAGATTTGCTTCTAAACTTCTAAGGCTTGTAACGTCCCCAAAAAATAAAATGGCATTCCTAAAATGATCCAAACATGAAGTAGACATTTGGGGAATGTAAAGTAATAACTATTTTTGGAGGTATTACTATGTATTATAGAAGTAGAGAGATTTAAACTTGAAAATGAGCAAATTTTTCAAAATTTTTGGTATAATTTATTATTTTTTTATCCAAAAAATTTACTTTTTTTTTTTTACAAAATGTGTCATGAAGTACAATATGTGACAAAAAAAATAATCTCAGAATGGCCTGGATAAGTAAAAGCGTTCCAAAGTTATTACCACATAAAGTGTCACATGTCAGACTTGTAAATTTTGACCTGGACTTGGCCACCAATGGACCTTAATCATGAAAGTGTTAAAAAGTGGGTTTTGGAAATTTTCTGAAAAATTTCAAGATTTGCTTCTAAACTTCTAAGCCTTCTAACGTCCCCAAAAAATAAAATGTCCTTCACAAAATGATCCAACCATGAAGTAGACATATGGGGAATGTAAAGTAATAACTATTTTTGGAGTTATTACTATCTATTATAAAAGTAGAGAAATTGAAATTTGGAAATTTTTCAAAATTTTTGGTAAATTTTGATATTTTTTTTATAAGTAAAAATGAAATTTTTTGACTCAATTTTGTCACTGTCATGAAGTACAATATGTGACGAGAAAAAAAAATCTTAGAATGGCCTGGATAAAAATAGTGACATGTCAGATTTGTTAAAAATGTCCTGGGCAGAAAGGTGAAAAATGGCCCAGTCCTGGAAGGGTTAAAGAAATGGCAACAACTGTTATTTTTTGGGCTTTGTTATTGAGGTGTACACAGCAGGGAATAAATGACTTGTTTTGTGTAATTTCTCGGTAATGTCATTGAGGGACACAGCACCATGGGTATACGCCCAGCTACCACTAGGAAGCGACACTAGATATAAAAAAAAGGTTGGCTTCGCCCAGGTGGGCTATACCCTCTCCACAGGCACTCAGCCTCTTCTCCTGCATGTCTTGCTGCAACTTGTTTTTGCTTTTTTTTCTTAATTTTTTTCTCTTCACTTTTTCAGTTGCAGGTTATATCCTGCAGCAGGGGGTCTTTATCGTGGAAGTCCACTTTAGTAGCACCCCCTGCTGGCACGTACCTCGCCGGTCCTCCATTACTTTATCCACAGTGGAGTACCGGTAATGCCACTCTAGTGCGAGTTTACCAAAGGGGTTACCCTGCGGCACCTGAAGACGCCAGATGGTGAGTATGTTCCCTATGCAAGTTAGGGACTCCTTCCCTCCCATCCATCCATACTCCATCGGGGTTCCCTCTCCCCTGGCCGTCCTTCCCTTTCTCGGCCTCCTAATTACTCTAGTCCCTGGCTTGTACCTGAACTAGTTCCCGCCTTTTCCCTTGCATCCAAGATCTCTGTGTGGATCATTTTCTCTCTACATGGGAGTTTCCATGCCTCTCCCCCCTCAGGGAATTTGTTCCTCCCCTCCCCAGGTCAAGCGGGGTCCGCCCTCTTAGGGTGCTTCATTTCCGGCTGTGGCATCTACTTTAGTTCCTGGCTCCGGCTGTGGCAAGGCCGCATCTGTTTTCCGATTTTTTTTTTTTTTTTTTTTTTTTTTTTTTCTTTCCCCTGCCATCCAGGCGTTCTAGTGGGTAATTTTTCTCAGCAATGGGGGTCGTTTTGAACCCCCTTTCCGTGCCTACCCTTTTTTGTAACCTTTTGGAGCTTTTTTCTGCATCCCAGCACCCTGCAGGATCAGTCTGCTGGGGGTGCCTTATTTTCGGCTACACTATCTACTCTAGCCCCCGGCTTCTGCTGTGACTAGACCAAACTCTTTCCTGCCATTTTTTCTGGCTTCCTGTTTTTCTAGGGTGTTGCCTACCTCATGGCCTTTTAGAGGTCTCTGCATGGAATTTCCGGTGGGAGGACGAGATGTCCTCCTTCCCAGAGGGTGCTTTCCCCATCTTCACAGTGCGCCTACCCGCATATAGCTTCATTGGTGGGAGGTATTATCTTGGGCCCTTGTTTGGTGGTTAATGTTGTGGCAGTTCCACTTGCCCTCCATATCCCCCTGGGTTGCATTGGCTCCTTCGGTGGCTGGGGGGTGCTGTGCTATTGACCTGGCTGGCCTGCATGCGGTGACTGGATCCTGGGCTCAGTCAGGTTACCCTAAACTTTGTTCAGGGGTCACCTTCTGCCCATGTGCATCCCTCACCTCCACCTTAGCCACAGCCCATTCTCAGCTATGATGATGTTATGGCGCTCCTCCCTGCCCTCATGCAACAGCATCGGCCACCCGGGATTCCTTTGCTTCCTGCCTCTGTCCATATCAGGGTTGCTTACCGGCCTAGGGTCTCCCGTCATAGGTCCCGCCCATCCTCTGCATCCTGGTTTCCTCCCAGGATGGGACTAACACTGAGGGAAACGCCTCAGGTTTCTTCTGCCTCATCGGGGGACTCCTCTGCGCCGATTCTGACTTGGAACAGAGCATCAGGAGGTCTTCATCTCTCTGGGTGGTCAAAGACAAATGACCACTGAAGAACCTCTCCTCTACAGGGTTGGTATTCCCCTTAGTGGATTTTCAAATGGCACTTCCCCGGTTGCACAGGTAATTATCCACACAGGTTAGTCAGCTTGCCGCATCTCCAGTAGGTGTTTAGCACGCTGGCGCACCTATGTGGTGTCCCAGGTACGTACGCCTTCCCCTTCACAGGGGGGTACTTGTACCACTGTCAAATGCTGTATCTGGCAGACTTTCCTGGTTCCAATGTATCTCCTTTTCAGCTGGAGTAATTTCGCTATTACCAGGGACTATATTCAACACACCCTTCTAATCGGAGAGTGTTCCAGGCCACCGAATTACTACTTCTGACACTGTAGCCAATAAACCATCCTGTTGCTAGTGTGCACCATGCAATCATATTACTCCCTTATTAAGCAGAGTACCTGTACCATCTCCAGATGCTATAGCCATTTTGCCTGTCTGGTTCTAATGCACCCCATGCACCATATTACTCCATTATTGGGTAGCGTACCTGTACCATCTCCAGAGGCTGTAGCCATTATACCTGTCTGGTCCTAGTGTGCACCATGCAGCCGTATTTCTACCTTATCAGACAGTAGCCAGTAGCGCACTCTAGTATCGAAAAAATGAACATCCCGGTACCGAATCGATACTGGTATACAAGTATTGATTTGTTATCGAAATCTCGATACCCAAAACAACCCTACTCTTTTCTGGTTCTAGTATGCATCTGGCACCCCATTGCCATTGTCCTCAGCGGTGTACTTGAACTATCTCAAGGCGCTGTATCAGACAACCATCCTAGTTGTAGTGTGTACCTGGTAACCATATGTTCCCCCTTCCTGGGCAAAGTAGAGTTGCAATTGTTAGATCCAGTATATTGCTGGCCTGTTCAGGTCTGACACCCAGTGCAGTACATCCTGTACCAGGCTCTCTGAATGCACCAAGTCTTCTCATTGCCTCTGTACAAGGCATGATTTTTACTTTATTGCTTGACGCACTACTTAACTAGAATTTTCAGCTGCTTGCTCTGGTATCTGACATGGTCCTGTAGTTCTTTCATGATCCGGGCGTTCTTGGTACTCCCTTATGTTCTCTGATTGGTTGTGCTACATGACAGAAGTGCAGTTCGCTTGGGCCTGGCCGTTGTCTGCACCTGTCAGTTTCTTCCTCCTTCCTTGGGGGTTTCATTGTGCTCTGCTGGTAGCTGGTTTCTACATGTCAGTGTTGTCTCGGCTTCCCCTGGTGAATTCTGCATGCTTTTCTGATATATGGATGCCTGGCGATTCTTTTACAAAATCCAGGGTGCTGTACTTGCCCCTTCCGGGGTAGTGTTGTACAGTATGCTAGTCACTACACTTAGGATGGTTGGTTAACCCTGGCTGATGTTTTTTTCCCTATGGTTGGTACATTTCATTTTTCCTTTGATAATCTGGCTATTATTGTCCTCGTGTGGTCCAGTTCTGTGGACCCTACTTGAGCCTCTGACTGGGTAATCCTGCTTTAGTACCTGCTCCAATGATTCTTAAACCATCTAGCTGTCCGGTTCCCTCTGGGGAAGCTCCTCATGGCATCTCTGACCGCACATGCTCTGTATGACAGTTGTTTCTTTGGGCCCGGTTTGGTTCTTTTCCCTCCTGGGTCCCCTTAGCCTTGTTTCCCTCTTGAGATTCTAACCTCTCTTCCCATCTCCCCAGGTTAAGGTCCTGGTACCTGGGAGTTTGTTGCTCAGGTTTGTAATTTAGATTCACTTCTGGGATGGAGCTTTCCCTTGATTTGAGAACTGTTCCTCCTTAGGCTGTTTGGAGTTCTCTCTCCTACTCCAAAATCTCTCAGATGAGTGTCGCCAGACTTCATGTGGCCAGGGATTTCTCTGGTCTTACATTTCACAGTGATATTTTGTTCCAGTTTTTCTGAGGCTCGCTTTCTTTGTTTGGGAACCATGTCTTTACGTCCCCTTCTCCTGGCCATTACCAAGGACCCCCTTCTGCCCCCGGAGGTTGGCTGCTTTCTCTGGCAGTATGGGGGTTTCCACCTTCTCATAGGGTGTTTCTCATTCACGCCTGCCTTGCAGTGGATGGAGGCTTGCTTCTTTTCCAATGGTGAGTCTTTGCTATTCTTTCTTTTAATCGTTCAGCCTCCAGTGCTTCCTTGTTTCCTCTCTACCCTGGCCGTTACATGGTGTTTGCCACGGACAGGCCATGTTTTTGCTTTGATACAATTTGGTGTTTTTTGCTTGCCGGGTCCTCATACTGGTCGGGTTCCTTTTCTTCCAGGCCTTATGGAATTGCCTTCCTTTTGCCAAGGGGTGGTCCACAGGGTCTTCCTTTTAGTTTATTTCCAGGAATTTTTTTTTTCTTTGTTCAGGATTGCGCCTGTCCTTTTCCCTTGCATTTTCTCTCCTGCCAGGTTCCCTCATGGTCTAATTTCTCTTGTTGGGTCTGTCCTCTTATAGATCCTCCCCCTGGAGCATCCTTCTATATGCAGAGCGCTAGGCCATTACCTACAGACGCCTTCCGGTTGTGCTGTTCTCCTATTTCTTCAGGGCAAGCCCTGGTTCTTCCAGATCCTTCCTCTGGCTCTGTAGTGCGCACTTGTTCAACTCTCGGTTCTTGCTTAGGACATCTAGCCCTGCTCCGTATCCTCTAGCTTCTTTAATTTTTTCACCTTGGGTGGAGCTGGGTGTTTCCCTTTGTTCCTTTCTTGCATATGGCCTTTTTTCCCAGGCACTTGTCCTTGGGATCCTGGCGGTCTCCCAAAATTTTTTTCTTTGGACTCTTCCTGGTCCTTGAGCCTCTCGGCTCACTTCCTTAGTTTTCTATCTACTATTTCATGCTATGGCCTCTCCTGGTCCTGTTGGGTCACATGGTTCTCCTACACCTGTGCGCCCAAGTTTTTGCATGAGATTTCCTTCCCACCCTTGGGGACTGCTTTGGGACGTCCCATGGTTCTGTGTCCCCCAATGACATTAATGAGAAAATTGGATTTTTGTACTTACTGTAAACGTCCTTTTAATTCATTGGGGGACACAGATCCCACCCTTTGATTTAATTTCTCTTTGTCACCAGGCTGCTGTTCTTAATTCCTTCCCCAATCCAGGACATGTTGGTTCTTTACTTTTGTTTCTCTCTCCTACTGCTATTGGTACAAACTGATTAGCCTAGTGTCTGTGGAGAGGGTATAGCCCACCTGGGCGGAGCCAACCTTTTTCGTATCATGGTGCTGTGTTCCCCAATGAATTGAACGAGAAAGGGTATTTACGGTAAGTACATAAATCCAATTTTATATATTAGTACTTATAAGGAATACAGTTCAGAGCAGCACTCCCTTGAAATAGCGCAGTGCCAGTGGCCAGTGTGTATATTTCTCTGCTGTTTAAATTGGAGCATCTCAACTTATTTACAGGAGAACTTATGTTGGTGCCATGCCTGGAAAAATTATCCAGTGTCTAAAGAAAACCAAAACTGAGAATCCTCTCATTTTAATTGATGAGGTTTGTGACTCCCATTTATTTATACTTGTTGGCGCATGCAATGTTGTAATATCTTTTTATGTTGTTCTATCAATTGTCCATTCTTTACTGCTGACAGCCAGGGACCTGGCCATTCTCCTGCTGGATTGCAGGAGCCTTACTGCAGCACTGGAAAAAAATGTTGCTTCAGATTTACGACCTTCACCTCCTAGCATGAAGACTTAAGGTTGTCTGAAGGAAAACTCATCCTTATGTACTCTTGGCATATATGGACATAACAGAATCCCTGTCTATATGCCAGAGCATCAGCTACTAGATAATGCAGCTTTTTTTTTTTTTTGTTGTTGTTTTTATTATTGTTGACCCTACTATATGCAGTGCACAAAATACTGCATCCCCCGCCACAGCATTCAACTCTGTCAGCGTCCTAAGAACGGCAATAGTTGAATGCAGGAGGGCACTTCTGCCAGCCATGTGTATAATTACCAGATGCTTTTAGCATTAATTCTGAGAGCATCAAATCTCTATGTACCTGACAGGTGGCCATGAGGAGTGAGGCCTTGGCCATCTACAGGGGTGTGGATTTTTTTTTTTAAAACTACTTGTCGAAGGACTAAAGCGGGGGTTTGATCTACTTGTCCTTCATGACAATCTACTTGTCCTGATACAAAAGGGGAGGGGGAGAGATGTGACATGGAGGGGGAGAAATGTGATATGGAGGACTCCATGTCACATCTCTCCCCCCATTTCACATTTCTCTCCCTCCATTTGACATTACTCTCCCCCCATGTCACCTTACTCCCCCTCCATGTCGCATCTCTTCACCTCCATGTCGCATCTCTTCACCTCCATGTCGCATCTCTACACCTCCATGTCGCATCTCTACACCTCCATGTCGCATCTCTACACCTCCATGTCGCATCTCTACACCTCCATGTCGCATCTCTACACCTCCATGTCGCATCTCTACACCTCCATGTCGCATTTCACCCTTCTACTTTCCCCCTCTGTTAATGTGTAAATACCATTATGCTCACCTGGTCCCGTCTGCAGAAACTCCCCTTCTCTGTATAATCATGGTATCTTGGGCTCCTGAAAAGTTGTTTGAGGACCTGGGAAAACTCAGCCAATCAGTGGCCGCAGCTGTGTCATGTGTCAGGCCAGTGATTGGCTAAGCAGGAAATCCCTGGCCTGACGTGATACAGCTGCAGCCACTGATTGGCTGAGTGTTCCCAGGTCCTCAAACAACTTATCGGGAGCCCAAGATATTATTATCATACAGAGGAGAACAGCCGCGGCCAGCCAGAGGCACGCAAGTGAGTTATTAAAAATTTTTCTCCCCCTCCCTTGGCCTGGCGTCTCTGCGCCCTAAGGCAGCTAAGGTCAGCCCTGGTACTTGCCCGAAGCAGGGCTAAGCTACCGAACAAACTACCTGCCCGGCGCACGGAACTGCACAATTTCCACACCCCTGCATCTACCTGGGCATCAGCCCATTGGTAAATTTCCCTATAGGCTCTATGATCAGTCCGCCCCTGCTTGCTTTATTGTTGAGAAAGTGTGGAATGTAACGTGTGAATGGGTTGTCCTGGTTGTTCGTTTTTGTACATTATAAACTGCAATATATATCTTCTGGTAGGTCGATAAACTAGGTCGTGGATATCAAGGTGATCCATCTTCTGCTCTCTTGGAACTTCTGGATCCAGAACAGAATTCAAACTTCCTTGACCACTATTTGGATGTACCTGTAGACTTATCTAAGGTAAAATTTTTGCAGCTGACACAAACTAATGTTATATTATGCATTTATTCATTGTATTTCTTAGCAGTTCTATAGCAGTAAGCCAGACAACCGACTCAAACGGTCTCTTTCCTATTTTTTTTCTCCCTTTTTTTTAGCTTCCGTATGCTAGCTTAATGGGATTCTCTGGAAATTTACATTATTATAAGTATATTCCAAAATACCTTTCATTAGTTATAATGGCTTGTTGTCTAATGGGCAGTCATTAGGAGACCTAAAATGGCTGCCATCCTATTAGTACACACACAATCTGTCCTAATCACACAGGAGGACAAGTTACTTCACAACACTGAGCTGCCTCATCCTCTTCTCTCTGCTTAAATGGGTTTATGATCCTGAATACAGATAAGATCTTCTGCTGAATCTCTGTAGGAATGGAGGAGAGCTGAAGTGCAGAGAGGATGGACAGGACAGGCTGTGGTAATATGGAACTGTTGTAATGGAAACTGCATCCACGTGCTGCTGCTCATTACTAGATCCCCACCCTCCTCTCTGTACTAAATGTCTCCGCATGAACTCCATTCCTACAGATATTCAGCTGAAGATCCCATCTGTATTCAGGATCATAATTCCTGACAAGCAGAGATGAGGATGAGGCAACTCTTTAGCTCGGTGTTGTGAAGTATCTTATCCTCCTTTGTGATTAGGACAGGTTTTCTGTGTACTAATAGGACAGCGGCTATTTTATTTCCCCTGAAGATTGCTCCTTCACCCTCATCACTAATGAAAAGTATTTGGTAATATAGTTATAATAAATTAATATTAAAATTTTTCTTTATTCCCGGAGAACCCCTTTAAGGCTGTATTCACATCTGCATCATGCCTCCCACTAATAAAAGATGCAACATGGTGCCAAATCTGTCACTCAACAATTTTTAGACCCCATTGACATAATAGGGTCCTTTTGGGGTTCCATCAGATTCACTCATTTTGATAAGTTGAATAGTGCTGCATGCAAAGCTATTCTTCCTGTCAAATTTGCAAATAGGAGCAGAACCTAACAAGGCAGATGTTTGTTTATGGGCCCTTTTAGTCACGACACATTGTAAAGGTGAACAAGCCTTCCTTGCTAAAGCAGGTTCTCAGCTGAGACGTAAAGGGGTTATCCAATTTTATTTATTTATTTTGAGTAACACTTTCATTGAAGTTGCTCACCTGTGCTGTACTCCCGGTCCAATAACATGCTTCTGTCATGGCACTTCCAGGATCATTTGCTGTACATTGTGCACATGATCCTAGCCTTGTTACGACCCACAGCGCACGCTTTAGAATAAATCTCTCGCTACACACAAGTACCATGAAAAATGGGTGAGGAGGCATTAAATAAAAAATAAAAAAAATAACCCCTTTAACAGACATTGGGGGGAGTCTGAAGTCAGTCTTTGCTTCAGTTTCCATTGGCATACTTTGCACCACATTTATCAAATTGCTCACATTTTTAAATTGAGAGCATCCTTAAACACAACACTTTTATCTAGAAATGCTGCTGTAGTTTTCTGCACCACACCCTACTGGAGTAACTTTGGGACTATTTTTATGAGTTAAATTCATTAACCCCTTAAGGACTCATGACGTACCGGTATGTCATGAGTATATCTGATCACTGCTGCTCAGCCGGCAGTGATCGGAACAAGGTACCTGCTGAAATCATTCAGCAGGTACCTTGTTACAATGCCCAGGGGGGTCCTGTGACCCCCCCCCATATCGGCGATCGCTGCAAATCGCAGGTCAATTCACATATCACTGAATAAAAATTAAAAAAATAAAATACACTACACATATTGGGTATCGCCACGTCCGAAAAGACCTGCTCTATAAAAATATCGCATGACCTAACCCCTCACGCAAATACCGTAAAAAATAAATAAATTAAGTGGTGTAAAATAAGCCATTTTTTGTCACCTTACATCACAAAAAGTGTAATAAAAAGCGATCAAAAATTTGTATGCCCATCAAAATAGTAGCAATCAAACCGCCATCTCATCCTGCAAAAAATGAGCCCCTACATTGGATAATCTCCCAAAAAAATAAAAAAATATGGCTCTCGGACTATAGAGACAAAAACATTATTTTCTTTTTCTAAAATGCTGGTATAATGTTAAAGTAAAATAAATTTTAAAAAAAGTATACATATTAGGTATTGCCGCATCCATAAGAATCTGCTCTATAATAAAATCACATAATCTAACCCCTCAGGTAAATACCATAAAAAATAAAAACAATGTAAAAAAAAAAAAAAAAACATTTTTGTCACCTTACATCCCAAAAACTGTAATATCAAGCGATCAAAAAGTTCTACGAACCCACAAATAGTGCCAATCAATCCATCATCTCATCCCACAAAAAATGATACCCTACATAAGACAATCGCCCCAAAAAAAAAATATGGCTCTGACTATGGAGACATTAAAACATGATTTTTTTTTGTTTCAAAAATATTATTGTGTAAAACTTAAATAACTATAAAAAATATACATATTTGGTATTGTCGCGTCCGTAACAACCTGCTCTATAGAAATAGCACACAATCTAACCTGTCAGTTCAACGATGTAAATAATTATAAATAAATAAATAAAAACGGTCCCAAAACAGCTATTTTTTTTGCAATTTTTCCATTTTAATCCATTTTTCCAGTAACAAAGCAAGGGTTAACAGCCAAACAAAACTTTATTTATTGCCCTGATTCTCTAGTTTGCACAAACACCCCATATGTGGTCGTAAACTGCTGTATGGACAAACGGCAGGGCGTAGAAGGAAGGGAACGCCACATGGTTCTTGCAAGGCAGATTTTGCTGGACTAGTTTTTGACACTATGTCCCATTTGAAGCCCCCCGATGCACCCCTACAGTAGAAACTCCAAAAAAGTGACCCCATTTTGGAAAGTACAGGATAAGGTGTCAGTTTTGTTGGTACTATTTTAGGGTAAATATGATTTTTGGTTGCTGTATATTAAACTTTTTTTGAGGCAAGGTAACAAAAAATAGAAATTCTGAAATTTATTCTCCATTTGCCAATAACTCTTGTGGAACACCTAAAGTGTTAACAAAGTTTATAAAACCGGTTTTGAATACCTTGAGGGGTGTAGTTTCTTAGATGGAGTCACTTTTATGGAGTTTCTACTCTAGGGGAACATCAGGGGGGCTTCAAATAGGACATGGTGTCAAAACTCCAGTCCAGCAAAATCCGCCTTCCAAAAACCATATGACGTTCCCTTCATTCTGCGCCCTGCCGTTTGGCCATACAGCATTTAACGGCCACATATGGGGTGTTTCTGCAAACTACAGAATCGGGGCAATAAATATTGAGTTTTGTTTGGCTGTTAACCCTTGCTTTGTTACTGGAAAAAATGGATTAAAATGGAAAATGTTCAAAAAAAATCGAAATTCTGACATTTTTTCTCCATTTGCTATTAACTCTTGTGGAAAACCTAAAGGGTTAACAGCGTTTGTAAAATCTGTTTTAAATACCTTGAGAGGTGTAGTTTCTAGAATGGGGTTATTTTTGGGTGGTTTCTATTATGTAAGCCTCATAAAGTGACTTCAGACCTGAACTGGTCTCTAAAAAGTGGGTTTTGGAAAATTTCTGAAAATTTTCAAGATTTGCTTCTAAACTTCTAAGCCTTGTAACGTCCCCAAAAAATGAAATAGCATTCCCAAAATGATCGATACATGAAGTAGACATATGGGGAATGTAAATTAGAAACTTTTGTGGGTGGTAATAATATGTATTATAGAAGTAGAGAAATTGAAATTAGAGAAATTGAGATTTGCAAAATTGCAAATTTATCTAAATTTTTGTTAAATTTTGTATTTTTTTATAAATAAAAATGAAATTTTTTGACTTGGTTTTGCCACTGTCATGAAGTACAATATGTGACGAAAAAACAGTCTCAGAATGGCCTGGATAAGTAAAAGCGTTTAAAAGTTCTCACCACATAAAGTGACACTGGTCAGATTTGCAAAAAATGGTGGAGTCCTTAAGGGGTTAATATAGCTAACCATGCCCACTTCCCAACCCACTCTTCAAAAAGTTTGCCCAAAATGTTGCTAAATCCCTATTTTGCGACCTTTTTAACACAGAATTCTGAAGTGCAGGGTGTACTAAAAATCTCCATCATTTCATCCATTTTTGCAATGATGCTGTACTTGAAAGCTTATAGCACCCTTGGGTTCTTCTTTATTTAAAACCTCAATATTAGAACCGAAGCAACTGTTTATTAAGATGTGGTATTTTGGATGCCCTTACAACACAAAATTTTTTGGTACTGGCTGAAAAAAAACTGAGATGACTTGTGATACCAGCTTTTCATGAAGTTAGTTGCTAGATGAATTTCTTATTTTGATCATTTACTTCCTTGCCCGATTTTAGTATTTCTGCTGATGGTACACATTTTGACATTGAAGCTAGGGCTACACCAAAGAAAACTTTTGTTCTCATCCCTATTCATTCTATGTATTTTTCTTACTGCACAGTTGCAGTAGAGGTGATAGACTGATATAGGTGTAATGCAGTGTGTCAGAACCACTGCATCAGACCTGTTAGAGAAGTCATTTTTAGTAAATGTTCTGTTTCAGTATCTTGCGTTGTGTATTGATATGCTCCTCTCTTCTCCTCCCCCCTCTGTTTCAGCTTCTAGTTAGTTCAGCCTAGCCACTCCCTGTTTTTCCAGTCATGTATTGGTGTTAGTGTGTGCTCAGCTTTCTGAGGAGAATCTCCATCTTCTTAGCAAGGAGATATTGTTGGCATAATTCTTTTATCATCTGGATTCCCTGCAACATCTTGTAATACAATCTCAGCTTTATACAATCTCTGCGTGATTGTAAAAAAACTGACAGTTCGAAACACCACAGTAAAATAATTGCCTTAGTACTCTCCTTCTCTTGCTAAGGAAAAAATATTCTCCTCCTCCAAGTAATAAGCTATCATCATTGGTCTTCTGCTTGCTGCAGTGGAGGGTAATATCTTATACTGCTCAGTACTGCCTTCACTAGGAACGCAGAAGCTTCTAGCAATTGCAGTTTCATACAAGCTAAGAACTGCATTCAGCCTGTTTTCTGAGGTAAATATCGTCTGCCTGCTGTAAGCTATTAAGACTGAACCACCACTAGAGGTCGCTGCTGTGTTACAAATGGAATTGCAAGATACAGCTAAAAGAATCTCAAAAACCTCATTAAAAATGCAAGAGGCTCTCTTATCAAATAAAATTGAGTTATGTAATAATTTATCCAGTTTGTGGGATTAGACTGAACAATGTATGGATGCAACAAATTGATCAGGCTATAATGAAGATCAATTAAAGGCCATGTGTACAAAATTGAATAAGACCTATGAAAGTTATAAGAGGCTGTCTGAAAAATATTATTCTCTGTTATCAAGTCTCAACTCAGAGGAATTCATCCTAGAATTAAAGACCCACACTGCACTTAATGATGAAAGATATTGCAGATTTGTGGCAGTCAAGTCAATGCTAGAGGACCAGATATCACAACAATATAAAACTGCGTCACGCCATTCTAACCTTTCAAGGCACTCCAAGGCTTCATCCTGTTCCTCGAAATCTATTGCTCAGTACTCATCGCTAAGGTCTCGCTCACAGCACTCTTTGCTGTGTACCTCATTGGTGTTGGCATGTGTAAAAGCGGAAGCAGCAAAGGTACAAGCTCACTGCATTGGGAAGGAAGCAGCCATTAAGGCACAAGTCCAGAGACACAATCTCAAGCTAATCAAGCAGCTATACAGGCTCAAGCGCAAGTGGCCAAGGCTGAAGCTGAGTTGGAGGTCCTCCAGAAGGAAAGGGAAGCAGCAGCAGCCATGGCTGAACCCAGAGTTATTGAAGTTATTGAAAAAGCTGCTGAAGAAGAAGAAGCTTATCATCCTATGTCCAAGATATCTAATAACTCAGTAAGGCTTACCCTACAGATCGTCCTAGACCAAAGCAAAGTCAATGCATTTGCACCAGAAGATTTGGCCTCTGCACGCCAGCCTGCTGAACTCATGCGAGTAGAAAAAGAGGCAGCTGATAACTATACAATTGACCCCAGTCCAGTGGACATTTCTCTTTATTTCAGGCGCCATTAGAGACCAAGCCGCTTCAAGTTCATCAAATCACATTAAAACCTCCTGAAACTAGTTGCATTGCAACCAAGATGCTGGCGCCAACATTACCAGATGTGAAGCTTTCACTTACACTCAACCCAGCTGCCACTCCAATCCATCTTCCAACCCCCAAACATAGGGTATCAACAACACCAGCGAGGGAGAAGTCGCCATGATGCAGGAAAGAAATGACGCATCAGAAATCGCTCACCCTCAGGGACCTCATCAGTACTAGCCTTACAAACTTTGATGATCACCCAGAGAACTATAGAAGTTGGAAGGCCACCTTCAAGACAACAGTTCAAACCCTTGGTGTACCGCCTATGCAAGAACTTGATTTATTAATTAGATGGCTACGTCCATGGTCGTCAAACTGTGTTAAGAGACTCAAAACCGTTTATATCTACGAACCAGTCAAAGGCCTTCGCCTCGCATGGGAAAGATTAGAGCAGACATATGGCGGCTCAGAAGTAGTTGAACGTGCCTTATTTAAACGACTATACGACTTTCTTGAATTATCCAATACAGACCGATGAGGGTTCCAGGAATTAAGCGACCTTCTTCTTGTGTTTGAAATAGTCAAGGGAGACCTGCAGCTACCAGGTCTCAGCTTTCTTGATACCTCTGATGGTGTGGGCCTGATCATGGAGAAATTACCC
The DNA here is from genome assembly GCA_033119425.1 of Bufotes viridis. NCBI lineage: Eukaryota > Metazoa > Chordata > Amphibia > Anura > Bufonidae > Bufotes > Bufotes viridis. The sequence goes on along the minus strand of CM065589.1, from coordinate 361,513,272 downwards.
CTCAATATTTAAGACCACTGGGCAACAATAGGTTCAAAATACAAGGAGCAACATCGTGTTCCCTTTCCACCATTTTCATTCTTCTGTAAGTTCATCAAGGACTTGGCTACAGCTAAAAACGATCCGAGCTTCAACACCTTGGGGACCAACATCTTTGGCTCTTTTCAGTCCCAGACAGAGAAACCCTAAAGGTCTAATTTCCGTAAAAAAGACGGGTTGTGCCCACTACTAACGCAGCCGCTTCCAATGGAAATGAAAGCCCTAAGAAACCAGATCATCATTGCCCTATCCATGATAAACCACATCCTTAAATGAAGTGCTGTGTCTTCATAGCAAAGCCCTTTGAGGAACGTAAGGAGTTCCTAAGGAGTCATAATATCTGCTTCAGATGCCTTGCATCCACTGAGCATTTCGCCAGAGACTGTGAGGTTCCAGTCAAGTGTTCTGAATGTAATAGTGATCTACATGTGTTCACTGTTCACCCGGGACCAATCAGGCGGAACCTAGAACCAGTTAGCCGGCACAAGCCCCATTCCGATCAAGGCGGGGAGAGTGCCGACCGACCAACCACTACCATCACGCCCAGATGCACAAAGGAATGCGGAGAAGGACTTTGTGCACTAAGTCTTGTTCTAAGATTTGCCTCATTGATGTGTTTCCTACTGCACAACCAGAGAAGACCATAAGATTGTATGCTATTCTAGATGACCAAAGTAATCGTTCCCTAGCTAGCCCTAAGTTCTTTGATCTGTTCAGGATCGAGGGAGTAACCACACCCTACACCCTAGGAACATGCTCTGATCTTGTGACAACCTCAGGAAGAAGAGCTAATGGTTTCACCTTGAAGCCCTTCAAAGGAGATAAGAAACTCTCTCTTCCAACCCTTATTGAGTGTAACAAATTGCCGGACGCAAGAGATGAGATTCCCACACCTGAAGCTGCACAGCATTACCCTCATCTCGGGAACATAGTCAGAGAGATTCCTCCCCTTGATAGCCATGCCGACATCTTACTCTTCCTAGGTAGAGACATTCTTGAGGCTCATACGGTCCTTGAACTTCGCAATGGCCCTTTCAACTCTCCATATGCCCAGAAACTTAACGTTACTTACAGATTACCCAACGTGGTCATCGTGGGGAATGTATGTCTCAACAGAACCTGCAGACCCTGCCAAGTACGCTCCTTCAGAACTGACGTATTAATAGGGGGACGAACTTCTTACTTTAGGCTGAGTCCTAACCACTACTATTTGCAAGAGGTTCCTTGCCCAAATATTCTAAAAACTTGTTCATCAGAAAACAGCTCAATTCCCAAGGAGTCAGCTGCAGAAGAATGTTCCTGGACAGAAGGGCAGCTTGTAGAAAGGCCTTCAGGATCCCAATTGGAGCCCTCATCAAGCCCTTCCCAGCTTTGCAGTCCTCACACAGTTTATCATAATGAATCCTATATCTTCACTGACAACAAGCCTTATGATTAATGTAGTTCGGATGAGACATCGCAGATATGTGAGCCTTCCAGTCAACCATTTTACAATGAGTTTAATTCTGTAAAGGAAGTATCTTCTGAATGTAGAGGAAGAGTTTATTTCAGATACTTTGCAAGAAACTTCAGTTCCATCTGCAGTTGTTGATTGCACCCAAGAGGATCATAGTTCTTCCCAGTCTTCAATGGATGAGCACCTTCATATTGCTCAGCCTCTTCTGGAAACCACAGGGAAAAGTTCACCGCCAATGTCTATGACAAATACTCCATGTCAACAACCCAAGTCTGTATGTACAAAGACAGATACCATTTCAGAAGTGAAAAGCAGACATGAGCATTCGTGTTCACGATCCATAGACAGAAAGCAATCTACATCTCAATCAGCCTCACAAAATAAGCGCTTTTGCTCTAAATCTTTGGCAAGATCAAGGAAAACCAAATCTCACTCAGCTTCTAATGAAAGCAACAGACAATCTCCTGTAGTAAAAAAGAAGAAATCCACATTTGGGGAGGCATAAAAGATCACTCAAGAATAAACCAGAAAAGATAGGAAATATTCCTGTGCCATCTGGCGTTTTTTAACCACTTCAGCCCCCCTAGCTTAAACACCCTTAATGACCAGGCCACTTTTTACAATTCCGCACTACACTACTTTCACCGTTTATTGCTCCGTCATGCAACTTACCACCCAAATGAATTTTACCTCCTTTTCTTCTCACTAATAGAGCTTTCATTTGGTGGTATTTCATTGCTGCTGACATTTTTACTTTTTTGCTATTAATCAAAAATTACCGAAATTTTTGCAAAAATGACATTTTTCACTTTCTGTTGTAAAATTTTTCAAAAAACTACATTTCTATATAAATTTTTCTCTAAATTTATTGTTCTACATGTCTTTGATAAAAAAATCCAATAAGTGTATATTTATTGGTTTGGGTAAAAGTTATAGCGTTTACAAACTATGGTGCAAAAAGTGAATTTCTGCATTTTGAAGCAGCTCTGACTTTCTGAGCGCCTGTCATGTTTCTTCAGGTGCTAGAATGTCAGGAAAGTATAAATACTCCCAAATGACACCATTTTAGAAAGAAGACACCCCAAAGTATTCGCGGAGGGGCTTGGTGAGTTCATGTATCATTTCATTTTTTTCACAAGTTAGCGGAAAATGACACTTTCTGAGAAAAAAAAAAAAAAAAGTTTCAATTTCTGATAACTTCTGGCAAAAAAAAAAATCTCAGACGGACTCACTATGCCCCTCAGTGAATACCTTGGGGTGTCTACTTTCCGAAATGGGGTCATTTGTGGGGTGTGTTTACTGTTCTGGCATTTTGGGCGGGCTAAATTGTGAGTCGCCATGTAAACCTAAAGGTACTGTTGAATTTGGGCCCTTTGCGTACTCAGGCTGCAAAAAGTGTCACTCATGGTATCGCCGTACTCAGGAGAAGTAGGGCAATGTGTTTGGGGTGTATTTTTACATACACCCATGTTGGGTGAGATAAATATCTCTGTAAATTGTCAACTTTGTATAAAAAATTTTAAAAGTTGTCGCTTACAGAGATATTTTTCACACACAGCATGGGTATATATAAAAATACACCCCAAAACACATTGCCCTACTTCTCCTGAGTACGGCGATACCACATGTGTGCCACTTTTTTGCAGCCTGGGTGCGCAAAGGGGCCCTAAATCCAATGAGTACCTTTAGGATTTCACAGGGCATTTTTACGCATTTGGATTCCAGACTTCTTCTCACGCTTTAGGGGCCCCTAAAATGCCAGGGCAGTATAAATACCCCACATGTGACCCCATTTTGGAAAGAAGACACCCCAAGGTATTCTGTGAGGGGTATGGTGAGTTCATGTAAAATTTTATTTTTGTCACAAGTTAGTGGAATATGAGACTTTGTAAAAACAAAATTAAAAACAAAAACAATTTCCGCTGACTTATGCCAAAAATAAAAATTCTGTGGACTCACCATGCCCTCACAGAATACCTACGGGTGTCTTCTTCCAAAATGGGGTCACATGTGGGGTATTTATACTCACCTGGCATTTTAGGGGCCCCTAAAGTGTGAGAATCCAAATGCATAAAAATGGCCTGTGAAATTCTAAAGGTACTCATTGGTTTTAGGCCCCTTAGCATTTCAGGCTGCAAAATGTCACACATGAGGTCGCCAGATCAGAGAAGTAGGCAATGTAGCTTGTGGTGTATTTTTACATATACCATGCATGCGTGTGAGAAATATCGCTGTAAACGACAACTTTTTAAATTTTTTATTCAAAGTTGTCAATTTACAGAGATATTTCTCTCACCCAGTATGGGTATATGTAAAAATACACCCCAAAACACATTGCCCTACTTCTCCTGAGTACGGCGATACCACATGAGTGACACTTTTTGCAGCCAAGATGCGCAAAGGGGCCCTAATTCCAATGAGTACCTTTTAGGAGGGCATTTTTACGCATTTTTCTTCTCACGCTTTAGGGCCCCTAAAATGCCAGGGCAGTATAAATACCCCACATGTGACCCCATTTTGGAAAGAAGACACCCTAAGGTAATCCGTGAGGGGCATGGCGAGTTCATAGAAGATTTTTTTTGGCACAAGTTAGTGGAAATTGATTTTTTATTGTTTTTTCTCACAAAGTCTCCTTTCCGCTAACTTTTGACAAAAAGTTTAATTTTTCATGGACTCATTATGCCCTCAGCGAATACCTTGAGGTGTCTTCTTTCAAAATGGGGTCACATGTGGGGTATTTATACTGCCCTGGCATTTTAGGGGCCCTAAAGCGTGAGAAGAAAAATGCGTAAAAATGCTCTCCTAAAGGTACTCATTGGTTTAGGGCCTTCGCATCTTGGCTGCAAAGTGTCACACATGTGGTCGCCGATCAGGAGAGTAGGCAATGTAGCTTGGGGTGTATTTTTACATATACCATGCTGGGTGAGAGAAATATCTCTGTAAATTGACAACTTTGAATAAAAAAATTTAAAAAGTTGTCGCTTACAGCGATATTTCTCACACACAGCATGGGTATATATAAAAATACACCCCAAAACACATTGCCCTACTTCTCCTGAGTACGGCGATACCACATGAGTGACACTTTTTGCAGCCAAGATGCGCAAAGGGGCCCTAAAACCAATGAGTACCTTTAGGATTTCACAGGACATTTTTACGCATTTGGATTTTCACGCTTTAGGACCCCTAAAATGCCAGGGCAGTATAAATACCCCACATGTGACCCCATTGTGGAAAGAAGACACCCCAAGGTATTCCGTGAGGGGCATGGCGAGTTCACAGAAAAAAAAATTTGGCACAAGTTAGCGGAAATGGTATTTTTTTTTTTTTTTTTTTACAGTCTCACATTCCACTAACTTGTGACAAAAATAAAATTTTACATGAACTCACCATACCCCTCACGGAATACCTTGGGGTGTCTTCTTTCTAAAATGGGGTCACATGTGAGGTGTTTGTACTGCTCTGGCATTTTAGGGGTCTCCGCAATCATTACACGTATGGCCAGAATTAGGAGTTTTTGCTATTCTCCTTATATTGACCATACGGGTAATGAGAATTTTTTTCCGTCTCAGCCTCTGCGCTGAAAGAAAAAATGAACGTCACAGATTTTTCCATTCACATTGATCAATGTGGATGAAAAATCTCTAAAAATGTGCAAAAAAAGAGGGAAAAGCTATAAAGCTGCGATCGCTAAGGGACCCTAAGGCCTCATTCAAGCTGCCCGCAACTCTGTTCCGCAAAATTTTGCGGAACAGAAATGTGGATACATTCAATTCTATGGGGACAGACTTTGTCCCGCTCGGATCCGTAATTGCGGATCCGTAATTGGAGATCCGCAAAGTATAGAACATGTCCTATTCTTGTCCGCAACTGCGGACAAGAAAAGGCATTTTCTATATAGTTCTGGCAATGTGCGGATCCGCAAAATGCGGAAAGCACATTGCTGGTGTCCGTAGTTTATGGATCCGCGGATTTGCGGATCCGTGATCCGCAAAACACATGCGGACATCTGAATGAGCCTTACAGGGGTGATCAGTGACAGGGGGTGACAGGGGTGATCAGGGGGTGACATGGGAGATCAGGGGTTAATCAGTGACAGGGGGGTGGGTGGGTGGGTGGGGGCGGTGGGGGGGTTGTGTGGTGATTGGTGCACTTTGATATTTTTCTCTGGTGGTCCCAAGCAAAGGGACCACCAGAGAAGCGGTAGCAAGCAGATCAGACGCTGTTCACAGAACAACGCCTGATCTGCGATTTTTTCTGCCATATACAGCCTGCCAGCGCACGATCGGCGCTGGCAGGCTGTAGTATAACTACATGCGAGCGCGCCGATGGCGCGCATTGCGCATGTGCGGGCGCGTCCTCGCGCCATCTCGCGTCTCGCGAGATGACGCGCCGATGCGTCCGATCAGAGCTACAGGGCCGCCGCCAGGACGCAATCCTGCGTGCGGCGGTCCTGTAGCGGTTAAAGAGCACAACCTTTATAGGTTTCGGTGGAAGCAGGTACAACATCTCGCCAGTCAGTTCTGGAAAAGGTGGAGAAGAAAGTACCTCTACCTCTTGCAAGTACGCAAAAGGTGGCAAGAGCCAAGGCCTAATTTAAAGGAAGGAAATTTTGTTCTGTTAAGAGACAAACAAGTGGATCGTCTTATCTGGCCTACTGGACTTATTACTAAAGTTGTTTCCAGTTCGGATGGAAAGGTTCGTAAGGTGGAAGTGAGAACCACGAGAGGTGGAGTAATAAAGACCTTCTGCCCCGTTACAGAAGTTGTGTTACTCATGTCTGCAGAACTTCCAGGTTGAGATTCCTTCTACCAAAGATACTCATCATCTTCTAAGACTGTTTCCGGTACAAGCTCTATGGCCTAAACTGAAGACAAATCCTTTTTTGGTTTGAATAAATGTTCATTGCACGTTTCCTTTTCAGGTTTATGGACATTATTCATCTGTTTATTCATCAGGTTAATGGCCGTATTCATTATTTTATACAATTCAATTGTATGCACATATATAGTGGTATCTACCGATATCAGACGAGGATTGTTCTGTTTCAGTATCTTGCTTTGTGAATTGGTATGTTCCTCTTTTCTCCTCCCCCCTCTGTTTCAGCTTCTAGTTAGTTCAGCCTAGCCACTCCCTGTTTTCTCAGTCATGCATTGCTGTTAGTGTGTGCTCAGCTTTCTGAGGAGAATCTCAATCTTCTTAGCAAGTTGGCATAATTCTTTTACCATCTGGATTCCCTGCAACATCTTGTAATACAATCTCCGGATTAAAAAGCTACTTGATTAACTCCCGGGTGTCTGATGCGTAAACTAAGTGGAGAATGTCTGATTCAACAAGTCACCTCAGTGCGCATAGAGGCGGCTCTCTCACAGGTGCGTGGTTGTATAAAGCTGACATTTCGAAATGCCACAGTAAATGTCCAGGAGCATAATTCTATTAACTCAGTTTCAATGCCCATACGCTGCAACTCTTTTTTTGTACTGTGATGAAAAATGTGCACGATATGAGTATCCATATATCTTTCTAATCTATACGGTAATCGGTTATATCCAATATACAAACTATTTATGTAGCTGCCTTTCTTATGACTTTACAGTATATGCAATGGAAAGTAGTGTCCTGTTCAAATTATTTATGTTCCAATCTATGGACTTGCTGTATTGTTTCTTAACCTTTACTAAACATTAAGATTTATAAGGTTACATTTTTTTCAAGAGGTGTTCTCTGTATTATATCCATCTTCTGCAGGTTCTCTTCATCTGCACAGCCAATGTCACAGAAACCATTCCAGAACCTCTCAGGGATCGGATGGAGATGATCAATGTCTCTGGTTACGTAGCCCAGGAAAAATTAGCTATAGCTGAGGTAAAGTATGTTTTATATTTGCTTTTATATTTAGGCTAGGTTTACATATGCAGCAGAGGTTCTGCCAGGGGTCCCTGTCACAATGTTGGTTCCAGCAGAAAAGCAGAAACCGTATAGGAAACCTGATGTACCCCCATAATCGACTGCCATTGGTGTCTGAAATATGCAGCATCTTGCATCCACAGTATAGGAGTTAACTTTTAGATCAATGGGGGGTCCTACCACAGGGGCACCCACCGATCACAAAAACAGTGACGCCCTTGCCTCTTGGTGCCCACACGTTGTTAGCATGAACAGGTTGGCTACACATGCCATGCTTTATACTACCATACATTCTAATAGCTTTCGCTTTACATGGACCTCCATGGTTTACAGTACTCCTCATCCATCTCTATATATGTTAGCTTTGTATTGTAAGTGCAGGATACCCTTTCCTTGTACATCATGTGCTACCACAACCAAGGCGGACAGGATCTATTGTCATCTATATGTACATGCACTGTAAATTCCAATTTTCATGACGGTGAACGATACTGCCGCTGATCTGATTTCAGCCCTTGACAGCAGAGTTGCCCATGAACTGTAGTGCAGACAGCCGATGAGGGGCCTCCTTGTTAACAGAATGATCAATTGGGCGACAGGGGGCGACCTGCAGTAAAAGCAGTGTCTCGCTGGCATTTTCTCTATGGAGTTACTCCTCCATGGGTGGTTCCTGTGCCTGACCTCAGTGTGGTAGACTGGCATGCTGCCGGTCCATACGGCCACCCAGACATTTTTATATAAACTTATGACCACAACTCTGTATCTCCTTTACCTCCCAATAAGCCAACTAGTGGCTTAAAGTTTTAAGACCCAGAGAGGGTCAGGTTTGCTGAGTTGGGTCATCCTTATTGGGTGAGAATTTTTGGCAATTTAAAATAAGGAGATTTAGACTCGTACAGCTCTTCTTACAAACACATACTGTATACATTGCTTCCTTAATTCCCAACCAGCAGAGGTTTCTTCAATTCTTATTATTTACATGGCTTCTATGATACATTACTTATAATGTATAGAAAAAAAATTAATCTGAAATATATTTAAACATTTTCTTTATAGAGATATCTAGTACCACAGGCGCTGACCATGTGTGGTTTGGATGAAGGAAAGACTCTTATAACATCTGAGGCACTCACTGTTCTAATTAAACAATACTGTAGAGAGAGCGGTGTACGAAATTTGCAGAAGCAAGTGGAAAAGGTGAGCGATATAAATGTAAAGTTTTGGTTAAAGGGAACCTGTCACCATGACATTGAAGTGCAGACTTCAGGCAGTATGTTATAGAGCAGGAGGAGTGGAGCAGATTGATACATAGTTTTATGGGAAAAGATTCAGTATAACTTGTTGTTCATTTAAATCACTGCTTCTCTTGCAGGACAAGTTGAGTTTGTAATGGCTCCATTTAATAGTGCATACGATGTAGTGGGAAGCTAGAAAAAAATGTGTAACTGGAAGAAAAAAACTTTTACCACAGTTTTATGGGTTTAGTTTTTCCGTGTTGCCTGTGTTGTAAAATTACATTTTCCATTTCAGTATGATTACAGTGATACCACAGTTACATAGCCTATCTTTTAATACTGAAAAAGAACACAAACTTTAAAAATCATTTTATTTCATCGCCCTATTCTGATATATATATATATATATATATTTTTTTTTTTTAGTTATACCCATTACGGATACAACTCTAAGGCTAGGGCAACACGAAGACCTGTGTCACGCAACAATTTTTATAGTGATTGTCTATGGTGTCTCAGTGCGACATGCTGGGACTGCGACATGACAGTAGCAAAAAATTCATCCGAGTTGGATTTTTTTGCGACTGCTGCCTCGCAGTCCCAGCATGTCGCAGTGCGACACAATAGACTATCATTATAAAAATTGTTGCGTGACACTTGTTGCAGTGTAGTTTGTGCCCAATGTGTCGCACGACTTATTGTCGTCGTGTAGCCATTGCCTAAAAGCCCTGGTTTCGTCAGAGAGATCAGGACTTTCACAGACAACCAGTGGCTCCGCCGATTGCCGTACAGGGGAACCGTTCAGGACCTGGGAGTGCAACGCTCCTGGTTTTTCTTCTCTCAGATGCCGTAGTTAAATTAAACCTTAGCATCTGAAGGGTTAAACATCTGCAGTTGGTGGTATAACTGATTGCAGGCACTAGCCCTGGGTTTAAATGGAAGAAAAAGCATTCCAGCACTTCTTGGATGAAGATAAAACAATTTTCGTTTATTTCTTTGCTTGGTAAAATAGCATGGCATCGGGCATAGTTCACATAGCAGGCAGTGCAGTTGCGACTGTTTAGGACGCGTTTCGAACTCAAGGTTCTTTATTTTTCGAATGCAAAGGAAACTAAGTCTATACAGGGTATAAATAATCAGGTATGGTTGCATGGAACTTCCCACTATGAGGTGGGAACAATCATTCCAAACACCTGTGCATTTGGCTGAAAAAGAAACACCCCTTTGAAAGACTAGTTACCGCATTGCTGCACTATAAATGTTCACATATAACATACATTCATATAAAAAAAAAATATAACTTAGAAAACATTGTAAAGTGTGATGTTAGGTACTCCCAAAACATATTAATAACAGTACTTTAATCCAGCAGCTATGGCGCTCGCTCCACTTTGGAGCAGGTTCCATCTTTAACCCTTTTCCCACCAGCAGTGTATTAGTGCGGTGCTGGCCGGGTCTTTAAAGATGTGTCCACTTCTGAGCGAAGAGGGCAGCATAGCTGCAGTGTGCCTGCTTTTTCATTCAGCAGACACCCACGGCTAATGTCCACGACCAGCAGTAATGTCGGTCGCGAGCATTTAACACTTCAGATGCTGGGGTCAATCCTGACCACGGCATCTGAGCGCTCTAAATACCAAAAGCGCAACTTCCAGTAATGATTCGCTACCACATGCGGCGTAGCTTGTGTGCTGCAGCCCCTGTCATAGTGAATGACAGGAGGTTGCTGCTCAGTATTTCTTATATAGCCCTTGCCTGTAGCAGGGCTCCATAGGAAACTAGTAATTCTCTGGAAGCTATGAGAAAAGCAATTCAATATTTGCCTGTTAAATTTTAAGATATAAAAATTCAAATCACCCTTTCCTCAAAATGAGAATAAAAAATGTAAAAAAATACACATCATTGATATTGCTGCATGCAAAAACGCCCGTACTATCGAAATATAAAGTTATTAATCCTATATGGAAAAGGGACCAAACAAGCCCTCATACGTCTATGTAGATGGGAAAAATAACAAAACGTTATGGATCTGGGAAGGCAGGGAGCGGAAAACGAAAACGCACAGTAAAAAAATAAAAATCTGGAGTAGGGGGTTAAAGTGTCGTTTTACTCCATACTTGTTCAGTGGTGGTCATCAAGGGGATTAAACCGCTGGACAGATGGGTAGGAAATAGAACCAATATGGATAACAATACATTAGTAAGTGTCTTGAATTAACTTTCTTTACATGATAAAAGCCATTTGCTGAAGTGAGACAACCCTTTTAAGGGCCAGTTCATACAGAGTTTTTTTAGTTTCTGCCTCAGTCAGCTACAAAAAAAGCCTCAAAACAGCTTCCCATTCATTTCAATGGAAAACAGAAACATCATGCCCTGTCTTGGGTCTGAATCTGCACTAAATCTCCTATTGAAATGAATGGGAAGGAAAAAAGAGCAGCTTAGTGTAAGTCCATGCGTTTTTTTGTGCGTTTCCCACGTGTTTTTTGGCACAGATCTGTACCAAAAACATCGAGCTGAAAACGCAGCTTTGTTATAGAACACCCATTGGTTTAAAAAAAAAGCCGCAGCAAAAAACAGCATCAAAAATGCGTCAAACGCACAAAAAAAGTGAATTCCACGCTGATTTTTTTTAAACTTGTTTTTCCAAATCAGCAGTGAGAATTGACCCTAATAGGAGTTGCATAAAACACACTGTGCAGACAATACAGAAAATAATTGTGTCCCAAAATGGCAGCCCACATGGAGGCTTTTAAAAATAGAAAATAAACAACTACAGCATTTACAAACTGTGGAGTATACTGTATCGGTAAGGGTGTAAATAATTCATATCTTCATCTTGATCCTAAGGTCCTACGTAAATCTGCATACAAGATTGTAAATGGTGAAGCCCAGTATGTGGAAGTGAATTCATCTAATCTCCAAGACTTTGTAGGAAAGCCTATCTTCACTGTGGACAGAATGTATGATATCACCCCACCTGGAGTGGTCATGGGCCTAGCTTGGACTGCTATGGGTAGGTACAGCAGAAAGGTATGCTGGATAAAATGTATTTATAATGTTTATTATATTATGTAGCATTGCAAAATAAGGATTTAGAGCTCAACAGCACCTGTCTTAGCCCCTTCTACCCCGGACCAGTTTTCACCCTTCTGCCCAGGTAATTTTTTGCAAATCTGACGTGTCACCTTATGTGGTAATAGCTTTGGAACACTTTTTTTTTTATCCAAGCCATTCTGAGATTTTCTCATGACACATTGTACTTCATGATGGTCATAAATTTAAGTCAATATATTTCACCTTTACTTATGAAAAAATCCCAAGTTTACCAAACATTTTGAAAAATTCACAATTTTTAAAATTGTAATTTCTCTGCTTTTAAAACAGAAAGTGATACCTCATAAAATAGTTATTACTTAACATTCCCTATATGTCTTCTTTATGTTGGCATCATTTTGTAAATGTCATTTTATTTTTTTAAGACTTTAGAAGGCTTAGAAGTTTAGAAGCAATTCTTAAAATTTTTAAGAAAATGTCCAAAACCCACTTTTTAAGGACCCGTTCAGGTCTAAAGTCACTTTGTGAGGCTTACATAGTAGAAGCCCCCATAAATGACCCCATTGCAGAAACTACACCCCTCAAGTTACTCAAAACTGAGTTTACTAACACTGTTAACCCGTTAGGTGTTCCACAAGAATTAAAGGAAAATGGAGATGAAATTTCTAAATTTCACTTTTTTAGTAGATTTTCCATTTTAATCAATTTTTTTCTTTAACACATCAAGGGTTAACAGCCAAACAAACACCCCACATGTGGTCGTAAAATGATGTAAGGGCACACAGCAGGGCGCAGAAGGAAAGGAATGCCATATGGTTTTTGTAAGGCAGATTTTGCTGGACTGGTTTTTAGATGCCATGTCCCATTTGAAGCCCCCCTGATGCAACCTTACAGTAGAAACTCCCAAAAAATGACCCCATTTTGGAAACTAGGGGATAAGGTGCCTGTTTTATTGGAACTATTTTGGGGTACATATGATTTTTAATTGCTGTATATTACGTTTTTTGTGAGGCAAGGTAACCAAAAGATGGCTGTTTTGGCACTGTTTTTATTTTTTACAACCTTCATCTGACAGGGTAAATCATGTGCTATTTTTATAGAGCAGGTTGTTACGGACGTAATGATATCAAATATGTTTACTTTCATTGTTTGTTTTACATCATAAAGCATTTTTGAAAAAAAAGAAATTTGTGTCTCCATTTTCTGAATGCCATATTTTTTATTTTTTTGGCAATCGTCTTGTGCAGGGGCTCGTTTTTTGCAGAAAGAGTTGAGGTTTTTATTGGTACCATTTTTAGGTACATATGATTTTTTGATCATTAATTTTCACACTTTAATGAGCAAGGTGACCAAAAAATTGGTGGTTTTGGAACAGTATTTATTTTTACAGCTTTCACTTAAAGGGGGGTTAGGTCATGTGATATTTTTATAGAGCATATTGTTACAGACGCGACAATACCTAATATGTATACTTTTTCTTATTTATTTGAGTTTTACACAATAATAGCATTTTTTAAATCAAACAAATTATGTTTTAGGGTCTCCATAGTCTGAGAGCAATAGCTTTTTGACTCCTTTTTGATCGCTTGGTGTTGCACTTTTTGTGATGTAAGGGGACAAAAATAGCTTTTTTTGACACTTTATTTATTTTATATTTTTACGGTGTTCATCTGAGGGGTTAGGTCATGTGATATTTTTAGCTGGTTGTTATGGACGTGGCAATACGTAATATGTATACTTTTATTTTTTTCACTTTAACACAATAATAGCATATTTGAAAGAAAAAAAGTTTTATTGTCTCCATGTTCTGAGAGCTATATATTTTTTTTTTTTTTGACCGATTTTCTTATGCAGGGTCTGATTTTTTTCGGGATGATGTGACGGTTTTATTGGTACCATTTTGTACGACATACGCCACTTTGATCGCTTGGTGTTGCACTTTTTTGACAGTTTTTTTAATTTTTTTATGGTGTTTATTGGATGGGGTGGATCATGTGATATTTTTATAGAGCCGGTCGTTACGGACGCGGCGATACATAATATTTGTGTGTTTCCCTGCTAATTAGAAGGGGTTGGACCCTGTGCTGTATAAAAGGAATGGCTTTAATATATTTTGTTATGTCTTGATGAAGGGCTGGATTCTGTAGCCCGAAACGCGTCACTTTGATGTCATTTTCTGTGACTTTGGGGGATTTTAGATGATGAACCAATAATGAACCTTTTTTATTCCATAAGAAGCTGGATTCCATTTTTCAATTGGATACTTCATAAGGCCCAGTTCTGGTCTCTCTTCGGTGCTTCTTGGATTAAAGGTAGAGGTGAGAGCTGCAGCCATTTGAACTATTGCTTGTATTACAATACATCTGTATTGTAATGCATTGCCTGTTAGCATATTACACAGAGTAATATACTAACAGGTTGCCTATGAGACGCAGCCTGAGGCTGGATCTCTGCGGCACCCGTAGAAGGCACGTCCCGATGCCGTGGAAGGCATTGGGCAGCCTCTGCACGACATGCGGGAAGTCACTGACTTCCATGGCATAATAGTACGTCACATGTCGGGAAAGGGTTAAAGGGGTAGTCAAGGATTTTATTTTATTTAAAAAAAAAATCTCCCCACCCACTGATACCTTTGATGGAATCTATACTTGACTTCACCCCAGCATTTCATTCCAGCTCCTGGACTGTCTACACTGGACTTTAGGTCCACAGTCTTATCAACTTCAGCACGAACGGGCTCACATGTGCCAATGCAACCAGTTACTGCCCTTCAGTCAAAGTGCCGCTTAGGAACATACCACCAGTGAGACCAATCATTTGCAACATCGGTGCATGTGACCCAGTCCATGCAGATGTTGACTGACTTTTACAGGATGTCCAGTGAAGAAAGTTTGGAGGTCTAACAGGTAAGTATCGGGTAACAGGTAGTAGCAGGTAAGTATACATTTGTTAACAAGAACTGGGTGGGGTAAAATAACTATTAAAATTGCAGTGTTTATTCAGTTGAAAATGAAAGAGAATTCCTCACAACTAGTGTTTAGCGAATTGAAGTGAAACTAATTAACTTCGATCTGTATTTCAAGAAAAATCTCAATTTCCTCGCGCTTTGTGGAAACTAAACTTTTTTTTCTCCAAAAATGGCGGCTTCATTTGTTACAAGGTGAAAGTAAGGAGCCCAGGAATGCCATATGACCCATAATGCCATACAGCCAGCTAGTGAGCAGATAGCCATCCCCTGTGATATCACAGCCCTATAAAAGCCTCTTCCCGTGTGGTTGCTGCCATAGGGCATAGGGAGAGACATGGCAAGCGCTAGGGGACAGTGTTTTAGAAAGCTTTTCATTGTAAACTATTGGATAGGGATAGTGTAGGGAGATTGTAGAGAGAGTTTTTAGACACTAGGGAGAGCATAGGGACACAGCGCAGGCTCAAAATAATCGTCCTGTGCATCTTGTTCAACTGCTTTGCCATTCATACTTAATCTTTTCTTTATACATAGACTTACTGTGCATCAGACTCAGTCAACGGGCGGTCTAATATGTACGCGCATTTATCTAGTACACTTGCTGTGCCATTAATACTTAATCTGTTCTGTTTTGCATAGTTACTATGCAACAGACTCGGCATCAGCAGGTGGTCTACTGTAGGCACATTTATCTAGTTCACCTGCTGTGCCATTCATACTTAGTAACATAGTTACATTACAGATTCAGTTACTGTACACTATGGCCAACAGACAGTTGTCTGGGCCCTCCAAAGGAATGGACAGTGGTAAAAATATTGATGTAGCCGTCGTGTTGTGACAAACAATCCATCTGTACTGGAATGGTTGACTTGCTCTTCAACATCATCTCAGGTGACAACAGATACAAATAGCCAGAAATTTGTGCCTCAAAGAAACTGTCTCTATGCCCTCACCTGTCCTGAACCTGCCTCTTACTTTTGCTGCTCCTTCTGCTAGCCAAGTAATGATAGCTGCCGCTTCTGTTCCAATTTTCAGTGACAATGAGCTTTATGTGGACAGTCAGCAGTTATAGGCCAGCACACAGGAGAGGTCCACTGCGCACTCCTTTAGGAGTCGAACGTGGGAGGGGTACACAGTCTGCTTGTCTGGAAACTACCTGTGATGAACACACTAGCAGTGGACAGGTTCATAAAAGAGGTGACAGGCAGCCATCACACAGTGGTGGAGGGAAAATGCCATACTCAGCAGTGTGGGAATTTTTCACCAAATCACTAGGGGACATTAGCATGGCTGTATGCAGGATCTGTACGCAGAAGGTGAGGCGCGGCCAGGGTGTTGGTACGACAGCCTGCGTCAACACATGGAGCGTCACCATAAAGTTGTGTGGAGAAACCGTGTCACTCATATAGTGTTACAACTAACGCATCTCCCAGCGGCCCGTACCCCCTCTTAAGTAATCAGGGCTTGTCAACGTCAGCAGAAGGAAGCTGTCGTTCCTTCCAATTGACTTCAATATTGTCTATTGCTCCTTCTACTCCTCGTCGCTTGCTTCAACAGCAAATCGATCACTGAGGCAATTGCAAAAGATATGCATGCACTCATCCAACGGCGCAAAAGCTGAATGTGCACCTGGCCAATTTGCTGGTACTGCAGGCCCTCCCAGTCCCTAGTTGACTTTGCACATTTCAGATAACTGATGGCTTGTGCGCACCTAAGGTGGAGAGTCCCAAAGCTGTACCAGCCCTGCACACGTATGTTGAGCAGAAGGAGGGCCTGTCTGTGTCTGATACAGTTCATGCCATTGCTGACATGTGGAGCTGTAACTATGGTTAAGGACAATATAATATATGTCCTTTACAGCCCACTAAGTAGATGTTTCTGGCCCAGGCACGCCTGCAACTTGGCCAGGTGATGGCAATGTTGCCTCTACTTTGTAAGCAAATGTCCTCCTCTGCCTCATCATCCTCCTCCTTTTCCTCAGCCTCCTCTGTAGGCACAGATCAGGTACGTCATGAGTAGTTCCGATCACTATTATAAAAAACTCTTCAGGACCAGACCAGGGTAGGGTTAATTAATACTTTTTCATACTGATGCCATCTAAGGCTTTATACC
Source organism: Bufotes viridis (assembly GCA_033119425.1). Classification (NCBI taxonomy): domain Eukaryota; kingdom Metazoa; phylum Chordata; class Amphibia; order Anura; family Bufonidae; genus Bufotes; species Bufotes viridis. Next base: position 361,496,508 of record CM065589.1, on the reverse strand, counting down.
CTTCTTGACCCCGGTACTATATAAAACTTCACTTTTAGTAATACTACTAAAACGTGCAGAGTAACAGAATAACAAAATAGAGCCACAAACTATATAAAAACTACAGTCTATGCCGTGCTGGAGAGGTTCAGGATAATGGCTATCAAAGTGAGAAGGAGTGCACTTTCTCTCACTCAGATGCTTAGACTCGGAGATTCACTTTGCACCCCCAGCTGTGTTTGGCTGGTTAACAGTAAATCAGTAGCCAATATTGAGTGTGTATCGGCTACTATTAATAACTGCGGCTAACACTTAGCCACCTCATGTCAACAAACTGAACACCAGCCACAGCCAAACTGTCTGCTATTTAGCTAAACTATTGGGGGTGGCTGCATCTCCGTATCATATGCAATGTGGGCATTCACAGTGTAAACGTGTCCAGCCGGACCGATCACCTTATACTAGCCAGCTCTGCATAGACTACGTTAAAAACTAGAACTGCCCCCCCGACATGTTTCACCAGTAAACACTGGCTTCTTCAGGGGTATATGAGATGCAGCCACCCCCAATAGTTTAGCTAAATAGCAGACAGTTTGGCTGTTAGGTGTTCAGTTTGTTGACACAAGGTGGCTAAGTGTTAGCCGCAGTTATTAATAGTAGCCGATACACACTCAATATTGGCTACTGATTTACTGTTAACCAGCCAAACACAGCTGGGGGTGCAAAGTGAATCTCCGAGTCTAGGCATCTGAGTGAGAGAAAGTGCACTCCTTCTCACTTTGATAGCCATTATCCTGAACCTCTCCAGCACGGCATAGACTGTAGTTTTTATATAGTTTGTGGCTCTATTTTGTTATTCTGTTACTCTGCACGTTTTAGTAGTATTACTAAAAGTGAAGTTTTATATAGTACCGGGGTCAAGAAGGGTATAAAGCCTTAGATGGCATCAGTATGAAATAGTTCCGATCACTGGCGCTCAGCCCGCAGTGATCAGAACAAGGTACCTGCTGAAATCATTCAGCAGGTACCTTGTTACAATGCCCAGGGGGGGTCCTGTGCGGACCGCGGTATGGAAGGGTTAACAGGGAGGGAGCTCCCTCCCTCTCCCATCAGGGGGCTGCTGTGCCTTTGCAGCCCCCCAACACATCCATCACCCGCTGCACACTTATGGCAGTGGGTGATGGTTGCCATGGAAGCAGGACGCTTTCAGAAGCGTCCTGCTCTCCATGGTGCTGAAAGTCTGAATAGACCTGCTAAAGGTCTATTCAGACTTTGTAAAGTAAAAAATACAGCACAGTGCACTATATAGTGTACTGTACTGTATTATACACAAGAACCAAGTGGTTCTGGGTCCAAAAAAATTTAAAAAAGTGAAAAAAAGTAAAAATGAAAAAAAAAAACACATCACTGAATAAAAAAATAAAAATAAAAAAAATACAAAACACATATTGGGTATCACCGCGTCCGTAAAAATCTGCTCTATAAAAATATCACATGACTCAACTCATCAGGTGAACGCCATAAAAAAAAAACCGCAAAAATGGTGTAAATAAGCCATTTTTTGGCACCTTACATCACTAAAAGTGTAATGCAAAGCGATCAAAAAAACGTATGCCTCCCAAAATAGTACCAATCAAACCGCCATCTCATCCCGCAAAAAATGAGCCCCTACCAAAAACAATTGGCCGAAAAATAAAAAAACTATGCTTCTCAGACTAAAACATGATGTTTTTGTTTCAAAAATGCTTTTTAGTGTTAAATGTAAAAAAAAAAACTAAAAAGTAGACATATTCGGTATCTCCACGTCCATAAGAATAATAATGCTCTATAAAAATATCACCTGACCTAACCCCTCAAGTAAAAACTGTAAAAAAAATTAAATAAAAACTTTGTCAAAAAGCCATTTTTTTTGTCACCTTACATCACAAAAAGTGTAATAGCAAGCGATCAAAAAGTCATATGACCCCCCAAAAAGTGCCAATCTAACCATCACCTCATCCCGCAAAAAATGACCCCCTACATAGGACAATCGCTCAAAAAAAAAAAAAAATATGGCTCTCAAACTATGGAGACACTAAAACATGATTATTTTTTTTTTGTTTTAAAAAATATTATTGTGTAAAACTTATATAAATAAAAAAAAAGTATAAATATTAAGTATTGCCTCGTCTGTCACAACCTGCTCTATAAAAATAACACATGACCTAACCCCTCAGCTGAACACATCAAAAAAAAAAAAAAATACGGTGTCAAAAGCCGTTTTTGTCAGCTTACATTACAAAAAGTTTAAAAGCAAGCAACCAAAATGTCATATGCACCCCAAGATAGTGCCAATCAAACCGCCATCTCATCCCGCAAAAAATGAGCCCCTACATAAGACAGTCGCCCAAAAAATAAACTATGGCTTTCAGAATGTGGAGACACTAAAAAATAATTTTTTTCAAAAATGCTTTATTATGTAAAATTAAAACAAAAACCCCCAAAAAGTAGTCATATTTGGTATTGTCGCGTCCGTAACAACCTGCTCTATAAAAATAGCACACAATCTAACCTGTCAGTTTAACAATGTAAATAACAAAAAATAAAAACGGTCCCAAAACAGTAATTTTTTTTGCAACTTTTCCATTTTAATCCATTTTTCCAGTAACAAAACAAGGGTTAACAGCCAAACAAAACTCAATATTTATTGCCCTGATTCTCTTGTTTGCACAAACACCCCATATGTGGTCGTAAACTGCTGTATGGCCAAACGGCAGGGCACAGAAGGAAGGTAACGCCATATGGTTTTTGGAAGGCAGATTTTGCTGGACTGGTTTTTTGACACTATATCCCATTTGAAGCCCCCCTGATGTACCCCTACAGTAGAAACTCCAAAAAAGTGACCCCATTTTGGAAACTACGGGATAAGGTGTCAGTTTTGTTGGTACTATTTTAGGGTAAAAATATGATTTTTGGTTGCTCTATAGTACACTTTTTTTGAGACAAGGTAACAAAAAATAGAAATTCTGAAATTTCATCTCCATTTGCCAATAACTCTTGAGGAACACCTAAAGGGTTAACAAAGTTTGTAAAACTGATTTTGAATACCTTGAGGGGGTGTAGTTTCTTAGATGAAGTCGCTTTTATGGAGTTTCTACTCTAGGGGTGCATCGGGGGGCTTCAAATGGGACATGGTGTCAAAAAAACAGTTCAGCAAAATCCACCTTCCAAAAACCATATGGCGTTCCTTTTCTTCTGCGCCCTGCAGTTTGGCCATACAGCACTGTACGTCCACATATTGGGTGTTCGTGCAAACTACAGAATCGGGGGAATAAATATTAAGTTTTGTTTGGCTGTTAATCCTTGCTTTGTTACTGGAAAAAAATGGATTAAAATGGAAACTTTTCAAAAAAATCGAAATTCTGAAATCTTATCTCCATTTGCCATTAACTCTTGTGGGAAACCTAAAGGGTTAATTACGTTTGTAAAATCTGTTTTGAATACCTTGAGGGGTGTAGTTTCTAGAATGGGGTAATTTTTGTGTGGTTTCTATTATGTAAGCCTCACAAAATGACTTCAGACCTGAACTGGTCCCTAAAAAGTGGGTTTTTGAAAATTTCTGAAAAATTTCAAGATTTGCTTATAAACTTCTAAGCCTTGTAACGTCCCCAAAAAATGAAATAGCATTCCCAAAATGATGGATACATGAAGTAGACATATGGGGAATGTAAATCAATAACTTTTTTTGCCGATATTACTATGTATTATAGAAGTAGAGAAATTGAAACTTGGAAAATTGCTAATTTTTCAAAAATTTTGTAAATTTTGTATTTTTTTTTATAAATAAAAATGAAATTTTTCGACTTCATTCTACCACTGTCATGAAGTACAATATGTGACGAAAAAACAGTCTCAGAATGGCCTGGATAAGAAAAAGCGTTTTAAAGTTCTCACTACATAAAGTGACACTGGTCAGTCCTTAGGGGGAAATTGGGCTGAGTCCTTAAGGGGTTAAAGGGTTTCTGCCACTATAATTTTCACTATTAAACTGGCTGACATTAGCGATGTGCTAATGTCAGCTGCACCTAACTATGTCATTCTTGTGATTATTAATGCCCCTGCTACTGCAGAATTCTTACTTTTATAATATGCAAATTAGCCTCTATGTGCCGGGGGCATTGACCCTGCTCCTAGAGGCTCCGTTCTCCCACCTCATTACACACCTATCTTTATTGACAGGGCCAGGCAGCTTTCGCATCCTCCTGCTGGCCCTGTGCGCTAGGGAAATCTCTCGCTGTTCAGTATTCAGGGCAGACGCGGTGAGGAAGCTGGCAGCCGGCGATCACAAGAATAGCATAGTTAGGTGCAGCTGACATTAGCACATCGCTAATTTCAGCCAGTTTAATAGTGAAAGTTCTAGTGACAGAAACCCTTTAAATCCAGGGATTCAGGTACCAACATGCATTCTGAGCCCACTCTATACTTCTCCTGGTGTAAAATGGCTTCCAATAAATGAGAGCAGGCTACCGCTTTATACTTACTCTAATTAAAACCTGCCTATGGGGCAGACGGGCTAGTCAGGGGTGCAAGACCAACTGGATTCAGCCACACCTCCAGCTTAGTACAACTGCAAAAAAGGGAGGTCCCATGCTGCCTTTATTCTGATAGAAGGGGGCCAGTCAGCACATCCCAATGTGCAGGTGCACGCTGCCATGGCTAAAAACACAAAGAAAAAAAGACAATGTAACAGCACTGCAAACACAAATAAAGTACAATAATGCCATCTGTTACACCATTTGCCATATTGGAAAAATATTTTTATATTTTAATATGGGCATTTTCAATCGTGATGATACCCATGATGTTTATATTTTTTGTTATACTAAAAGGGGGGTGATTTACACGTTTAGATTATTTTTTAGATTTTATATATTTTCTTAAGTTTTTTTAAAAACTTTTTGGTAATTTTGAAGCTCGTATTTGAGCCTTCAAAATCAATGTTTTGATTAAAAATGTTGAACAATCATGTATTTTTAAACTGGACTGTAAAAATACAAGGCTGAGTGCATTCAAACCAAATACCCTATTGCATCCCTATTGGCCGCAGGGGAAGCGCAAGCGTCTGTTTATTTTTTTTTTTAGCACATTTAGATGCCGTGATCTCACTTGATCACCGCATCTAAAGCCTTTAATTATCGTGATCGGCATTATTGCTGGTCACAGTAATTAGCCGCAGGTCACTGCTGGAACCAGCCGGCTATGACGCCTGCTGCACGTGCGAGTGGGTGCCTTCTCTCTCCAGCGCTGTACGGTGCTTATAGCGAACGGGCCAGTGTCCCTGTTTGGCATTGTTAACATCACCATTTACTTTTCCGTCAGAAGAACAGAAAAAAAAGGGTCCTGTCGTTGGCAAGTCCATAATGCTTCTATTCCATGGTCAGTATTTTGCATCAGAATTTGATCATGATTTGGAAGCCAAAAGCAGGAGTGGGTCCAAAACACAGAAGAGAATCAAATATTTCCATCACGTGTTATCTTTCTATTGGGCCCACTCCTGTTTTTGCCTTACCAATGCTAATCAAATACTGATGCAAAAAAACTTAGCGTATGATAGAGGCCATTAAAGTCCTGCATGTAGGACTTCTTTTCCATCTGAATAAAATTGATTTTAGACACAAATGGGCAAAACTCATGCAAATTGGGCATGAGGCCTCTATCACACAGTCAGGATTTTGCATCAGGATTTGATTATGCCGAAAGCATGATCAAATGCTGCCCAAAAATTGGTGGTTTGAAGGCGCATTCTCAAAGTACAGGATCTGCTTTTTGGGCTGTCACAGATCAGAAGAACGGGAACCTAACCAGTGATGTAAACACAGCTTTACTGCTGACACCCTCCCCACTTTCATGGGACCGCTACTTGAATCTTGGGCCACTGCACGGTTAAGTCCATGCTTATAAATTAGACCTGACGTGAACATTGAGCCTCATTCACACGTCCGTCTGTGCTCAAATCCGTGAGAAGGTGGTCAATGATGCATCTGTGAAGCTGTCCCTGAAGGATGCATGTTGGGTCCATGTGTCTGTTTTTTGCTGTCCATGTGCCATCCGTGTTTCACTGACACTGAACAGGTGAATTCCTAAATATTCGTGAAACACGGATGGCATCTCGGTTGCATCTGTGGTTTTCACGGACCCATAGACTGTAATGGGCTTGATGGATCCGTGAACGTGGACAAAATGGAGCATGCATCCGTGCTAAAAAAAAATGGTCCCACAGACCGTGCAAAAACACTGTGTGAATACACACATTAAAATTAATGGGGATATGTGCTGTCCATGGAACACTGACGTGTGAATGAGGCTTAAGGCTGAGTTCACACTTCCGTTATTTGGTCAGTTATTTCCATCACTTATTGTGAGCCAAATTCAGGAGCCAAGCCTACTCTAAATAGGTATCATGAATAGGTCTGCACCTGTTCTGTGGTTTTGACCCTCACCTGCTTTGGGCTGATAGAAACTTTCCAAATAAGTGAAGTGTGAACTAGCGTAAAAGTGAAGCACAGTCATTCTACAGCCAACACAAGGGATTCAAACGCATGTGTTTGCGCTACCACAACATGGATAAAGATACTTTATTAGCACTGCCTCCATGTCTTTATTTTGTTCTACTAAAGAGTCATTGGATCACAGCTCATGCAGGGGCTTAAAGTAACTGTAACGCTACCATAATGGACTAGCTTTGCATGGTGCTACAATGTTTGGCTGTTCTTTAAACTCCTATAAAAGTGAATGAAGCCTTCTGGGAGTTGTAGTTTCTGAAAAGATGGTGTGCTGAAGGTTGCTGATCCCTGCCCTAAATTTTAATTGTAGGTCGGGGTAGAACTGTTTTAATGCGCTTGGTGACTTATTAGTCACAAAGCGAATTTCTTGGAGAAATTTGTCCAAGTAGACAAATAAAAATTTTAAAAACTTCGCTCATGTCTACTTTTTATTTATGGCCATACCCTCTATGGTTTCCAAGATGCCTTGTTTATCTATGCAGCACTATTGCACACAGCAATAAATAATAGGCATGCCATAAAAGTTGTTGTCCGGTATTTATAATATTGATGACCTTTCCTCAGGATAGGTCATTAATATCAGATCGGTGGGGTCCGACACTCGGCACCCCGCAGATCAGCTGTAAGAGGAGATTGCGTGTACAGTGCGCACTTGACGTCTCCTTTCTCTCCTTCTGTTCACAGCTGCTGTTTATGGCATCAATATTATAAATCCTGGACAACCTGTTTAATGCACCCAACAGATATAGGATTGACTGACCCGGGTTTTTACTTATCTAGCCCTTATTGTGCAAGAAGTTGTGAGACTTTTTCCTATAATTAAAATGATTGACTAAAGAGTGCAGTTTTAACAGTTAAATCGGTGGGAAGTGCAATAGGGTTTTTTGCCCACTGAGCAGTTTGTGAGATGGCCCGTCCCAGGACGGTGACTGTAATTGGAAATGCATCAACGACATCATAGTCCAGTGTCTGGAAAATACAGTAGATACCTTAGTGTGTCATGTAGTCATTCAACCACATGGTGGCAGTATCTAACTAGTGTACATCCCATGTGGCAAACGGGGGAGCCATTTCTTCATGGTGAAGGGCCAGAGCCTGTTGGAGGCTATGATGCCTTTCACAGGTATATAATGTAGGTAGCAGTGCTACATTGAATATACACAAATTTTCTATTTAGTAGTGTATTTAAATCAATTGGTAAATAGAAATGACAATCTGACGATTACATGTTGTTAGGCCCTTGGGGGCCTTAAGAAATGAGACAGTAAAATAAAAAGTAAAAAAAAAAATAAATTAACCCCTTAAGGACCATGTCATTGTTTTGAAAATCTGACCAGTGTCACTTTTATGTGGTGATAATTTTAAAACGCTTTTACTTATCCTGGCCATTCTGAGATTGTTTTTTCGTCACATATTGTACTTCATGACACTGGTAAAATGGAGTCAAAAAAATGTATTTTTATTTATAAAAAAAATACCAAATTTACCAGCAATTTTGAAAAATTATCAATTTTCCAAGTTTCAATTTCTCTATTTCTATAATACATAGTAATACCGCCAAAAAAAGTTGTTAATTTACATTCCCCATATGTCTACTTCATGTGTGGATTGTTTGGGAATGCCATTTATTTTTTGGGGACGTTACAAGGCTTAGACGTTCAGAAGCAAATCTTGAAAATTTTCTGAAATTTTCAAAAACCCACTTTTTAGGGATCAGTTAAGGTTTGAAATCATTTTGTGAGGCTTACATAATAGAAACCACCCAAAAATGACCCCATTCTAGAAACTACACCCCTCAAGGTATTCAAAACTGATTTCACAAACTGTTAACCCCTTAGGTGTTCCACAAGAGTTAATGGCAAATAGAGATAACATTTCAGATTATTATTTTTTTTTCCATTTTTCTAGTACATTCCATTGGGGGACACAGACCATGGGGTATAGCTTAGAGGTATTAGTAGGAGGGACACTATGCAAATACAAAAGAGAGCTCCTCCCTCTGTCTCCCTGCCTGTCACTTCTGGGCTGCCTGGGTGATCTGGGTGAAAGGGGGGATCCTGCTCTGGGGGCAACTTTTATTGGGGGATGGCTTCCCTACCTGGGATCTCTCCTTCCCTGGCTGCCTTTCTATACTGGCAGGTGCTGCATCTCTAGCAGCATGGGTTCAGGGACCTCCGGGCCCACTCTCCGCCGCAGCTCTAGCCAAGCTCGCCACCATTTTCGGCCCCTATTAACCCCGCTATGCCGATCAGCACCGGGGGACATTTTTGTGTATTCCCCGCGAGCTGGATTGGCGCAATTATGACGCGATTTGGTGGGGGCGGAACTTCAGCGCCTCTGCTCCGGCGCGCTCTCTCTCTCCCCCCTCGTTTATGGCTGTCCTCGGTCGCTTCCTAGAGTGGCTGAGGCTCCCCCTCGGTGGCCCGTTCTGCTTTGCGGTAGGTCTGTTAACCCTTTCCTTGCTGCAGCCCCTGGTAGGAGTATTTTAGCCAGTTTATCAAGCCAGGGGCCCCCCTTGGGCTGCAAGACTACTTCTTGCCTTGCCCCTGGATGAGATCCTTCCACTAGCGACCAGGAGTTCCTCCTTTTCTATTCCAGAAAACACGGATGCGGTTGTGTTCCCCATCCATGGCAAATTCCCCAAGGTCCTCTAAGACCTGGGACCGCCCTATTCTCCGCTTTTCTGCCTCAGGCCATATGGATTCTCCTGGCGGAGCATGATCCATCCATTTCTGGCTTAGCTCTCCCTGGGTAGAACAGCGTGGTGAACAGGTCTTCCCCTCTTGAGGTAGACCCACCAGTTCCAGTCTGGCTAGGTACACGGCTCTCCCTATCTTGGTCGATTCCTCCCTGCATGACTCGGTTGACTGGCGTTTGGATTTCTCTATCCTAGGCCATCTCACTCTGGCTGGTTCGGTCCTGCGGCCCGCCTTTGCCTCTGTGGGGTTGCCAGAGCCCCCTCGGTGTGGTTACAGCGCCACCACCAGGTCCTGGCGGAGCTAGATACATCTCCAGGCTCCCTGTATTTGGTTCTCCAGATATATCAGGCGTCCAGGTTCCTTGCGAGGCCTCCATGGACGTCGGTTCTCTCTTACCTGTACTTCGTCCCTCTGAGTCTTTTAGCGCAGAGAGATCTGGTTGTCGGTATGGGCCGCCGACGCTTCTCCTGGCATTCCCTTGCTAATCTCCCCTGTGGGGGTTCCAGTCTCAGGGGCTCAGCTGGACGAGTCCATATCTGCTGCGACAGGGAGCAAGGGCACTTTTTTCCCCAGTCTGGGTGTAAGCGCCCCCTCCGGACCCAGCCTCCCAGTCCCCGATACCGGTCTTTTTGCCGCTTCTCCTCTTGCAGGATGACAACGGTTTCCCCCGCTGGTAGGTCTCAGGTCTCCCGCAAGAAGCCCTCCTTCAAGCCCCAGTCTGACCGTTCTGCTGCTACCAAGCGATCCTCCGCCTGAAGGGGCCCCCCCCTCCCCTTGTGGTGGGGAGGGGCAGCCTGCACTCCCCTCGGCAGGTTCAGAGGGCTCAGATTCGGGGCGCCTGGGCTCTAGAGATTGTAACGTTCCGTTACAGTATGGCATTTGCATCCAGACCGCCGGAACGTGTCTTCACTTCTCGCGTTTCGGGGGATCCGGCCCGGCCTCTGCCCTCTTTGGGCGGCTTCTTCCATTCTGGATGGGTTGTGTTTAACCCAGCTCTCCCAGTGGAACAGGGCACAGGTTCTTCTCCAACCTGTTCGTGGTCCCAAGAAAGGACGGGTCAGTATTTCCGATCCTGGACCTGTCTCTGCTGAACCAGTCCCTGCGGGTGCGTCGGTTCCGGAGGAGTCCCTCCGCTCCGTTATTGTTTCTCTTTTTCCAGGGGAGTTCCTCGCGTCCGTGTACATCCAGGACGCCTACCTGTTAGTCCCTGTCACCGACTCTCACATCAGGTTTCTACGCTTCGCCATCAGTGGCCATCACTACCAGTTCGTCCCCTTCCTATGGGCTGATTTTCACCCCTTGGGGGTTCTCCATGGTCCTAGCGCTGCTCATGGTGCTTCCTCGGACCAGGGGCTTTTCTCTGCGGCCTCTCCTGGACTACATCCTGATAAAGGCTCCCTCTCTCCCGCAGGTCAGCGTCCGGTTCACTGTTCTGACTGGAACTGTTCAGCTGGCTGGTCAAGTTCCCCCTGCCCTCTCTCCTTCCTGGAGATAGTCTTGGGCTCCTCAGCCGCCCGGGTGTTTCTTTCAGACTCCATGTCCTCTCTGGTCCAGGGGGCGGTGTCACGCTTCCTGCGCTCCCCATCTCTCTCTCTCGCCCCTTTGCCCGGGTCGCACTTGGCCTCTGCATCGGGCGATCTTCTCCTTCTGGACCTAGACCTCACGCGGTCTGGACGCTCACGTCCGCCTGTCTCCCCAGGTTCAGGCAGCTCTCCTTTGGTAGCTGTCCCCTCTGCACCTGGCAGAGGGGATCGGCCCTTCCTCGCGTTCTCCTGGACTGTCGTCACCACCGACGCCAGCCTCTTGTGTTGGGGCGGCGTTCTACGGACCTGTGCGGTTCAGGGGGTTGGTCGGCGGCGGAGTCCCACCTTCTGGTCGACGTCCCGGAGCTGAGAGCGATCTTCCTCTCCCATTGGACTCCTCACCTAGCGAGTCGCCCGGTACGGATTCGATCAGACGGTGTCTGCCACAGCTTTCTTTAACCATCAAGGCGGGTCCCGCGTGCGGGTGGAGAGGCTAGAAGTGGAAAAGATCCTCCAGTGGGCGGAGTCTCGCGTTTCGGCGTTGTCGGCAGTGTACGTCCCGAGGGTCGACAATTGGACGGCGTATTTATCGGTCGCAGCAAGTTGGATCCAGGCGCGTGGTCTCTGCATCCGTCGGTGTTCGTAGACGTCTGCCGCCGGTGGGGCCGTCCGGACGTTGACTTGATGGCTCAAAGACGAGGTTCCCACCTTTGTGGCTTGAGCTCGGGATCCAAAGATGTTCGGGATGGACGCGCTGATGTCTCCGTGGCGGGACCTTGGCCTTCTCTATGTCTTCCCTTCACTTCCTCTGCTGCTTCTGGTCCTACGCGCGTTCGCTGGATTGGCCTCGTCGCGCCTGGATTTCGGACGTCACGCAGATTCTGGCGTACATCCAGTGGCCTCTTCCCATCAGAGTAGATCTACTGTCTCAAGGTCCGCTCTTCCACCAGATTTTATGGTCGCTTCGTTTTACGGCATGGCTGTTGACTCCGCCATACTGAGGAGGAGGGCATTTTTGGACTGTCGTGAGAACCATGCTCAAGGCTCGGGAGCCAGCTTCTTCCCTGATTTATTATCGTTCCTGGTAGACCTTTCTCTCCCCTTCGATTTTTCCATCCCGGTGGTGCACTCGTTTCTTTGGTCAGGCCTCAAGATGGGGCTGTCGCTGGGTTCCTTATAGGGTTATGTTTTGGCTCTGCACATTTCTTTTCAGAGGTCCCTTGCTCTCCTTGGTCCTGTGCGGGCCTCCTAGCAGGGGGTGACGTATTCGGTCCCTCCGTTTGTCGCCCCCCCCCCCCCCTTGCTTCCTTGGGATCTGAACCTGGTCCTGCTTGCCTTTCGGTGGCTCCCTTGGAGCCTCTCTGGGAGGTCTCCTTGACTTTTCTCACCTTGAAGGTGGTCTTCCTTGTCGCCATAGCCTCTATCGGGCAGGTGTCGAAGTTTTTCCGCACTTTCCTGTCAGGATGTCTTTCACCGGGATCGAGTTGTGCTCCGCCCGGTCCCCTCCTTTTTGCCCAGAGTGGTCTCCTCCTTCCTCCTTGTCGAGGATCTTACCCTGCCCTCCCTTCCGGCTAACCCAAATCCGGTCGGTTGTCGCCGCGGCTTTCGCGCTCGTGGCTCGGTTCCCCAGCTCTCTCACCAGGGTGGGGGCTTCCTGAGCAAGGCGCCTCCGCGTCTCAGTTGTGTGGCGCGTCCACCTGGTCGTCCTTACATGCCTTTTCTAGGTTTTTCAGCTGCACTCGTTGGCGTCGGCTGATGCTGTCCTTGGGCGCAGGGTGTTGCAGGCTGTGGTTCCTATTTGACCGTCGGATGCTCCTCCTGGCGGTGCTGATGTTTTTTTTTTCCACCCCATGGACTGCTTTTGGATGTCCAATGGTCTGTGTCCTCCAATGGAATGTACGAGAAAAGGAGATTTTTGTGAAACTCACCTGTAAAATCTTTTTCTCGTCTTTTCCATTGGGGGACACAGCTCCCACCCATTCTTGCCTGTTGCAGGAGGGGTTTGGTTCTTCCGTTGGAACCTTGTGGTTCTTGCGCCGGTGGCTTTGTTCCTTTATGCTGGCCTCTGTACAATTGTTTGTCTCCTTCTCCTACTGCTTTTGCTACGCCTGGCTTCTTCCTGGTGGAGCCTGGGGGTATAGCTGAGGAGGAGGAGCTCTCTTTTGTATTTGCATAGTGTTCCTCCTACTAATACCTCTAAGCTATACCCTATGGTCTGTGTCCCCCAAAGGAAAAGACGAGAAAAAGATTTTACAGGTGAGTTTCACAAAAATCTCCTTTTTCCAATAACAAAGCAAGGGTTAACAGCCAAACAAAACTCAATATTTATTGCCCTGATTCTGTAGTTTGCAGTAACACCCCATATGTGGTCGTAAACTGCTGTATGGCCAAATGGCAGGGCTCAGAAGGAAAGGAACCCCATATGGTTTTTGGAAGGCAGAGTTTACTGCAGGGCTGTGGAGTCGGTAGATAAATTGTCCGACTCCGACTCCTCAGATTTTGAAACTTCCGACTCCGACTCCTCGACTCCGACTCCTCTGTATTTAATATGCAAATACGAAGCTGTTCCACCAAGTTCTTCTAATCTCCTCTAGCACAGAGAGGTAGTTGAGCAGAAGCTGCTGCCTTCTCCTTTGTGCGCTGATCTTCTGCTGAAGATAGAGCAGTGGGAGGATCCAGGAAGGGGCAGGGGAAGGGGCATTTATTTTAAAACATGATTCTCCTAGTAGAATCCCATAGTCATGTTTAAAATTTAAGCTAACAATCTGAGTTTACATGTTTTATAGCCTTAGCTGAATGATAGCAGTTTTTCAGTCTTGAACTATTGACTATCCATTCCCTTCACTTATACAAGTGTCTCCAGTCCCTAATCAGTTGTCAGTGAGAGGCTAGGATAACCATGGGTTCCCTGTAACAGCAGACCACAAGACAATGGAAAGTGTAAGTATTGCCGCTCCTTAAAGGGACACTGACAGGCTGATTTTCCAGCTAAAGATATATATATACTGGTATTCATCAGAGAATTAGGAATAAAACTATACTAATGTTACCTCCAGTTAAACTGTACTTGTGTTTAAAAAACATTTTAATCTGTATGCAAATTCACTATCTTTGTGCCCAAAGGGCAGCATCTCCTGCGACTTTGTGCCCAGCCGCGCCAGTACAGCTTCCCAGCGCTGTTCCCCTCGTTATTATTCACTGCACTGGCCTTTTTTCAGGCTAGCCGAGCGCTGAATTCCTGCGCAGGCGCACGTGTAGAGTGCTGGCAGCAGCCTCGTCTGGCTATGCTGAGGCTGTGCCAGCTTTCTCTCTTCCTCCTCGCTACCTAGTCCTGTCTAGTGCTGCCAGTACTCTACATGTGCGCCTGCCCCTTGGGCACAAAGGTAGAGAATTTGCATATTGATTAAAACGTTTTTAAACACAAGTAAACCTCAACTAGGGGTAACAGTCATCTAGTTGTATTCCTAATCCTCTGATGAATACCAGCAGACATATCAGCCTGTCAGTGTCCCTTTAACTGCATAGTAAAGCATATGAAAAGCTTCTTCACGGTCACTTAACGTTTTTGTTTAGCGGTAATGTGACGCACTGCATGCATTGGCCTTTATTCTTACAGTAGAGAAGTAATTAATTATAACTTTATCTGAATTGGGACATTTAAACTTGCTTTTTTTTTATTCCAATTTTTTTTTATTCCAATTTAAATCTAGTAGGAGTCGGAGTCGGTCCATTTTTTGCCGACTCCGACTCCGACTACAGGTACCCAAAATTGCCTCCGACTCCGACTCCACAGCCCTGGTTTACTGGACTGGTTTTTAGACACCATGTCCCATTTGAAGCCCCCCTGATGCAACCCTAGAATAGAAACTCCTAAAAAGTGACCCCATTTTGGAAACTACAGGATAAGGTGGCAGTTTTGTTGGTACTATTTTAGGGTAAATATGATTTTTGGTTCCTCTATATTGCACTTTTTTTGAGGCAAGGTAATAAAAAATAGAAATTCTGAAATTTCACCTCCATTTGCTAATAACTCTTGTGGAACACCCAAAGGGTTAACAAAGTTTGTAAGATCAGTTTTTAATACATTGAGGGGTGTACTTTCTTGAGGGGTGCACTTTTATGGAGTTTCTACTCTAGTCGTGCATCAGGGGTCTTCAAATGGGACATGGTGTCAAAAAACCAGTCCAGCAAAATCCGCCTTCCAAAAACCATATGGCGTTCCCTTCCTTCTACGCCCTTCCATGTGCCTGTGCAGTAGTTTACAACCACATATGGGGTGTTTCTGCAAACTACAGAATCAGGGCAATAAATATTAAGTTTTGTTTGGCTGTTAACCACTTTCTTTGTTACTGAAAAAATGAATTAAAATGTAAAATTTGAAAAAAAAAATATCTGTTTTGGGACCGTTTTTATGTTTTGTTATTTACATAGTTGATCTGACAGGTTAGATCGTGTGCTATTTCTATAGACCATGTTGTTACGGACTCAACAATACCAAATATGACTACTTTTTGGGAATTTTTGTGTCAGTTTTTCATAATAAAGCATTTGTGAATTTTTTATTTTTAGTGTTTTTTTTTTTGGGCGACAGTCTTATGTAGGGGGCTAATTTTTTTGCGGGATGAGATGACTGGCACTATATTGGAGTGCATATGACATTTTGGTTGTTTGCTATTACACTTTTTGTGATGTAAGGTGACAAAAATGTCTTTTGACACCGTATTTATATAAATATATATATATATATATATATATATATATATATATATATATTTTTTTTTTCTGTGTTCACCTGAGGGGTTAGTTCATGTGTTATTTTTATAGAGCAGGTTTCTACGGACACGGCGATACATAATATGTATACTTTTTATTTAAGTCTTACACAATATCATTTTTGAAACAAAAAAGAAAATCATGTTTTCATGTCTCCATAGTCTGAGAGCCATATTTTTTTGGGCTATTGTCCTATGTAGGGTATCATTTTTTGCGGGATGAGATGACTGAATGATTGGCACTATTGGGATTCATATACATATTTGATCTCTTGCTATTACACTTTTTGTGATGTGAGGTGACAAATTGTTTTGTTTTTTTTTTTTAAACTTTTTTTATTTTTTTACAGTATTTACCTGAGGGGTTATATCATGAGATTTTTATAGAGCATGTTTTTACGGACGCGGCAATACCTAATATGTATACTTTTTTTTATGTATTTAGTCTATTCAGAGTTTCAGCACCATGGAGAGCAGGACGCTTCTGAAAGCGTTCGCTGCCATGGTAACCATCACCCGCTGCCAGAACTGAGCAGGGAGGGAGGGGGGCTCCCTCCCTCTGCGATCCCATCCTGTCGGGGGGCTGCAAAGGCACAGCAGCCCCCGATAGGACCGCAGTATGGAAGGGGTTAAACGGCTGGCATCTGAACAAGCACAGATGCCAGCCGTTTCTATCAGTGTGTCAGCAATGTGCTGACACTCTGATAGATCCACTATACCGCCAACGATGTTACAGAGCCTCCCGCACCCCCCGCAGCCACAATATGATTAGGGGCTGCAGGGGGGGTGAAAATTTTACACTTTGGGGGCATTTAGTCTCTGATCCCCACGATTTAATTTAGGACGTATGGGTACGTCCTGTGTCCTTAAGGACTCGGACATTAGTGTCCTTAAGAGGTTAAAATCCAGCAGAATCAAAATAAGCAATAATATAAAAAAAACATCATAGGCATTGCTGCATACTAAAATGGCCATACTATTAAAGTATAAAAATATTTATCCCATACAGTGAATGGCGTAATTGGGGGGGGGGGGGGAATCTGTATTAGTATTAAAACATAAAACTGCTCATGCACATAAACATTTTTTCTTTGCTTACCCATTCTGTTGTTTTTTTTTGCAGTCCATATGCGGCACCATTCATTTCAATGGGCCAGCAAAAAAAGAAGGTACACCGTGTGCTTTTTGTATGTCCATATTTCCGTTCCGCAAAAAAATAGAACATGTCCTATTATTGTCCGCATTACGGACAAGGATAGGACTGTTCTATTAGGGGCCAGCTATTCCGTTTTGCTAAATATGGAATGCACACGAATGCCATCCATGTTTTTTGCGGATCCGTGTTTTACTGACTGCAAAACACATACGGTCGTGTGCATGAGGCCTTACTGCATTGGGAAAAGCCGTAAGAACAAAGGGGCGCATTTATTTAGACCAGCGTTTTAGACCTGTCCCTTCCCTGGTGGGGGATCCACCGGAGTTGTGATAAGGCACAGCCCTCTTCATAACTTTTGGTTGATCCACCACCACTTCTAAACCAGGCTTAGAAAATGATGAATGAGATGGGGTGTGATTTATAAATGACCTCCAAAATCCTTAAAACTATGGCGATATTTGCATTTATTTTTATTTTATTTTATGCCAGCCTATTTTAGAATATTTTTTTCCCACTTCCCCTCTACATCAGGGATCAGCAACCTTCGGCACTCCAGCTGCTGTGAAACTACAACTCGCAGCATGCACACTTACTTGGCTGTTGTTGTAACTTCCATAGAAGTGAAAGGAGAATTCTGGGAGTTGTAGTTTCAGAACAGCTGGAGTGCTGCAGGTTGCTTATATATCTGCTCTACATCATATTCAGGGTTAAATGGTGCAATTAGAAAGTACAACCTGTTGAGGGAAAAAAAACATACGGCTTTGTGAACGAAAAAATTATGGCTCTGGGAAGACAGGGACTCAAGTACTGGGGGGGGTGTTTTTTTTTCTTTTCCCCATTCTCATTTAGAATTTTTTCCCAGAAACCCACTACTTTGTATGGAACATTAAATGGTGCCATTTGTTTCTCAAAAACCAGGCCCTCATACAGCTATATCAGCAAAAAAAAAAAAAGGCAGAGTAAAAATGTAAAAAATAAAAAGGAAAATTGCTGTGTCAGGATGAGATTTGATTGCAGTATGAGACACATTAAAAAGAAGGGTAACTTAGTTTTCTGTTTATTTTCTAAATCTGCAGCTTAAGTTTAACCCCTTAAGGACCCTGCCATTTTTCACCTTAAGGTTCCAGCCATTTTTTGCAAATCTGACGTATGTTACTTTATATGGTAATAACTTTGGAATGCTTTTACTTAATCAAGCCATTTTGAGGCTGTTTTCCCGTCGCACATTGTACTTCATGACAGTGGTAATTTTGAGTCCAAATATTTCCTTTTTATTTATAAAAAAAAAGCCACATTTACCAAATATTTGGAAACATTCATAATTTCCAAAATTTCTATTTCTCTGCTTTTAAAACAGATAGTAATACCTCCTAAAATAGTTTACTTTACATTTCCCATATGTCTACTTCATGTTTGGATCATTTTGTAAATGGCATTCACTGGTCAGACAGCTCCCCAAACATAGCACTAAGGAACGGCTATGGATGTGTGAGGAGTACTGAAGGGGTTAACTGTGCAGCTGAGGAGGAAGGGCAGGCTAATCCACATCTTTGATCTCTTCTGCACTAGAGAAGGAGAATTACAAGTAGCTCAGTTCTTATCAGCTGTGTGTTTACTCACTGTGATAGCTTAACTGGAAGACAAGATAGCTGGTCCTTGTGCCTTAAGTACCTGCAAGTGAGGATGAACTATCATCCAAGGTCATGAAGCTGTTAAGTGATAGCTTAGGCCCCTTTCACACCTGCGTTTTTGTTTTCCGACATAGAGATCCGTCGTCGGGGCTCTATGCCGGAAAAATCCTGATCAGTATCATCCCCATGCATTCTGAATGGAGAGAAATCCGTTCAGGATGCATCAGGATGACTTCAGTTCAGGACCGGAACGTTTTTTGGACGCAGCAAATACCGCAGCATGCTGCGCTTTTTGTTCCGTCCAAAAATCCGGAACACTTGCCGCAAGGCCGGATCCGGAATTAATGCCCATTGAAAGGCATTAATCCGGATCCGACCTTAAGCTAAACGTCGTTTCGGCGCATTGCCGGATCCGACATTTAGCTTTTTCTGACTGGTTACCATGGCAGCCAGGACGCTAAAGTCCTGGTTACCATGGTAAAATGTAGCAGGGAGCGGGGTGCGGCATACTTACATTCCGTGCGGCTCCAGGATGACGTCAGGGCGCCCCAGTGCATGAATCACGTGATCGCATGGATCACGTGATCCATGCGCATGGGGCGCTCTGACGTCATTCTGGAGCGCCCCGGGAGCCGCACGGAATGTAAGTATGCCGCTCCCCCGCTCCTACTATGGCAACCAGGACGCTAGTAGCGTCCTGGCTGCCATAGTAAACTGAAAGCAATTCGAAGACTGATCAGGATCCTGATCAGTCTTCTAATGCTTCAGGTGACTTGCGTTCTGACGGATCCGGCAGGACGGAAGTGCCTGCCGGATCCTCAGAACGCAAGTGTGAAAGGACCCTTAGTGTGATCATAAGTCAGTTTATATTTGTTGACATTCACTTTTATTTTCACTTATGTTTTGTAGGTGGTTCCACCCTTTTTATTGAGACATCCCTCCGTCGTCCTTTAGACAAAGAAAATAAAGATGGTTCCTTAGAAGTAACAGGCCAGCTTGGAGATGTTATGAAGGAGAGCGCTAAAATTGCTTACACATTTGCACGTGCCTTCCTTATGAAGATACACCCTGATAATGGATTCCTAGTGACGTCTCACATTCATTTGCATGTGCCAGAGGTGAGGATATGGCTTAGTCATTCTGAGCTGTGTAAAGGCAACTTCTAATACTATGATCTTAGTTAAGGATGAAAAAAACTGAAGCACACTGGCCACTTCGTTTTTCACTAATGGTTGCTAGGGTGTTCCGTTTTTTTTCTTCACTGAAGTAAAAAACCGATGAAAGCCAATGACCTCTTTGTGGAAAAACCACCAAACTAAATTCAATCTCAGAAAAATTAAAACAGTTTTTCGTTGTCTGAGCTCGGATGACTTCCATTTTGCATGTCTGCAAGGGACCTAAGAACCTGCATTTAAAATTGAACTATTAGGGCTTGTCCACAAGTACTGGATTTGCTGTGGTTTTTCTATTTGTATTTGCAGATGGAAAATGCACAGCAAATTACAGTACAAGCAAAGTAAAGGAGATTTGCGGAAATTTAATCTACACATAATGTAAATTTTCCATTCAGAAATTAACCTGCCGTTCACATTTTTTAAATTCCTAGCATATCAGTTTCTGCTAGTTTTCCTCATTAAAGGGGTTCTCCGGCCCTTACTTGAAAATTGTCCCATTAACCACTTCCCGAACTCCAATTCACTATAAATATCCTGGGCGTTCGGGTTTATCTCTGAATGGATGATCTGGAACGACCATTGAGAGATCGCAGCTGCAGGCTTATCATGCACCTGCAGTGCTGGAGGCCCACTGTCAGTGACAGCAGGGCTCCCCACAGAGAAGACGGGGACCGCTCCTGGGTGTCCCTGTGTATACAGCTGAGGAAGCGATATGCTGCTTCCTGTCCCGGCTGGTGGTCATGTGACCGCTGCGGCTGGGGGAGTGCAGGAGTTGTTGTGTCTTCCACAGACCATGATCAGTCCTGCAGTGAGGGTGTATTCCCCCTCTAACTGGGGCTACTATGTCAGCTCAAGCTACAGGAGCAATAAATAGTATATAAAAAAATAAAAATTCCCCAATTAAGTCATTTAAAAAAGTATTAAAAATAGAAAAAAATAGACATATTTGGTATTGTCGCGTCCGTAAAGACTGGCTCTACAAAAATATCACATTATCTTCCCCAATGGGTGAATACCGTAAAAATAAAAATTACGCCAAAACAGCTTTTTCCATTTCATCCACCATAACGGCCACAAGGAGATTGACCCTTGACCTCTGTAGGGGCAGGAACACATGGAGAGTTTAAATTCCCCACCCCCCTTCACCTCCTCAGTGTTTTCCTGCCCCTACAGGGGCCAACATGTGGAGAGAATCCCTCTGGGATCTTTAACATGGTGGGATTGTACCGTTTTTTTGCAGGTCCCACAGAAAATCCTCCGGCTGTCCTCCCGAAGCAAGGGCCGATGCTGGGCAGCCAGGAGCAACCGGGTCCCTTGGCTCGGCTTATGCTGGGTCCTGCGGCCCCCACCCCGATCCTCCAGACTTCCTTCCCCGGTCGGGAAGCAGTCCTGGTGGCGGCATGTCAGGGAGACGCGCGCGGGATGCAGCGTCCTCCTACCTTTTACTTGAGCGGCATGCACGGGGAAGCGCTTCATGCGCTAAGTGGCGGCCCGCGCCGACGTGCGCATATTAATAAGATCGGCCAGGCGCGGGCCAATGAACAATCGGGCGCAGGTTTATGATGTCAGCAGGGATTGTTCCTTCTAGGCCACTAAAGAGTCTAAGCCTAAACCTAGACTCCAAAAATGCAATGCCTGTTCAAAAAGGCTTCCGGAAAATTATAAAAAGAAACTATGCAAGACCTGCATTTCTGAAGTATGGAGGGAGGAACAACCAAATTTTCTGTCTGAAGTAAAATCTTTTATTCAAGACGAGATTAAATCTTCATTAGCATCCATGTCCACCCGTAGCAACACTCCTATTCCGTCTAAAAAACGCAAGCTCTCAGTTATATCCTCTTCTGATGCAGAGGACGCTGAGGTCAATAGGGAAGACCCCTTGTCAGAGGGTGAAATTATTGATGAAGACAAAAAATATTTATTTTCTTCCGACGAAATGGAGGACTTGCTAAGGGCTGTTAGGTCCACTATGGGCATAGAAGACACCTCCAAACCCCGCACAGTACAGGATGAGATGTTTGGGGGGGGACTAAGGTCAAAAAGAACCATGGTCTTCCCAATAAACGAAAACATCCGTGAGATGATCATGGAGGAATGGCTTGATCCGGAAAAGAGGATAGGAGTCGCTAAAGAATTCAGAAATAGACTTTGCTTTGACCAAGCAGAGTCTAAGATATTTAATGAAACACCAAAAATAGATATACAGGTAGCCAAGGTTGTCAAAAAAACTGCTTTACCTTTTGAGGATTCTTCCCAGCTAGGCGATCCAATGGATCGCAAGGCAGATGGTATGCTTAAAAAATCCTGGGAAGCTGCCATGTTTGGAGTGAAAACAAACATTACAGCTACCTCAGTGGCTAGCGCCATGTACATCTGGCTAGGCGAATTAGATGAACGCCTTAAAGACAAAACCCCTAGAGAGGAGATAAGGGACTCTATCCCACTTCTCCGCTCTGCCACTGCATTTTTAGCCGACGCTTCTGCGGAATCCATCCGTTTCTCTGCCAAAGAAGCGGCCTTTGCAAATACTGCCAGAAGAGCCCTATGGATGAAGGCCTGGTCAGGCGATAAAGCCTCAAAAGCTAAATTATGCTCCATACCTTTTTCAGGCGAATACGTCTTTGGTCCCACACTAGACAAAATCCTTGAAAAAGCAGCGGACAAGAAAAAAGGATTCCCAGAGGAAAAGGATACTAAGAAGAAGCCCTTTTGTCAATTTCAACCCCAACAGAGATCCTATAGGGGGAAAGGAAAATCGGGTAGATGGAGTTACCCTAAAGGTGGAAGAGGAAGAGACTTCATCCTTAACCCCCAAAACAGGCAGTCCGAGCAACAATGACGCCATTGTGGGGGGCAGACTAAAAAAAATTTTCCCAGCCTGGATGCAGATAACCTCAAATCCATGGCCAATAAATCTTGTTTCCCAGGGATACAAGATATAATTTACGCCCCCCAGAAGCTTCCATATATCGTCTCAAAAAAGAGGAGACTTAATAAAAATTTGGTCGGGTGTACAGGATCTTTTAAAACTGGCAGTAATTCAGAGAGTACCAAAATCAGAAGAAAGGATTTTATTCAAACCTTTTCCTTGTAAAAAAAAAAACCCGATCAGACCTTCCGAACTGTAATAAACCTCAAATTTCTAAACAAATATATCCTGTACAAAAAATTCAAGATGGAGACTGTAACCTCGACGATTTCACTCATTCAAAAGGGAACATTTATGTCATCAATTGATCTCAAAGACGCTTATTACCACGTCCCCATACATCCTCTCTACCAAAAGTACCTAATGTTTGCTCTCAAAGACCTAGACGGAGCCATTCATCATTTTCAGTATGTCGCCCTGCCTTTCGGAATCTCCTCAGCACCACGTATTTTCACAAAACTCGTGGTAGAGATGATTGCCTTCCTTCGACAAGAAGGAATTTGCATAATCCCGTATCTGGACGACTTCTTGATACTAGGAGAGACAGAGGACAAGAACCGCAGCGCAACCCACAGGTTCGGCGAAATGAAATCCTATCATCCCTGGGTTGGATCGTCAACACAAAAAATCCTCCCTCGAACCATCTGTAAGAAAAAGGTTTCTAGGAGTAGAATTAGAGTCGTCAGTTCAAAAAAACTTAATAACGAAGATCACAAGATTCCAAAGATCCAAAAGATACTCCATCAGAGAAGCCATGAGTCTGTTGGGGAATCTGACAGCATGTATCACAGCGGTACCCTGGAGTCAAGGCCATACAAGAAAAATCCAGAATTGGATCCTAAAACAATGGAACGGAAAACAGACAGACCTGGAAAGGAGGATACTAATACTATCAGAAGTAAAAACAGACCTAAACTGGTGGAAGAAAAAGAAGAATCTACTCATAGGCCTAGATTGGCAGAAGCATCCAGAGATCCAAATCATAACAGATGGAAGTCTAACCGGCTGGGGGGCCAGACTGGGGGCTCAATACTTCCAAGGAACCTGGCCAAAAAATATAACAAAAAGATTATCCAATTTTCGGGAATTATATGCAGTCCTCGAAGCCATCTTAAATTATTTTCTTATCATTATATATAGGTTATGATGACTCTAGTATGTGGTGTCCGATTAGCATCTGTGGTGGGCATTAATCTAGCAAGCTATTAATTATCCTCTTGCATCTGATCATTAATTATTTGGGAACTGACACCCTTGAACGGTGCAGGGAAACTCATTGGGAGATATGCCAGTATCCAGGTCATTATATCTGTTCTTCTGTTGAGGGCATTAAGTGCTGTCTTTTTTGAGATTACATTTTTTTATATGTCTGGTTATATTTATTATTTATCTATACCTGGACCAAAGACATCTGACGATTAACTGATATTCGTAATAGATCTCTTTAGGTGGTGGTATCCATTTCTTGTCAGGGACATATAGGGGTTGTAGGAGGTTCCTGACACAGGATCGCCCCTAACAGGGCGGCCATTCGTTTTGTAGGCAGGGTTTAATAGTCTGTAGGGCAAGCGCTGCGGGTGAGTTATATATTCTTTTCTGCAGTATTGGCCCATCTACCCAGCCCAAATGAATTCTTATTCGCATTTATTGGTGTATTTTAATAAACATTATTTAAAGTTGTTTTGCACTGGTGAAGGTGCTCTGTGTTTTATTATTAAGTAAATGACACTAGTGATCGACAGGGACATCTTACTAATCAGACTTTTGAATAACAGTGTTTGTTTTTCGACAGTTTTTATAAATCTGCTCCAGTAACCCTATATATTTTTTTCCCCCCGTTTGGCATGAAATCCATTATCTTTGAAGTCAGATACACATTTCTAACCTCCTAACAATCTAACTTTCCATATCATCACCACGACGGCCCCACAAGGAGATTGACCCCTGACCTCTGTAGGGGCAGGAAGCAGAGAAAGGTTTAAATACCCCCCTCCCACCACCAAACACCAGTGTTTCCTGTCCCTACAGAGGACAGGGGCGGAGAAAGGTCTCCATGTGCAGCCGCCATGGAGATGAAGGATCCTTCTGATGAGGAGCCGCGTACCTGCTTTTGCGGGTCCCCCTGCCCGCCCGCGGTCTAGTACTAACGCTGGGCAGGGGGGTTTGGGAGAGACTCGCCTCCAGTTTTATCTGGGGCCTGCTCCCGGAGCATTGTCAGCCTCAGGCCTCCCTACCTGGACCGCTGGGTTGCGCACTTGTCGGGTTCTCCCCTTCCCGAGCTAGGATTCCTCTGCCCGGCAGGGAGACTAAAGGTATACTCGCCTCTGTCTGACTGAGGTCTGTTCCTTGGTGCACCTGCGCCCGCGGTCCCGGGATGTGCCGCTAGGCCGCGCGCTCCGCACCATTCGGCGCTTATGATGACATCACTTCCGGTCCGGTGACGTCACCGGAAGTGACGCGGACGGCAGCCGGCCTCAGAAATGGCGCGAATTTCGAGCGTTTAAAGGGACCTACCAGTCTACAGCGTCCTGGTGGTTTGTACTCTGCATGTCTCCCTGATACCTTTTCTTGATTTGAGTCAGGATGTCTGCATCAGAACATAATGAGGCTCCTTCTCTGCCGTCCGTAAGTTCTCCAGTGGGGAGAGAGTTTTTTATTATTTATTTGGTTCTAATGGGCTTGTTCTTGCTATTCCAGACTGTTAAGGACTCGCAGAAAAAGCCCAGAAGATCACCTAAATGTATTTAATGTTTTATACGGTTGCCTGATGACCATCCCAAGAAGCTGTGTGGTGATTGCATCTCTAAAAGTGTCCGTGAGGAACAACCGTCCCTCATGAGCGAAATTAGGACCATGATGCAAGAAGAGTTTAAGTCCTCTCTTGCGGCAATCTCAACGCTCCAGAGAGAAAAACTCCTCCTAAGCGCCAGAGATCGATCGATGTGGTATCCTCTGATTCTGACGAATTTAGGGAATCCGCTTCCTCTTGAAAAAATTTTGAAGACGAAGAAAAACTCTCAGAAAAAGAATTCTTAGAGAGCAGAAGAAAATTCTATTTTTCCTCAGAGGAGATGCCCGAGCTTCTAAAGGCTGTCAGGGCCACTATGGGTGTGGAGGAGGTACAGTCCACTCCGTCAGTTCAGGACGAAATGTTCGGGGGACTAAGGGTTAAGAAGTCTAAAGTTTTCCCCATTAATGAGAATATTAAGGGTATGATTTTAGACGAATGGGCAGATCCTGAAAAACGATTGGGGATTGCTAGATCCTTCCAAAATCGTCTCCGATTTGATGAAGACGAAGCCAGGATCTTTAATACCATTCCAAAAATTGATGCCCAGGTGGCTAGGGTCAATAAGAAAACTAGTCTTCCGTTTGAAGATGCCTCACAACTCAAAGACCCCATGGATAGGAAGGCAGATGGGTTACTGAGAAGGTCCTGGGAGGCGGCAATGTATTCATTAAAATCCAACATAGCGGCCACTTCTGTAGCAAGATCTATGTTTATCTGGCTCACTGAATTGGAGAATAGGGCTTCCAATGATCCCTCGTCTGAGGAAGTCTTGGGTGCTATTCCCCTATTAAAATCGGCCACCGCTTTCCTAGCGGACGCCACCGCTGAGTCGGTGCGGTTTGCAGCCAAGGACGCAGGGTTGTCCAATGCAGCTCGTCGCGCCCTTTGGGTCAAATGCTGGACAGGGGATAAAGTTTCTAAGGCTAAGCTATGTGCCATCCCATTTTCTGGTGAACACATATTTGGGCCAGAATTAGACAAAATCTTAGAGAGGGCTTCTGATAAGAAAAAGGGGTTCCCAGAAGAAAGGGTGTATAAAAGAAAATATCCCTTTCGTGCCCCTTCCTATCAAAACAAGCAGTATAGCGGTAAAGGCAAATCCGGGCGGTTCAGTTACCCCAAAGGAGGAAAGGGCAGGGGTACCCCCTCTCAAAAAGGAACCGCCAATCAGTGACGCCAGGGTAGGGGGGAGGTTGAAGATGTTCTTTCCCTGTTGGGAGAGGATATCCTCGAACCCCTGGGCCCTGAGAATTGTACAAACGGGTTACCGAATCCAATTTTCAGACCCTCCCCCAAGCAGATTTCTCATCACCAAGATTCCGGAGTCAGACCTCTTTCACCCCATTCGTCTAGGCGTCCAGGAACTTCTCTCAAAGGGGACGGTAGTTCAGGTTCCACCATCCGAATGCGGAAGGGGGTTCTACTCGAACCTATTTCTTGTAAAAAAGAAGGAAGGGTCCTTTCGTACCATAATAAATCTAAAAATGTTAAACAAGTACGTTTGTTACCAGAAGTTCAGGATGGAGACCCTAGGTTCGATAGTACCTCTACTTCAGGCCAACTCGGTAATGTGCACGGTCGATCTGACCGACGCATACTATCATATCCCGATTCATCCGAACTCTCAAAAATTTCTGAGATTCGCGATCAAAGACCATACAGGGAAAATTCTCCATTACCAATTCACCTGTCTGCCCTTCGGCATATCCTCCGCCCCCCGCGTATTCACTAAACTAATGATAGAAGTAGTGGCGTTTCTAAGGAAAGAGGGTCTGACAATATTCCCTTACTTAGACGATTTTCTGATTGTAAACGGCACACCGTTACTTCTACAGAAAAATCTATCCTTCTGCCAGACCATGGAGGAGTTGGGTTGGATAATCAATCTGAAAAAGTCGCACTTCGATCCAACATCAAAGATCCAGTTCCTGGGAGTAATCCTAGACTCTCAGGAGCAATTAACCTGCTTACCCTGGGGGAAGATACGGGAAATAAAAAAGAGAATCTCCGTATTCAATTCAAGAACTTCTTACTCCATCAGAGACTCGATGAGTCTGTTGGGGAATCTGACAGCATGCATCACGTCAGTCCTGTGGTGTCAGATTCATTTCCGAACACTACAGATGTGGATTCTCAAAACATGGGACAGGAAGGAGTCTTCCCTGGATCAGAAGAAGCTCATTCCTTCAAAGGTGAAGGTTTCCCTTCTATGGTGGAAAGACAGGACCAATATCTCCAGAGGAGTATCATGGTCAAAACACCCTTACATTCAAATTACCACAGACGCAAGTCAAGTAGGTTGGGGAGCGAGAGTTGGAGATGCCTACTACCAAGGGGTACGGCCCAGAGCGATCAGTCTCCAGTCCTCAAATTTCCAGGAGTTGATGGCAGTCTGGAAAACTTTAAAAAGAGCCGAAGTATACCTTCAGAATCAGCACATAAGAGTTCTGTCAGACAATACCACGGTAATAAGATACTTGAACCACCAGGGCGGTACGGGTTCACACAGTCTAATGCAGCTGACAACCGAGATCTTTACCTGGGCAGAAAAGAAGGTTCAATCCATCTCTGCAGTCCACCTAAAGGGCTCATTAAATGTCGAGGCGGATTACCTCAGCAGGAAGAAGTTGGACCAATCGGAATGGTCCTTAAACGAGGAGATCTTTCTAATGGTAACAAACAGATGGGGCAGACCAATTTTGGATCTTTTTGCCACACGCAAGAACTCAAAGACTCTGAGATTTTGCTCTCTAAACCCGAGGGACAGGCCAGCGGTTCTGGACGCGTTCTCCTGCAAGTGGAACCAGGGTCTGTGTTATGCTTTTCCTCCTCTTCCTCTCATCTGCAGAGTCATTCAAAAGGTGATTCAAGACAGGGCCTCAGTCATTCTGATTACCCCATACTGGCCCAAGAAGAGTTGGTTTCCAATTCTACACAGCCTCTCCTTAGAGGTTCCCTGGATCCTTCCAAAGAGGAAGGACCTTCTTCATCAAGGCCCGATTCTTCATCCAGACCCGAACTTTCTCAACCTTACTGCCTGGATCCTGAATCCGCGATCCTGAAACAGCAGGGTTTGTCAGACAAAGTAATTTCCACCCTCAAACAGTCTAGGAAGAAGGTTACTTTTGCAATCTACTTGAAGATCTGGAAACGCTTCTGTTCGTGGTCAAGCCTAACATCGCCAAATGGGTCACCACCAAATATCCAACTAATTCTAGATTTTTTTGCAACGTGGATTTGACATGGGACTGAGACCCTCTACACTAAAAGTTCAAATATCAGCCCTCAGCTGTTTCTATGACACAGACCTAGCATGCCACAGGTGGATCAGACGCTTTATAAAAGCAACAACAAGACTGCGCCCAACTCTGAGGTTTCACGTCCCCACCTGGGATTTAAATATTGTCCTTAAGGGACTATCCCAATCACCATATGAACCATTGACAGATTGTTCTTTAAAGCTTAAGACTTACAAGACCGCTTTTTTGGTAGCTATTGCCTCAGCTAGGAGAATTAGCGAACTTCAGGCCCTATCTGTCAGGGAACCCTACCTTCAGGTCCTAGACGATAGAGTTGTTCTAAAACTAGATCCATGTTTTCTCCCTAAGGTAGTCTCCAAATTTCATAAAGATCAGGAGATCACCCTACCTTCTCTACCCAGCAATACTTCCAGTGAACAGAAGGTCATCCCTCATTCGCTGGACGTTAGACGTGCTGTTCTTGACTACTTAAGTTCCACTAAGGGTTTTAGGAAATCAGATTGTCTATTCATCCAATTCGGAGGAAAGAACAAGGGACAGAAGGTCTCCAAATCATCGATTGCTAGATGGATTAAAGCTACAATTGCTTCCTGCTATTCTTTACAAAATGTAGTTTGTCCTGATAAGATTAAAGGCCACTCAACTAGGGCTATGTCCTCTTCACAAGCTGAAAGGGCAGGTGTCTCCCTTGAGGAGATTTGTAAGGCAGCTACTTGGTCCAGTATCCATACTTTTGCCAAGCATTACAGGCTGGATCTGTTTAGGAAAATAGATATGTCTTTTGGACAAAAAGTCCTTCAGTCTGTTTCCCCCCCTTAAGAGTGATATTTTTTATATCTCCTTGTGGGGCCGTCGTGGTGATGATATGGAAAGCCGGAATTAGACTTACCGGTAATTCATTTTCCATGAGATCACCACGACGGCCCCCCTTTTTTCCCTCCCTTGGGGGTTGATATGAAGTAATATCTTCTCCTACTTATGTTTCTTCACGTGTGTACCCACCACCTTTTTACTCTGGTATTTTGGAAGCACTGGTGTTTGGTGGTGGGAGGGGGGTATTTAAACCTTCCTCTGCTTCCTGCCCCTACAGAGGTCAGGGGTCAATCTCCTTGTGGGGCCGTCGTGGTGATCTCATGGAAAATGAATTACCGGTAAGTCTAATTCCGGCTTTTGTAAAATGCAAACGTTAGATTGTTATGAGGTTAGAAATGTGTATCTAACTTCACAGATAATGGATTTCATGCCAAATGAAAAAAATATATATACATTTTTGTAAAATGCATGGGATATTGTTTATAGGCATATTAAAAAGTCTACAGTCTCTCAAGCACATATGTGGATCCTTCTTAAAATAATACATCTTATACTAATAAAAGCCCTGTGTCCCTGCCGTCCGTGCATGTGTGCCGAATACTCAAGTGCGCATGCGCGGCGCACAGAGCATTCGGCACACACTACATGGGCGGCATCCTATTGTAATGGCAGCGGGGCCCGGTGCACTCACTATATTACATCGGGCCCCGCTCAGAGAAGAAATACTATGAATAACTGTACTAATAATAACCCTGGGAACGCCTCTATGTTAGAATATACTATCGGATCTGAGTTAGATGGTGAAAACTCAGATCCGACAGTATATTCTAACACAGAGGCGTTCCCATAGTGATGGGGACGCTTCAAGTTAGAATATACTGAGATGTCTGTATATACCGGCTCCCTGCTGCCTGGCAGCACCCGATCTCTTACAGGGTGCTGTGATCCCCACAATTAACCCCTCAGGTGCCATCGCTGGCAGGCTGTAGATGCGAATTAAATCGCATCAAAGAGCTATATCACAGCGTCTGATATAGCTGCTACCTGGTCCTCTGGTGGTCCCATTTGCTGGGATCGACCACCAGAGGACCAGGTAACTATGTAAAGTTGCACCAAACACTACACTAACCCCACCCCCCCTCACCTATTAACCCCTTGATCACCCC
Organism: Bufotes viridis; assembly: GCA_033119425.1. NCBI lineage: Eukaryota > Metazoa > Chordata > Amphibia > Anura > Bufonidae > Bufotes > Bufotes viridis. Next base: position 361,466,072 of record CM065589.1, on the reverse strand, counting down.
ATCTAGACCCCCTGATCACCCCCCTGTCATTGATCACACCCCTTGTAAGGCTCCATTCAGACGTCCATATGTGTTTTGCGGATCCGTGGATTCGCGGATCCGCAGATCCTCAAAACACGGACACCGGCAATGTGCTTTCCGCATTTTGCAGATCCGCACATTGCCAGAACTATATAGAAAATGCTTTTCTTGTCCGCAACTGCGGACAAGAATAGGACATGTTCTATATTTTTGCGGAACGGAAGTGCAGACCCGGAAGCGCGGATCCGTAATTCCAGATCCGAGCGGGACAAAGTCTGTCCCCATAGAAATGAATGGGTCCACAATTCCGTTCCGCAAACAGAATTTCGGACGTGTGAATGGGGCATAAGGGTCCCTTATCACCGCCAGTTAGTTAGCTACTTGTTAGGTAGCTAGCGCCCACCGCACCGCAGTCACTGATTTTGGCAGAGATTTTTTCATCCACATTGATCGATGCGAATGAAAAAATCTGTGCCGTACCTTTTTTTTTCAGCCCAGCGGCTGAATGGAAAAAAAAATATCTCATTACCTGTCTGCCCAATATAAGGAGAATCGCAGAAACTCCTAATGCTGGCCATACGTGTAATGATTGCGGAGACCCTCAAATGCCAGGGCAGTATAAATACTCCACATGTGACCCCATTTTAGAAAGAAGACACCCCAAGGTATTCCGTGAGGGGTATGGCGAGTTCATGTAAAATTTTATTTTTTGTCACAAGTTAGTGGAATATGAGACTTTGTAAAAAAAAAAATAAAAAAAAAATATATATCAATTTCCGCTAACTTGTGCCAAAAAATAAAAATTCTGTGAACTCGCCATGCGCCTCACCGAATACCTTGGGGTGTCTTCTTTCCAAAATGGGGTCACATGTGGGGTATTTATACTGACCTGGCATTTTAGGGGCCCTAAAGCGTGAGAATCCAAATGCGTAAAAATGCCCTGTGAAATCCTAAAGGTACTCATTGGTTTTAGGGCCCCTTTGCGCACCCAGGCTGCAAACAAGTGTCACACATGTGGTATCGTCGTACTCAGGAGAAGTAGGGCAATGTGTTTTGGGGTGTATTTTTACATATACCCATGTTGGGTGAGAGAAATATCTCTGTAAATGACAACTTTTTAAATTTTTTATTCAAAGTTGTCAATTTACAGAGATATTTCTCTCACCCAGCATGGGTATATGTAAAAATACACCCCAAACACATTGCCCTACTTCTCCTGAGTACGGCGATACCACATGAGTCACACTCTTTGCAGCCAAGATGTGCAAAGGGCCCAAATTCTAATGAGTACCTTTTAGGAGGAGCATTTTTACGCATTTTTCTTCTCACGCTTTAGGGCCCCTAAAATGCCAGGGCAGTATTAATACTCACATGTGACCCCATTTTGGAAAGAAGACACCCCAAGGTATTCGCTGAGGGGCATAATGAGTCCATGAAAAATTAAACTTTTTGTCAAAAGTTAGCGGAAAGGGAGACTTTGTGAGAAAAAACAATAAAAAATCAATTTCCACTAACTTGTGCCAAAAAAAAAAATCTATGAACTCGCCATGCCCCTCATGGATTACCTTGGGGTGTCTTCTTTCCAAAATGAGGTCACATGTGGGGTATTTATACTGCCCTGGAATTTTAGGGGCCCTAAAGCGTGAGAAGAAAAATGCCCTCCTAAAAGGTACTCATTAGAATTTGGGCCCCTTTGCGCATCTTGGCTGCAAAAGTGTGTCACTCATGTGGTATCGCCGTACTCAGGAGAAGTAGGGCAATGTGTTTTGGGGTATATTTTTACATATACCCATGCTGGGTGAGAGAAATATCTCTGTAAATTGACAACTTTGTATAAAAATTTTTAAAAGTTGTCATTTACAGAGATATTTTTCACACAATGTATGGGTATATATATAAAAATACACCCCAAAACACATTGCCCTACTTCTCCTGAGTACGACGATACCACATGTGTGACACTTGTTTGCAGCCTGGGTGCGCAAAGGGGCCCTAAAACCAATGAGTACCTTTAGGATTTCACAGGGCATTTTTACGCATTTGGATTCTCACGCTTTAGGGCCCCTAAAATGCCAGGTCAGTATAAATACCCCACATATATACCCATACATTGTGTGAAAAATATCTCTGTAAATGACAACTTTTAAAAATTTTTATACAAAGTTGACAATTTACAGAGATATTTCTCTCACCCAACATGGGTATATGTAAAAATACACCCCAAAACACATTGCCCTACTTCTCCTGAGTACGGCGATACCACATAAGTGACACTTTTTGCAGCCTGGGTGCGCAAAGGGCCCAAATTCCAACGAGTACCTTTAGCTTTTACATGGCGGCTCACAATTTAGCCCCGCCCAAAATGCCAGAACAGTAAACACACCCCACAAATGACCCCATTTCGGAAAGTAGACACCCCAAGGTATTCACTGAGGGACATAGTGAGTCCGTCTGAGATTTTTTTTTTTTTTTTTGCCAGAAGTTAGCAGAAATTGAAACTTTTTTTTTTTTTTCTCAGAAAGTGTCATTTTCCGCTAACTTGTGAAAAAATGAAATGATACATGAACTCACCATGCCCCTCCGCGAATACTTTGGGGTGTCTTCTTTCTAAAATGGTGTCATTTGGGGGTATTTATACTATCCTGACATTCTAGCACCTGAAGAAACATGACAGGTGCTCAGAAAGTCAGAGCTGCTTCAAAATGCCGAAATTCACTTTTTTGCACCATAGTTTGTAAACGCTATAACTTTTACCCAAACCAATAAATATTCACTTATTGGACTTTTTTTTTTTTATCAAAGACATGTAGAACAATAAATTTAGAGAAAAATTTATATAGAAATGTAGTTTTTTAAAAAAAAATTTACAACAGAAAGTGAAAAATGTCATTTTTTTGCAAAAATGTCGTTAAATTTGTATTAATGGCAAAAAAAGTAAAAATGTCAGCAACAATGAAATACCACCAAATGAAAGCTCTATTAGTGAGAAGAAGAAGAGGTAAAATTCATTTGGGTGGTAAGTTGTATGACGGAGCAATAAACGGTTAAAGTAGTGTAGTGCGGAATTGTAAAAAGTGGCCTGGTCATTAAGGGTGTTTAAGCTAGGGGGGTTGAAGCGGTTAACCTGTGGCCACTGCCACCAATGATTTTAATACGGGGGGGGAGGGGAGGCCGCACACTGGCCACCAATGATTTTAATGGGGGGAGGGGAAAGGGGAGGTCGCACACTGGCCACCAATGATTTTAATTTGGGGGGAGGGGAGGTTGCACACTGGCCACCAATAAATTTAATAGGTTGGAAGGAAGGGGAGGCCGCACACTGGCCACCAATGATTTTAATTGGGGGGGAGGGGAGGCCGCACACTGGCCAGCAATGATTTTAATGGGGCGGGGGGGAGGTCGTACTGGCCATCAATGATTTTATTACTGGGGAGGGAGGGGGGTCTGGCCCCCTGCTGCCTGGCAGCATCTGATCCCTTACAGGGGGTTATTTGTGCGGTCACAGCCCCCTGTAAGAGATCAGATGCTGCCCGGCAGCAGGCGGCCGGTCTGTACACACATCTCAGTATATTCTAACTTGAAGCGTCCCCATGACTGTGGGAATGCCTCTGTGTTACTGATACTGAATACTCAGATACTGTCGGATCTGAGTTTTCACGATAATAAAGTGAAGTATGGGTCCCTATTGACTTCAATGGGGTTCAGGTACAGGTCCAAGTTCAGATCAAGTTCGGGTCCCGAACTCGAACTTTTTTTAAAGTTCCACTGAACTCCCCGAACCCGAACATCTAGGTGTTCACTCAACTCTAATCGTTATTATTAGTACAGTTATTCATAGTATTTCTACTCTGAGCGGGGCCTGGTGCAATACAGTGAGTGCGTCGGGCCCCGCTGCCATTACATTCACAATAAACATTGACATCGTTAAGGGGGAATCTGTGGATGAAACATAGAATACGATGCTATGTGTCATCTACAGATACTCCCATAATAGTGTCAGCCACAGACCCCCCCCATAACAGTGTCAGCCACAGACCCCCCCCATAACAGTGTCAGCCACAGACCCCCCCCATAACAGTGTCAGCCACAGACCCCCCAATAAAACAGTGTCAGCAACAGACCCCAATAAAACAGTGTCAGCAACAGACCCCAATAAAACAGTGTCAGCAACAGACCCCAATAAAACAGTGTCAGCAACAGACCCCAATAAAACAGTGTCAGCAACAGACCCCAATAAAACAGTGTCAGCAACAGACCCCAATAACAGTGTCAGCAACAGACCCCAATAACAGTGTCAGCAACAGACCCCAATAACAGTGTCAGCAACAGACCCCAATAACAGTGTCAGCAACAGACCCCAATAACCGTGTCAGCAACAGACCCCAATAACAGTGTCAGCAACAGACCCCAATAACAGTGTCAGCCACTTACCCCCCATAACAGTGTCAGCCACTTACCCCCCATAACAGTGTCAGCCACTTACCCCCCATAACAGTGTCAGCCACTTACCCCCCATAACAGTGTCAGCCACTTACCCCCCATAACAGTGTCAGCCGCTGACCCCCCATAACAGTGTCAGCCACTGACCCCCCATAACAGTGTCAGCCACTGACCCCCCATAACAGTGTCAGCCACTGACCCCCCATAACAGTGTCAGCCACTGACCCCCCATAACAGTGTCAGCCACTGACCCCCATAACAGTGTCAGCCACTGACCCCCATAACAGTGTCAGCCACTGACCCCCATAACAGTGTCAGCCACTGACCCCCATAACAGTGTCAGCCACTGACCCCCATAACAGTGTCAGCCACTGACCCCCCATAACAGTGTCAGCCGCTGACCCCCCATAACAGTGTCAGCCGCAGATCCCCCATAACAGTGTCAGCCGCAGATCCCCCATAACAGTGTCAGCCGCAGATCCCCCATAACAGTGTCAGCCGCAGATCCCCCATAACAGTGTCAGCCGCAGATCCCCCATAACAGTGTCAGCCGCAGATCCCCCATAACAGTGTCAGCCGCAGATCCCCCATAACAGTGTCAGCCGCAGATCCCCCATAACAGTGTCAGCCGCAGATCCCCTATAACAGTGTCATCCGCAGATCCCCTATAACAGTGTCATCCGCAGATCCCCTATAACAGTGTCATCCGCAGACCCCCCCATAACAGTGACAGCCACAGACCCCCCCCATAACAGTGTCAGAACTAATGTTCTAGCGCCCGTTATTGTAACGGGCCTAATGTCTAGTTGTTTATATTACACACCGTTATTAATATCACTATCTGTAAAGATAACGTACAGAAATGTCATAAATGTCACATGGATAAGGGAGACTATAAACATCTATTATGGGAATGTCGAGTTATTGGGGAATATTGGCTTAAAGTATTTGGGAAAATACATAAAAGCTCCCCCTTAAAATATGATGCCTGTATTGAATATGTGAACCTAAGCAATCTCCCGGAAACTAATAAACAAAAAAAGGAGCAATTAACCTGGTTTAGGGGGATTGCCCTGGCTAAAGCCTCTTTCACACTTGCGTTGTGTGGATCCGGCATGCACTTCCATCGCCGGAAATGCCCTCCGGATCCGTCACAACGCAAGACAACTGAAAGCATTTGAAGACTGATCAGTCTTCAAAATGCTTTCAGTGTTACTATGGCAGCCAGGACGCTACTAAAGTCCTGGTTGCCATAGTAAGTAGTGGGGAGCCAGGGGAGCAGATACTTAGTCTGTTCAGCTCCCGGGGCGCTCCAGAATGACGTCAGAGCGCCCCACGCGCATGGATCATGTGATCCATGCTCATGGGGCGCTCTGACGTCATTGTGGAGCACCCCGGGACTCGGGAGCTGCACGGACAGTAAGTAGACTTCTCCCCTGCCTCCCCACTACACTTTACCATGGCAGCTGGGACTTTAGCTTCCTGGCTGCCATGGTAACCATTCACAAAAGCTAAACGTCGGATCCGGCGATGTGCCGAAACGACGTTTAGCTTAAAGCCGGATCCAAATTAATGCTTTTCAATGGGCATTAATTCCAGATCCATCCTTGCGGCATGCCTTCAGGATTTTTGGGGGAAGGACTGGGGTTTAACCCCTTAAGGACGAAGGGCGTACATGTACGCCCTTCGTCCGCACTTTAAAGATGGCGCCCGGAGCGGGCGCATGAGCTGCGGGTAAACGCTTGATTCATCAAGCTGACACCCGCAGCTCATGTCCGCGACCGGCAGCGATGCCGATCGCGGACATTTAACCCCTCAGATGCCGTGGTCAATCCTGAGCACGGCATCTGATCGCGCTAAAACCTAAAGTTTCACTTTCGGTTTTTGCTCCGGCTCCCCTGATGGCCTCAAGGGGGAGCCGGAGCATGCATGTAGTACCCTAGGTTTCTGTGAATGAAACCTAGGTTACTACACAGGATTCCTATGGAGCCTATGACTGTAATAGGCTCCATAGGAAATATGCATTTTCTCATATATTCCAATGCTATTGCATTGGAATATATGAGAATAACAATCTGATGATTGCATCTTATAGTTCCCTATGGGAACTATAAGAAAGTGGTAAAAAAAAAAAAGTTTAAAAATAAAAATTAATTAAAAAAATAAAAAATTCAAATCACCCCCTTTCCCCAAAATGAAAATAAAATAAATAAAAAATAAAAAATTACACATAATGGGTGTCGCAATGTGCAAAACGCCCATACTATAATAATAATAAAAATATTCACCATACGGTAAACATAAAAACGAAAGAAAGCGTCCAAATGGCTAATTCGCCATTTTTGGACACTTCATTTCCTAAAAAAATGAATAAAAAGTGATCAAAACATCATACGCACTCCCATAATGGTATCAATTAAAAGTTCAGATTGCCCGCAAAAAATGAGCCCCTACACTGCTCCGTACGCATAATTACAAAAAGTTATAGGGGTCAAAACATGGCGACAAAAAATAAAATAAAAAAATTCCCACTTTTAATTTTTTTCACTATCAAAACGCAAAGAAAAACTATACATATTAGGTATTGCCGTATTCGTACTGACCTGAAGAATAAAATTAACCAGTCAGTTTTATCGCAAATCGAACGTTGTAATTTAAAAACCCGTAAAACTGTGGTGAAATTGCTTTTTTTTTGCAGTTTCACCCCATTTGTAATTTTTTTCCCGTTTCCCTCACATGCAAAAATAAATGGTAGCGTTAAAAAGTACAACTTGTCCCGCAAAAAATAAGCCGTCATATGGCTATGTGAGCGTAAATATAAAAATGTTATGGCTTTTGGAAGGCAGGGAGCGCAAAACAAAAACGCAAAAATCCCAAAACCCCCGGTCCTTAAGGGGTTAAAGATTAAAAAAAAAAATGTGATTGTTTTAAAATGCAGCGATATAATGGTGCAATGTGTTTCTAAGTATTTTGTATACTTTGACTTTTTTTTGGAAAAAATAAAAGGTTAAAAAAAAATACTTTTGTAAAATGCAGATCATAGTAATTTTCTTTCATCTGTCTAGGGCGCTACACCGAAGGATGGGCCTAGTGCAGGATGCACAATTGTTACTGCGCTGCTTTCACTTGCTTTGGGACGTCCAGCTCGTCAAAATGTGGCGATGACTGGAGAGGTGTCACTAACGGGGAAAATCCTGCCTGTAGGTGGTATCAAAGAAAAAACAATAGCTGTAAGTATGCAGACATCCATTAGTTCTTCACTATTTACTGCATTTTTACCATATAGCCTAGAGAAGCTTCATGCTTAAAATTATGTCAGTGGTTTTATTGTGTTGTACGATACTTCTTCACAATAGTTATTGGCTGAATGAGGATATCTTCTCCAAATTCCATATGAGCATGCTTATTTACTGCTGAGATAAGCTACTGTCAGTATACTGTATTTTTAATGCTGAACTAGGTTTTCCCCAATGAAACATACAGCTATAAGAGGGACACTGTGTGTCCTCTGTGCACTTGAGAATAGGGATACACAACCCATGGCCTGCTACCATCTGGGCAAATACATGTAAACAGAATTTTAATTTCCTCTTTCCCATGCTGAGAACTGCTGGCTAAAGAGCGGGATATGTTTTGTGTTCCATGTCTGTGTAAGGGAGAAGGCTTCAAGTGACAACCGGGAGAACTTTTACAACCTGTTATACAGTAACATCAAAGGTGTGATACATGAACTTCTGTTATTCCCCTTCGTCACCAATCTAAGAACATTTAACACCTTAAGGACGTACCGGGACGTCATGGTTCCAGAGTCCTTAAGGACCAATGACGTACCTGTACGTCATGAGTATTTCCGATCACTGCTGCTCAGCCGGCAGTGATCAGAACAAGGTACCTGCTGAAATCGTTGAGCAGGTACCTTTTTACAATGCCCAGGGGGGTCCTGTGACCACAACTATTGTATTCTTCCCTGGTGTCTAGTGGTCTTAGCAAAGTGTCAGCACATTGCTGACACTTTGCTAAAAAAAAAACTGCTGACATCTGTGCTGCAGATGTCAGCAGTTTTAACCCCTTCCATGCCCCGGTCTGTACGGACTGCTGTATGGAAGGGGTTAACAGGGAGGAGCTCCCTCCCTCTCCCATCGGGCGCTGCTGTGCCTTTGCAGCCCCCCGACAGGATGGGATCGCAGAGGGAGGGAGCCCTCCCCTCTCCCTCCCCATCACCCGCTGCTGTGTTCTGGCAGCAGGTGATGGTTACCATGGCAGCAGGACTCTTTCAGAAGCGTCCTGCTCTCCATGGTCCTTAAAATCTAAGCACTATGGGACTACAACATTGCAGCGTCTGATCCCTGTTTCAATACAACACAATACATCTTTATTGTGCAGTATTTAAATTTCAGTGTCTTACAGTGTAAGAATCTTATAGTTGCCTAGGAGACCCAGCCCTGGGGCTGGATCTCCTGGGCTTTCATACCTGCCGTGCCCCAAGGCCTTTGAAAGGCTTGGGGCTGCCATGGCAATCATTGGGTCCCCGTCACCTCAGTGCGGGGACCTGATGGATGAGGAGAGGGAGCGCGAACCTCCCATATGCCGTGGTCAGGGCTTACCGCAGCATATGAGGGATTAATCCACTGGCATCGACGTTATCACTGATGCTGGTGGATGCAGCAGGGGTCCGGCTGTCAGTAACAGCTGGACCCCTGCCGCTGATCACTGCACCATACATGGGGCAGGGGAAGGCCCGCAGGACGAGAATTCCTGTCCTGGGGCGCAAATTAACGGCCGTTTAGGACAAACATTCTCATCCTGGGTCCTTAACCCCCTAAGGACCCTTGCCGTACATGTATGTCACAGCTGGACGTGACTTAGGCCTCATGCACACGGCCGTTGTTGGGGTCCGCGTCCGAGCCGCATATTTTGCGGCTCGGGCGCGGACCCATTCCCTTCAATGGGGCTGCAAAAGATGTGGACAACACTCCGTGTGCTGTCCGAATCCGTTGCTCCGTTCTGTGCCCCTGCAAAAAAAATAGAGCATGTCCTATTCTTGTCTGTTTTGCGGACAAGAATAGGCATTTCTATAATGGGCCGCGTTCCGTTCCACAAATTGCGGAACGGAACGTGGAGCAGCTTCCGTGTTTTGCGGATCCACGGTTTGCGGACCGCAAAACACCAACGGTCGTGTGCATGTAGCCTTAACCTCTTAAGGACACAGGGCGTACATGTACGCCCTGTGTCCGCACTTTAAAGATGGCGCCCGCTCCTCCACGGAGCGGGCGCATGAGCTGCGGGTAAATGCTTGATTCATCAAGCTGACTACCGCAGCTCATGTCCGTGACCGGCAGCGATGCCGATCGCGGACATTTAACCCCTCAGATGCCGTGGTCAATCCTGACCACGGCATCTGATCGCGCAAAGATGACGCAAAGTTTCACTTTCGGTTTGTGCTCCGGCTCCCCTGATGGCCACAAGGGGGAGCCGGAGCATGCATGTAGTAGCCTAGGTTTCTGTGAATGAAACCTAGGTTACTACATAGTATTCCTATGGAGCCTATGACTGTAATAGGCTCCATAGGAAATATGCGATTTTCTCATATATTCCAATGCTATTTATAAAAAAAAAAAAAAAAGTTTAAAAAATAAAATAAAAAAATATAAAAATTCAAATCACCCCCCTTTCCCCAAAATGAAAATAAAATAAATAAAAAAATTACACATAATGGGTGTCGCAATGTGCGAAAACGCCCATACTATAATAATATTAAAAAATATTCACCATACGGTAAACATAAAAACGAAAAGAAAGCGTCCAAATGGCTAATTCGCCATTTTTGGACGCTTCATTTCCTAAAAAAAAAATGAATAAAAATTGATCAAAACATCATACGCACCCCATAATGGTATCAATTAAAAGTTCAGATTGCCCCGCAAAAAATGAGCCCCTACACTGCTCCGTACGCATAATTACAAAAAAGTTATAGGAGTCAAAACATGGCGACAAAAAAATAAAATTAAAAAAATTCCCACTTTTAATTTTTTTTTTACTATCAAAACGCAAGAAAAACTATACATATTAGGTATTGCCGGATTCGTACTGACCTGAAGAATAAAATTAACCAGTCAGTTTTATCGCAAATCGAACGTTGTAATTTAAAAACCCGTAAAACTGTGGTGAAATTGCTTTTTTTTTGCAATTTCACCCCATTTGGAATTTTTTTCCCGCTTCCCACTACACCGTATGCATTATTAAATGATGGCGTTGGAAAGTACAACTTGTCCCGCAAAAAACAAGCCCTCATATGGCCATGTGAACGGAAAAATAAAAAAGTTATGGCTCTTGGAAGGCAGGGAGCGCAAAACGAAAACGCAAAAATGAAAAAACCCTGTGTCCTTAAGGGGTTAAGGACCAGTGACGTACATGTACGGCAGTCACGGACAGCGGAGTCCCTGCTGCATATGTCGGCGTATTAACCCCTTGTATGCTGCAGTCAAAGCTGACCATGACATGCAGAGCGTTTGCGGAGGGTACGGGTGCCCTCCGCATCTCCATCTGATTCCCATGCTGCAGTGACGGGGACCCGATGGCAGAGAAGGCAAGCCCAATGCCTTCCATAGGCATCGTCGGGGCTTGCCTCCTATGGAACCCTGTGAGATCCAGCCCTTAGGCTGGGTCTCACAGGCAGGTTGTCATCATAAAAGCTGACCACCAATGCATTACAATACAGGTTGCATTGTAATGCGTTGCAGAGGGGATCAGACCCCAGAAGTTCAAGTCCCATAGTGGGACAAAAAAAAGTACAAAAAAAGTACTTGAAATAAGTTTCAAGTGTAAAAAAGGAAATAAAAAATTTCCCAAAATAAGGGTACTTTCACACTAGAATCCAGCAGGCAGTTATGTTGCTAGGACTGCCTGCCGGATCCGGAAATCCGGTAGCAAACGGATATCATTTGTTTCTGGATGCGGATCCGGCTGACAAATGGATTGCAATACTGGATCCGGCTCTCCGATGTCATCTGGAAAATGGATTTCGTTCCATTCAGAATGCATTGGGATAAAACATGTGTTTTTTTTCCCGTATTGAGCCCCTAGGACGGAACTCAATACCGGAAAACGTTAACATTAGTGTAAAAGTACCCTATAAAAAAAAAAAAAGGACATAATGGGTATCGCCATTTTTTGTCACCTTACATGACAAAAAGTGTAAGACCAAGCAATCAAAAAGTCATATGCACAACAAAATAGTATCAATCAAACCATCACCTCATCCCGGAAAAAATTAGCCCCAACATAAAACAATCGGGCAAAAATTAAAAAAAAAATATGGCGCTCAGAATATGGAGATACTAAAACATGATTATTTTTTTTTTGTTTCAAAAATGCATTTGTGTAAAACTTAAATAAATAAAAAAAGTAGACATGTTAGGTATTGCCGCGTCCATAACAACCTGTTGTATAACAATATCACATGACCTAACCCCTCAGGTGAACACCGTAAAAAAAAAAAGCCATTTTTGGTCACCTACATCACAAATGCCAAGTGATCAAAAAGTCATATGCACCCTAAAATAGTACCAATCAAACCGTCATCTCATTAAAAAAAACATAAGACATAAGTCGTCCAAAATAAATAAACTATGGCTTTCAGAATATGGAAACACAAAAAAATCTTTTTCTCTAAAAAAGGTTTATTATGTAAAACTGAAACAAACAACAAAAAAGGAGTCATATTTGGTATTGTCGCGTCCATAACAACCTGCTCTAAAAAAAAAAGCACATGATCTAACCTTTCAGATGAACATTGTAGAAAACAAAAAAAAAAAAACGGTGTCAAAACAGCTATTTTTTGTTTCCCCACCTCACAAAAAGTGTAATATAGAGCAACCAAAAATCATATGTACCCTAAAATGGTACCAACAAAACTGCCACCTTATCCTGTTTTTTCCAAAATGGAGTCATTTTTTTGGAGTTTCTACTCTAGGGGTGCATTAGGGGTTCTTCAAATGTGACATGTCAACCTAAAATTATCTCAGTGAAATCTGCCCTCCAAAAACCATATGGCGCTCCTTTCCTTCTGCGCCCTGCCTTGTGCCCGTACAGTAGTTTATGACCACAAATGGGGGGTTTCTGTAAACAACTTAATCAGAGTAATAAATATTGAGTTTTGTTTGGCTGTTAACCCTTGCTTTGTTAGTGGAAAAAAAGGACATTCTAAAATTCCATCTACATTTTCCTTTAATTCTTGTGGAACACCTAAAGGGTTAACAACGTTTGTAAAATCTGTTTAAAATACCTTGAGGGGTGTAGTTTATAACATGGGGTCATTTATGGGTGGCTTCTATTATGTAAGCCCCACAAAGTGACTTCAGACCGGAACTGGTCTTAAAAAATAGAAATTTGGAAATTTTCTTAAAAATTTAAATATTTGCTTCTAAACTTCTAAGCCCTCTAACGTCCCAAAAAAGAAAATGTAATTTACAAAATGATCTAAACATAAAGGGAAATGTAAAGTGATAACTATTTTAGGAGGTATCACTATCTGTTTTAAAAGCAGAGAAATAGAAATTTTGAAAATTGCAAATCTTCAAAATTTTTGGGAAATGTATTTTTTTATAAATAAAAATGAAATATTTAGACTCAAATTTACCACTGTTATGAAGTACAATATGTGACAAGAAAACAATCTCAGAATGGCTTGGATAAGTAAAAGCATTTTAAAGTTATCACCACATAAAGTGACACATGTCAGATATGCAAAAGGTGGCCTGGTCCTTACGGTGAAAAATGTCAGGGTCCTGAAGGCGTTAAGCGGTTAAAAGGGTTTCCTGAGATTTTAATAATGATGACCTATCCTCTGGATAGATCATCAGTATCTGATCGGTGAGGTGACGACACGTTCATTGGTCCTGTGGCCTAGGCACCGTTCAGCCCCATAGAAGTGAATGTACGGCGCAATGGGAAGTGAGCTGAGACAGTAACATGCTGCTGTCCTGCATCCTTACACACAGAACCTGTCTTATCTTTTACAAACCCCAATCTGTGCAGCAAAACAATGATTCACTACTATACATTAGCCCACAAGCATGTTAGCCAGTAGTCATATGATCTGGGCTTTTGACTCCCCTAAAACGTGACCATCCCCCACCGACCAGCACTGATGCAGATTTTTTTTTCCAATACAGCTCTACTACAGTTGTGTATAAACCTTAGACCTTTTATCTATATAGATGCATATACAGCTCTGCTACATATATCTTCCCTTCCCCCACTAGCACTGTGGCTGAACTGCCACATATATAGCTCTGCTTCATCTCTCTTCCCTGAACCTCTCTATATTTAGCTCTGCTACATCTGACTTCCACTGCACAATACCAGCACTGTGTTTAAATCACTAAACATACAGCCATGCTACATCTTGCCTCCATCGGCCCGCCATACGCCTCCATCGGCCCCCCCATACGCCTGCATCGCCCCCCCCCCACATGCCTCCATCAGCCCCCCAAACCCCCCCACAAGTCTGCATCAGCCCCAATCCTTCTTGTGTTGGTGGTATAGTGCAGCAGGCACTTACACTGCATCTTCTTCCTCCATCCTGTCAGTGATGCTGGCACTAAGCTCCGCCTCTCCCTGCGCTAAGCTCCGCCCCTCCCACACTCTCCGTGTGCGCTCCTGAGTAAAAGACCAGCTGCCTGGGTAAAAAAACTGTCCAGTCTGCGCGAGCGTGGCCCATAGATGTGGCTGTGGAGCAGTGGCCGTATCTATGGGATCACCAGTGTCAACAATGGGGTAAGAGGGAAGGGGATATCTCTGAATGGGTGAATTTTAGATAATGAAAGCTAATTACAAAAATGATCTAGCGCATCAGGGTAAACTAACTAAATATGATCATGAAGAGGGGAATACCCCTTAAGTTGAAAGCGGCAGATGGAGGTGAGGGTTTGGCTGTGTGGCTTAAAGGACAGGGTGGAATATCATATTATCCCTAGGCAATGGACCTGCAAGACTAGAGAAAGGGTTGTGCGGTTAATTGTAATGGAGAGGACAGGTAGGGGTGGCAGTGACATGGTAGAAAGACAATGAATTCAGTTTTCTCCATTTTGAGTTTTAGGAAGCAGGAGGAGAACAGTGAAGATATAGCCGACAGACATGCTGGGATTCTGGATGGAAAGGAAGTGACATCTGGACCAGTGAGGTAGATTTAAGTGTCACCAGCATAGAGGTAGTATTGGAAACCATGGGACTCTATGAGCTGCCCCAGGCCAAATGTATAAATTGAGAAAAGTAGAGGACCCAGGACAAAGGTCCCTTGGGGGACACCAACAGAGAGGAATCGTGATTAGGAGATGGTGGATGAATGGGAAACCTCAAGGTTCTGTTGGTTAGGTACGAGGAGATCCAGGAGAGGGCCAGGTCTTTGATTCCGAGGGAACAGAGGGTTTGTAACAAGACAGAGTGGTTAACAGTATCAAAGGCAGAGGACACGTCAAGGAGTAGGAGCAGAGACTAATGACATTTAGCTTTGGAAACTAGCAGATCTTTGGCGACTTTGGTTAAGGCAGTTTCAGTGGAATCATTGGGTCTGAAGCTGGATTGCAGCTGATCAAAAAGTAGTGGGATGAGAGGTGGGAGGACAGTTTGAGATGGACATGTTCTAGGAGTTTTGATGCAAATAGGACTAGTGAGATGGGGCGATAGCTGGATAAAGAGGGTTGGTCCAGGGAGGGCTTCTTGAGTGTGGGTTTGACAGTTGCATGTTTAAAAGAGGAAGGGAAGAAACCAGTGATTAGCGATAGGTTGAACAGGTGGGTTAGGGCGGGGATAACTATAGTGGTGAGGTTAGGGATGGGATTGAGGCAAAGAGCACAGGTGGTGAGGTGTGACTTGGAGATTAAGGTGGAAAGCTTTACTTCTTCGACAGTGGTAAAATGGTTTATGTGGGAAGAGCACTGGACAGCTGTGAAGGGGGATAGTGGGAGTTGTTTAAAGCTTTCTTGGATTTAGTGGATTTTATCTATGAAGTATAAGGCAAAGTCTTCAGCTGAGATGAGGGGTGCAGAAGGGGACATCGGGGGCAGAGCATAGAATTAAAGGTATTAAACAGTTGTTTGGGTTTGCGCGAAAGTGATATGAGAGTAGTGAAGTCCTGTTCAGAAAAGGTGAGTGCAGATTTGAGAACAGCTTGTTTGTATGCGGTGAAGAATTCTTTAGAGTGTGTTTTACTCCAGTATCATTCTGCAACTGTTGAAGCTTGTCTGTTTTTTTTTTGATTGGTGAGTGTGCCAGGGTTGCCGATTGATTTACCGGGTTTGGTGTGACTGACTAGGCGACTGTGAATTAAAATAATTATGATCTGAGAGGAGCCGAGGAGAGATTAGATAGCGAGCAGAAGCAGGTGAAGACAAGGTCTAGCGTGTGTCCGTCTCTGTGGGTGGCTATGGAGGCCAATTGTGCGAGTCCAAAGACAGCAGTAACAAATTGGAGGTTAGAGGCAGTTGAGTTGTGTGAGTCAATAGGAATGTTCAAATCCCCAATGATAATGGTGAGGATGTTTACAGAGAGGAATTGTTAAAGCCAGGTATTAAAATGCTCGAAAAAGGAAGTAATAGGGCCTGGTGGATGGTAGAAGATGGCTGTTTGGAAGTTGAATAGAGAGAAGATGCAAAAGGAGTGGACTTCAAAAGAGGTGAAGTTGTGAAAGGGGTGGACATGGTTGAAGGAGCAGTTACCTGATAAGAGACCGACACCACCACCATGTCTGTCTGGGCGGAGAGTGCAGGTAAAGTGAAGTTTTCTGTAGGAGGAGAGGCTGTGTCGGTGGGTGTCAGCTATGTTTTTGTGGGAAAATACAAAGAAAAATGTCTCTGGTTATCTTACGGTAAATCCTCGGCACTGTAAGCCGCAATGAGTGACATGGGTTTCGGTCACTATCAAACGTTCAGTCGAATAAAAGAGACTGCCCTGCCAAAATAATATTTCTTTTTCTTTATTTCACAAACTTCTCTCCTCGGACTCAAAGGAAAAACTGGATTTTCACCAGGTTCATAACGTAGCAAAATCCTCCTCGGGATCTACAAGTGCCTACAGAGTGCATTCCATTTACAGTGTGTATATTCAATACCACTTGTGTTCCCGCAACTTCATAGACCTCAAAAAACACCTTCTCCGGTATCCTTTGATTTTCTTATAGATCCCTGTTTGCTTATAAGCCAGAGAAACGCGGAAGATAGTAAAGCACCTCAGGTGTGCGATTATCAAAATGAGTTTGAGAGAAGTTTGTGAAAGAAAGAAAAAAAAATATTGGCAGCGCAGTCTCTTTTATTTGACTGTATGTTTTTGTGGGGTCGAGGAGTGTGTGTTTCTGGGAAAAGAGGAGGTCTTGGATGTTGGAAAGTAGAGAGAGTTGAGAAGTAGAGAGAGGGATAGCAAGTGATAGTAGGATAAAGCAAGAAGTGGCTGACTATGTTTAGATGAGAAGGTTTGAGCGTTTAGGAAGAGTTCAGCAGAAGTGGTCAGGTGAGAGGCTAGAAGGGTGGGTAAGATAAATAGCTGTTTGCCTAGTTTAGAAATGGTGTGGTAATGGAATAGTCTGAGGGATGTAGAGGTGATAATTGTCAACACAAAAGAAAACATGTTTAGGTGATGTCAAGGACAGAGTAATTATACTCCAGCAGAGTATCTTAAATGCTTGGCAGCATACTTGGTCCATTACCACCATGTTCCAGGATTCCTTCCTGGCTACCAGGTGCTCTCGTTTCACTCTTTGTGGGTCCATGCCTCTGGCTGAGTCTACATATTGGACAGTCTACCTCAGTGGTTCTTTTTTTTTCCTTTAT
The DNA here is from genome assembly GCA_033119425.1 of Bufotes viridis. Taxonomy (NCBI): domain Eukaryota; kingdom Metazoa; phylum Chordata; class Amphibia; order Anura; family Bufonidae; genus Bufotes; species Bufotes viridis. Next base: position 361,448,787 of record CM065589.1, on the reverse strand, counting down.
TACTTTTTTTTATTTTAGTCATCTCAAAAAATACAATTTATAAAGAACCAAAATTGTAAAATCCTCCATCCCAAACCCACCCAACAAGCACCCCCACCCTGCAGAGAAAAAAAGAAAAAAAAAGATACCTAACCATCCCATTCCTTCCAAATATTGCCCCACTTTGCATAGGACCCTCTTTGTCTATACAGGATTCTCTCATAACCTTTCACCTTATTAACTAAGCATAGCCAATTGTTGCAGTCTGGAGCAGAGGGGGAACACCATCTTCTAGATATAAGAAGCCTGGCTAAAAACATCACTTTAATCAACAGTCGGCACTTCATAGGCTGACAGTTAACCTCCGATAAATCCCCCAAAACCCAAACTTTGGGAGATAGAGGAATATCAACATTAAGTCTCTGGACCAAGATTGTTTGAACCGTTCTCCAGTACTTTCTCACTGTCGGGCAATTCCAGAACAGATGTAAATGATCTGCCCTGGGGTCACCACAGCGGGGACAATCAGAGGAGGCTCTCGATCCTCTCCTATGGAGCCATAAAGGTGTCACATATATTTGGTGAATAATATTAAACTGTAACAGTGTGATTCAAATTGTGCGAAACCTGACTCAAATTATCCCCTACGTTCTCCCAATACGGGGAACCCACCTCTGAAAGTAAAACAGACCAGGATCTCTGTCCTGGAGAAAAACATTCCAAAAAGAAATTTTTCATCAAGTGTCTATAACAATGTGATACTTTAACTTTCATGTCACCTTTCTTGCAAATCAAATTGTGTAAAAATTCAGGAGTGTCCACATTAAGTGAGTATAAGAAATACTAAAAAGTGCCGACCTCAACTGGAAATATGCATACCAAGCCACCTCACCTAAGTTTTCTTTTTGTTTTAGCTCTATAAGAGACAGTATTTGTCCACCTTTAACCACTTGGTTCAGATACTGAATATTTCTCATCCTCCAATATTGCCAACAGCTTGGATCGTCTAAATTCATAAGCTTTGAGTTATGCCATAATGGCGTGCAAACAAGCGATGCCTTTACTTTAAACCAGCTCTTTATAGTCTGCCAGGCTTTTGTAGCCATTCTGCAAGAAGGTTTGTAATCAGTCTGTATATTAAATATATAATCAGACTCTAATACTGTAAATAAATCCAAAAACCTGAATCTTTTACCAATTTTCTACAGAGATAGCTATTTTCCCAATCATTAAAAAAACAAAGTTGAGAGGCCATAAAATAACCCCTAAAAAAAAGGGAGGTTAAGGCCTCCCTGATTATAGGGCATAAAAAAGTAGAGCGCTTTTAATCTCACACGCTTCCTCCCCCATAGTAAATCATTAATCATCCGCTCTATCAATCTAAAGTACTTATCTACAATCCATACCGGCGAATTGCGAAGAACGTAAAGAACCTGGGGCAACACCACCATTCTTATTAACGAGATTCTGTCCGCTCTTGCGGACAGAATTTTTGCCATATCTTAATTTTAGATCTCAGTTTTGACAGTGTCGGAATCAAGTTAAGTTGTATATAATCTTGAATTTTGGCGGAAACAGTTATCCCCAGGTACTTTATTGAATCAGAGATCGAAAACTGATTAGTCAAATTTTCCATAGATCCTCACAATTCGTCTATAGGGAGAAGAGCAGTCTTCTCCCAATTAACCTCCAATCCAGAAGAATCAGAAAATAAGTTGACCAACTCCATTATTCGAGGAAGTGTATTTTCTGTTTGATGAATAAAAAATAGAATATCATCTGCATAGAGGGATATACGGTCCTGGTTCCCCATTACACCAAAACCAGCCACTCTCAAATCCTGCCTTATACTAGCTGCGAGAGGTTCAATATAAATGTTAAATAAAAGAGGGGAAAGAGGACAGCCTTGACAGGTTCCTCTTCCTAATACAAAACTCTCTGTCAGCATATCATTGATCCTGATCCTGGCGACTGGAGATTTATATAACGACTGAACCATCGCCAGAAATTTGGGGCCAAAACCCATTTTTTTCATCACCTCCCAGAGAAACACCCACTCGACCCTGTCGAACGCCTTAGTGGCATCCAACGACAGGATGGAGCAGGCGTCGCTCCCAGGAGACTGAATGTTAGTAAAAAACCTATGCAAATTATGATGAGTGCCCCTTTTTGACATAAAGCCATTTTGATATGGATGAGTAACAGAAGACATAACTCGAGAGAGCCTCTTAGCCAAGACTTTTGATAATAGCTTGACATCCGTATTTAATAAAGAGATTGGTCTATAAGAGCTCAAATCCACCAGATCTTTATCTTTTTTAGGAATTAGAACTATCAAAGCTTCCATCATGGACTGTGGTAAACCCCCTCCCTGTATTGCTTGAGAAAACACCTCTAATAGGTGAGGAAGGATGACATCACTATACTTGTGATAAAATTCATATTGAAGACGATCTGACCCTGGCGATGAGTTCCCAGAGATAGACCTCAAGGCCTCCTGGATCTCCAAAAGAGACAATTTACTTTCCAGGAATTTTTTTGGGACTTCCGTTAAAATCGGAAGAGAAATTTTCTCCAGGAACTGCTTCGCCAGGTCAGATGGCAAACCAGGAGAAGCTCTATATATCTGTGAAAAATAGTGCAGAAAAGTATCCCTAATTCCCTCTGGGTCTGATATGATTACACCATCTAGATTACGAATCGAAGTAATAGCTTTCTTTTTCTTATCCTGTTGTGAAATTATTCTAGCTAAAAGCTTACCAGGGCGTCCAGACTCTGAAAAGTACTTCTGTCCCTTAAAAAGTAATCTATGGTTTGCTTTCTCGATTACATATTCCTCCAGAGAACAACTAGCCTTCTGCATCTCTTACTTATTATATTCAGAGGATTGATTAATAAATCGCTCCGTTGTGGATGCCACAATCTTAACCAATTCCTCCTCTTTTTTCCTAAATGTTTTCCTCGCTGCAGTGATATCGCTTATAAGGACCCCCCTAAGATATGCTTTCAGAACGTCCCAGACTACATTGATATTAGCAGAAGGGAGATTCACCTCCCAAAAGGAGGATATAAGAAATTTAGTAGACTGATAATTGTCCATAATGGTAAGCCAGTATGGATTCAACTTAAAACCAAGCCCCCTATTATCTTTATTCTCCCCAATGCGAACCTCAATTAGTACGGGTGAGTGGTCTGAAACTGTTCTTACTCCATATCGTATCCTAATATTATTCAAATTACGCTCATTGGTAAGCGCAAGGTCAATCCTAGACATTGCTCTACCACCCCTGCTAACACAGGAGTATACTCTTTCCTCCGCCAAGATGTTCCCATATATCCACCAATCCAACTTCCAAACAAAACTGAGGCAGTGGAGAATTGCAAATATTCCTTCCTTGATCTGCATCTAAGGTCAGTCTGTCTTTTTTAGGATTCATAACAGCGTTAAAATCTCCCATCAGAACAAGCCGACATTCTGGTCTCTTTTCCAAAAAAAGCAATAGTTGGTTGAGTGGATACATCGAGAATGGCGGAGGTATATAAAAAAAGGCGAGAGTATAACTATACCCATAGAGCCTACCATACAAAAAAATAATCTACCCTGATCCTCTTCCTTCCGGCCATTCTCCCCCTCACCAACCCCAACCCCCTTCACCCCCTCCATCACAGTATTACAAAGTTTCATATGCCCAGTTGCTCCATCCACTCCAGCACTTGTTGCGGTTTTTCGAAGAATTGGGAAGTCCCATTGTAAATCACTCTTAATTTCGCTGGATACTGTAAGGAATATTTAATATCCTTGGACGCCAAGCGTTTCTTTATCTCAATGAAGCTTCTTCTTTTTTCTTGAGTCTGCCGAGCAAAATCAGGGAAGAACAGCAGTTTAGTACCCTGATATTCAATAGGTGAGCATTCTCTTGCTCTTCTCAATATCGTGTCTCTGTCCATAGACAATAACAGCTTCATTAAAATTGCTAGCGGTGGCCTTCCTGGAATGGGTTTCCCCCCTGGGATCCGATGTGCTCTTTCTATTTGAAACATAGAGGAGAAGTGTCTGCTGCCCAAATTTTCCAAAATCACCTCCTTAAGTTGTTAAGCTAGCTGCCGACCTTCTGCTCCTTCTGGAAATCCGACTATGCGAATATTGTACCGCCTTGATCTATTTTCCAAGTCCTCTAGCTTATTCTGTAAAAGATGGTTTTCTGAAGTCAGAGACAGAGTCTTAGATTTTACCATATCCATATCAAGTTGCAGAGAGTCGACCGTCTTTTCCACATTAAGAACTCGATCGCGGATTTTTGCCAAATCTTCTCTTATTAAGGATATGTCACTCTGCATTGACCCCAGTTGAATAGACATCCCTTGCACTAGAATGCCATTGTTTTTAACAGCGCTCAGGATTTTTTCCAGAGCTGAAGGGTCATATTTGGTTTCTGTTTGCGTTAGCAGACATTCCTTCCCTCCTTCCTGGCCTGCCTCGAGTAACCCATACTCAGGGAATTCTTCATCTTGGGGAATTTTAGCATTTTTCTTAGGGTTGGCGCTCAATTTCCCTTTGAATACACCCTTTTCATTTAGGGAGGGAGATTTCAAAAACTTATCAATTTTGCTCTCTGGTGTTTTAGACCCTAACTTTGTTCCAGAAGAGTCCACTGATCGCCGCTTTGGAGCCATTAGTCGTTTAGAACCCTTCTCAATATATATAAAAAAAAAAATTTTCCCCTCTTTTTCTTTCTTTGATTGTAAGGAGTCTTTGAGGGCTCTCCCCCCCCCCCTTTTTTTTCTTATGTTGGGCCTCTTTCAGTTTGTTTCTCTCTCCTTTTTTTATTATATTATCCTTTTTCTCTTTTTTTTTTTCCCCAATTTTTTTTTTCCCCCTCTTTTCCTCCTATCACTCCTGCCTTTCTTCTACTTTCTCAGCACTGGTGTGGCACTGGTTTAGATTCTTATTTTAATCTTTAACCTCTTTAACCTTTATTTTAACCTTTAGTTAAGCACCCCCTTTTTTATTTATTTTTTATCCCCCTATTTCTTCAAGTGCCAAAACCAAAGTCTATGGTGTTAATGGTATTCAGCAGACAACGGAAAAAGTACATAAATGTAGGAGAAGAGGGGAAATAATGGCAACTGTAAATACATCAACCGCCCGTCCCCTCTATTTTCTCACGTGTCCGGCGTCTTCACCCAGCAGTCCGGGCACAGGCGGAAGCAAGAGCCGAGATTCATTAGGAGCAGAGCAGGCGGGATCCAGGTGCCGGCACCAGCAGGGGGAAGGAGCAGAAGCGGCAAGGCCAGCCGGGGAGCGGAGAAAGCCAGATGGAGCAGAGGCAGGGGGTGAGAGACGAGACAGGCAGCAAGCTCACCTCCACTGTGAGTGGCAGCGGCGGGCAACAGCAAGCCGTGGGAAGGTCCGGCGTGCTCAAGACTGGAGAGGCCGTCGGGGGGTCCGGCCTACTCAGGCTTCAGGCATCAGCTGGGGAGAACCAGGTTTCAGGCATCAGCTGGGGAGCAGGGAGGGAGAGCAGGAGGAGGAGAGCGCAACGCGCCCTAAATCTACCTCAGTGGTTCTTAACCTGCGGTATGCGTGCCCCAAGGACTGCTCTAGCATAGATCAATGTTTCATAGCTAGTTGCTAGAGCCTTTCGATAGCCTTTCGAGCCTTATCTGTATACAAGTGAATGTTGCGGCAGGAGAACAGGAACCAATGTCTCTGCCCTGCCGCTCCCTTTCATAGGCGACAGACACTAGCCTGAAGCCTGTCAGGACCTCACAGGCAGCGTGATGACGTAATCATCACAGTGACCGCCTGAGCCAGGCTGCAAGCAGATCGGAGGAGACATGTGTACTGATCTACATGCAGCTTTGCTCAGACTGTCATGGTGATGATTATATGCACTGCATAGCAGAAAGTGGCATGGCAATAAGTATTTATTTTCGTTTGGCACCTTAACAGCATTTTATTGGGCCACAATAGTACGGGGTCATTATTAAAACTGGTGGGCACTATGGCAACATCAATACTACAGTTGACATGGTTTTCTATTGGCACACATTATGGGGGCTTTATTACTACTGGCAGCACTATACAGGGCATTAGAACTACTGGGGGCACTATAGGCAGGTATTATTACTTCGAGGGTATACTACGGTGGCTTTATTACTACTGGGGGGCACTATGGCATGCACAATTACTACTGGGCGGCACTTAAGGGGGCATTAGTACTATTGGGGGAACTATAAGGGGCATTTTACTACTGGAGCACACTATTGGGGCTATAATACTTTTTGTGGCATTATAGTGAGCTTTATAACAAGTGAGGGGTCCTGTGGTGGGATTTATTACTTGCGGCTCTATCATTGCTGGAGACTTTATCAATACTGAGGACTTTAAGGTGGGCTCTACTACAACTACTGGGGGCACTGTAGATGTAATTATTACTACTGGGGGCGTTATGGTGGTCTTTATTACTACTGGGGGACTATGGGGAACATTTTTACTGCTATGGATACTATAGAGGCATTATTATGTCTATAGGACCCCTACTACTAAGGGCACTCTAGGAGAGAATTATTGCTGTTGTTGAGACTTTTGGGAGCACTATTGGAGGTGGCAGGATGAGGTGTTGTGAAGATGGGGAGGATGATGGAAAAGTAGAAACCTAAGATGTCTGTGTGACAAACTTGGCTGAAAAATCATCATGTCGGTCTGTTCTGCTCTGAATGGAGAAGATGAGAAAATATCATCTACCGTATATCAGTGGAAACATGACTAGATGTAAGAAGTATGTAGTGCTGTATTCTCCTGTATGTTTGGAAGCGTGAAATGTAATTTAAATAGTACTCGTCATCCATCATGTAACGTGTGTCATTAGAGAAAGATTGGCACTGCATGATCATTTTCTCGGTATGTTCGTTGGGGGAGATGGCTCCCACCCAGTTATTTTATTAGTTTTTACTATGGGTTCCACTTATCGTGGTTTGGAACAGTCTTCTGTAGATTTTTCTGGTTTTACTCTGTAGCTGCTGTTATCTTCTCCTTGCTTCTCATACTGCTTGCATACAAACTAGTTAGATCAGTGTCTGCAGTAGGAGGAGCTAACACTTTTCCCACTTGCTGTCACTTCCTAGTGGCACTTGCTATACCCATGGTCTTCTGTCCCCTCCAATGGACATGGTGACAAAGGGATTTTCACACTTTTGTCATGTACTGAGTTCAGCAATAAATAAATTCATGCTAACCTCTCATACCTATATATTTTCTGTTAGTATTATGCTATTGGTTGCTGGTGCCAGCTGTATTATCCAGCTTGCACCTGACTCTCAGTACAGTCATCATAGATAAATCCGATCCTGGCAGTTTAACCCCTCAGATATCCCTCAGTGGTGATCTGAGAGGTTAGACTTGTTATGGCAGACTTGTTGTTTGCATTTACACTTCCTTAAAGGGAATCTGTCACTAGCTTTTACCCTTGTCAGCTAAACATATGCTGACATTAAGGGTCTCCATAGCAGTCCTAATGTGTTTTTATTTTAGATATCCAAGGCTTTATTTTCTCAAAAAACAGGTTTTACCCACCTGTCAATCATCAGAATAAGGAGCCCAGGGGGAGGTCTGGCCATGCAGGGTGTTCGTCTGCACCCTCCCCCGTCAGTGCCGCACGCCGCCTCTCCAAACCTCTGCGCCGCCTCCTAAAGCGCACTGCCGCTTCTCCCTCCCTCCCCCTCCTTCCCTGTCAAGATCCCGCGTGCGCACAGGGCACAGCTCTTCGCGGGCTCTGAGAGGCTGGCGCCAGGGTGCGGTCATACCAGGGAGGGAGCGAAGTGCCGGCGCATGCGCGCTTCGCTCCCTGAAGCCGGTTGCCGGAGTCCGCACGGGCGCATCGCGCAGTGCCCTGTGCGCACGCGCGGGTTCTTGACGGGGAAGGAGGGGGAGAGGCGGCACTGCGCTTTAGGAGGCGGCGCAGAGGTTTGGAGAGGCGGCGTGCGGCACTGACGGGGGAGGGTGCGGACGAACACCCTGCATGGCCAGACCTCCCCCTGGGCTCCTTATTCTGATGATTGACAGGTGGGTAAAACCTGTTTTTTGAGAAAATAAAGCCTTGGATATCTAAAATAAAAACACATTAGGACTGCTATGGAGACCCTTAATGTCAGCATATGTTTAGCTGACAAGGGTAAAAGCTAGTGACAGATTCCCTTTAACAACCTGATTTATGAAATTATTGCCTAGTTTTTTGTCACCTCACATCTTCAAAAATGGAATTAAAATGATAAACAGGTTACATGTATCCCAAAATGTTATCAATAAAAACTACAGAACGCTCCGTAGAATATAAGCCCTTACACATCGTTGTCCGTAGATATGGGTGTCAGAATATGAAGACATAAGGCTAGCGTTACAGAGATCTGGCAGTCTGTTCCTTGCGCACAGTGGTTTTAATCTGGCCGATTCTCAGCATATTTGCCAGGTTGGGGCCAGATCTCATGATAGTTAAAATGTTTTACAAGTCTTTAACCTCTTCCGGACACATGACGTACCGGTACGTCATGTATACTACTGTTCACCGCTGCTCAGCCGGCGGTTTCGGAACAAGGTACCTGCTGAAATCATTCAGCAGGTACCTTGTTACAATGCCTAGGGGGGTCCTGTGACCCCCCCGTATCGGCGATCGCTGCAAACCACAGGTCAATTCAGACCTGCGGTTTGCAGCGCTTTCTGCAGTTTCTGATCCGCGGGGATCAGAAACTTCTAACTGCTTGAATTAGCGTTTTTTTATTTTTGTAAAACTGAAACAAAGGAAACATTTGATATTGTTTCATCTGTAACAATCTGCTCTATAAAAAAAACACATGATCTAACCTGTCAGATGAACATTGTAAAGAATAAACAGTGCCAGAACAGCCAATTGTTTGTTACCTTACCTCACAAAAAGCGTAATACAGGGCAATTGAAAATCATATCTACCCAAAATAGCACCAACAAAACTGCCACCTTATCCCAAAGTTTCCAAAATGGAGTCACTTTTTGTGGAGTTTCTACTCTAGGGGTGCATCTGCTGGTCTTCAAATGTGACATGGCAAATTGAAATTAACCCATTCCCAGTGAAATCTGCCCTCCAAAAACCATATATTGCTCCTTTTTCTTCTGCACCCTGCCGTGTGCCCATACAGCAGTTTACGATCACAAATGGGGTTTTTCTGTAAACTCCAGAATCGGGGTAATAAATATTGAGTTTTGTTTGGCTGTTAGTCCTTGCTTTTTACAGGAAAAAATTGATAAAAATGGTAAAATCTGCCCAAAAAGTGAAATTCTGAACTCTCATCAGCATTTTCCTTTAATTCTTGTGTAACACCTACAGGGTTAAGTTTGTAAAATCAGTTTTGAATACCTTGAGGGGTGTAGTTTTTAAAATGGGGTCATTTATGGATGGTTTCTATTATGTAAGCCCAACAGTGACTTCATATATAAACTGGTCTGTAAGATTTGCTTCTAAAATTCTGACCCTTCTAATGTCCCAAAAAAATCCAAACATAAAGTAGACATATGGGAAATGTTAACCACCTCAGCCCCCCTAGCTTAAACACCCTTAATGACCAGGCCACTTTTTACAATTCTGCACTACACTACTTTCACCGTTTATTGCTCCGTTATGCAACTTACCACCCAAAATGAATTTTACCTCCTTTTCTTCTCACTAATACAGCTTTCATTTGGTGGTATTTCATTGTTGCTGACATTTTTACTTTTTTTGCTATTAATAAAAATTTTACGACGTTTTTGCAAACAAGACATTTTTCACTTTCTGTTGTAAAATTTTTTAAAAAAAACTACATTTCTATATAAATTTTTCTATAAATGTATTGTTCTACATGTCTTTGATAAAAAAAAAATCCAATAAGTGTATATTTATTGGTTTGGGTAAACGTTATAGCGTTTACAAACTATGGTGCAAAAAAGTGAATTTCCACATTTTGAAGCAGCTCTGACTTTCTGAGCGCCTGTCATGTTTCTTCAGGTGCTAGAATGCCAGGATAGTATAAATACCCCCCAAATGACACCATTTTAGAAAGAAGACACCCCAAAGTATTCGCAGAGGGGCATGGTGAGTTCATGTATCATTTCATTTTTTTTCACAAGTTAGTGGAAAATGACACTTTCTGAGGAAAAAAAATAGTTTCCATTTCTGCTAACTTCCGTTCCGAATTAAATCGGAACGTTTTTCTGGATCCATTAATTTCAATTGCCTCCACAAAAATGCGGACACCAATCATGGCGCTGTCCGAATCACGGAATCCGTTCAGTTTCCGTTTTTTCCAGGATGCGGATCCTGAAAAAAAATTAAGCTTGTCCTACTTTCTGTCCGTTTTTTGGGTCCGTTGTCCATTCAAGTCAATGGATCCGCAAAAATGCGGATGACATGCACAAAACCATCCGATTTTGCGGATCCGTTTACAGGAAACAAAAAAAAAATTGAACCCACCCCTCTGTGCCATGTGCTTTCTGTTTTGAGACGGAAAAACGGAAACATGGAACGGATTCGGATGCACTTTAGTACAAAAACGGAAGGTTGGACAGAAAAACGGATCCACAAAAAAACTGAACGTTTATCTGGAAAGGTAAAAATACTGACCTGTGAATGGACCCAAACACTGATCCACAAAAAATACAGATGACGGCCTTTTGCCATCCATATTGCCAGGGCCAGCCTTTGGGATGTGCGAGCTGTGCGGCCGCACAGGACGCCATGGCAACAGGGACGCCTGGCGGCCGACACAGCTTGCAGACGCTACAGCCTGGGCCGGACTAGCCTGCCGCGGCCCTGGTGACAAGTGGGGGCGGCCGGCGGCAGGGCACATCAGGAGATGAGCTATCGCCGTCCTCAGGACAGCGACACAGATGTCTGTGCTGCGGCAGAGGAGGGAGAGGCGTGTCCCCTCCCTGTTCCTCTGATAATCTGCCGACCTAGTGCTGGCAGCCTATCAGAGGCCGGTGCAGGCGGTGCGATTACGTCATCGTGCCGCCAGAGCCATACAGCGAGGGACACAGGCCGGAAGAGGCCTTCATCGCATCACTGACATGGAGGTAAGTATAAGTGTTTTTTTTTTTTGTTTTTGATATGGGGGGGGGGCACTCTGGCTACTGGCACATAAGGGGGCTACTGGCACATGATAGGGGGGCACTCTGGCTACTGGCACATGATATGGGGGGGGTTCTGGCTACTGGCACATATGGGGGTTACTTGCACATAAGGGGGGGGCTACTGGTACATAAGGGGGTCATACTGGCACAGGGTAGGGGGGCACTCTGGCTACTGGCACATGTTGGTGGGCTCTTATTACTTGCACATCGAAATTGTCTAGAGGGGACCAAACAAAGAAGGGGTTGAAGTGATGGAAATATTGTTGTAAAATGGTTAAATATAGTGTACTGACAACATTGCTCTTGTTTCTACAATACAATACACTGACTTTGTGAATTATACTATTAAAGTGGCACTGTCACTGTCTGGGAATTTACCAAATTGGCAAAGACCCCCGACAGACAGTGACATTAAAGCTGATCTATAGTTGATCTATACCCTTACTACTGTGTTTAGGTGTAGCGGACATGCTCTGTATGTCCGCTACAGACCGGACATTCGGATAGCACACAGCATTTTTTGCGGACTAATTGAAATGAATGGGTCCTCATCCAATCCGCAAAAAAGAGGAATGGACACGAAAACAAAATTACGTTCGTGTGAATGTAGTAGCCTTAGAGAGATAAAAGGGGGTGGAAGAAGTTTGCTGTCTGAAAAGGTAGGAAGATGTGCCAAAGTGCAGTATGCAGGGTGAGATGTCCCTGTATCTTTATTAAACAATCATATGTGATTTGAAAAGGACTAAATTATTTCATTTATTGGTGCATTCTGTATTTAACATCCCACATGATATTTTTTGTTTTTTATTCCAGGCAAAAAGAGCAGGGGTTACATGTATTATTCTTCCTTCTGAAAACAAGAAAGATTACTATGACCTGGCTGAATTCATCACTGAGGGGCTAGAAGTGCATTTTGTTGAACACTATGATGAGATTTATGATATTGTCTTTCCTGCACATTGACAACTGCCAGTATCAGCAAATCTTAATTTCGGTGCCAGCTACTGGAATAACTTGCTTCATATTGCTGCTGTGCAGCCATTATCAATTTACGGCTAAATTTACTGTTTGACATCTGTTTAGTGATGTAATTATTAAAATGCTTTTACTGTATGTAACTTTTAACCTTTGCTATTAGTGTTCTTTGCTATTATTTTTGAAATATTGTAGGCAACGTGAGTCTGCAGCCCCATGCATTTCTCAGCTATGTTTAATAAAGTCCTCAAAGACCACGTTCACATGGTCAGTATTTATTTGTAAGCCAAAGTTAGGAGTGTTTCCCGTGAATGGAAAAGGCACAAATATTTCCATTATATTTTTTCCATGTGTAGATATAATGGAAATATGTGTACCTCTTCCATGTTCTGGAACCACTGCTGGTTTTACCTTACAAATACTGATGAAAAATGAAAGTGTGAAGTGGCTTTGGAATATTCCCCATCAATAATACAAAATTGTAAAGCAATTTCCAGCTTTAAAGGCTATGTACACCTTTGGAGTAAATTTCGTTATGATTGCATTTAACTTATTTTTGGCTAAAAATCTTTTTCAATTGGCATTTATAAAAAAATATTGAGTTCAGTCACAAAGGGGTTAACAGTTTATCTAACTGTGTGACTGGTACTTTCACTTTGTGTCCTTATCTCTAAACTACTGATAGGTCATAAACACTTCTTTAAGCCACATTGTTAATTAAGATAAGGATTGCCTTTGAGTGTTGATAATGTGAGAGAGCAGAGATAAGAAGTCCCTCTGCTCTTCAGACTTCAGACCTGTACATCAGGTGTCTGGGAAGGTTTTAGACAACTGCCGTTCAGGCCACCCTCAAAAGACAAAACCCCACCCCCAGGTCCCACTAAGCTACGCCCCTGGTTAGGCCACGCCCCTTCCCACTCTGCCGCTGACGGGGATTGAAAAAAATGAAGATAAAAATCAACTTATGCAAAAAACTTATCCCCACCAGAGGGACAGAGGAAGATAAAACTTAACCTTTAATATATATGTTTAAAAAGACTACAGAAAACCGTGCCAATCACAGACCATAACCCGAATTAGCATCAAAAGGCCCTACGTGGGCCACACAAAAACAGGGAATACCAGTATGAATGGATAACAAACGAGGAACAATTTCACCGATCTGCAGCTGCTGGTGTAGAAGATTTCTTTCAGTGGTACGTGTATGTCGTCTCAGTGAGATGCCTTGTAGCCCAATGCTCTCTTTCCGTATGCGGATTCTAGCAAACTGGTATTTCATGCAGAAGATGCTGAGCCTTCATCAAAGTGTAGATAAGATATGGGAGCCACAGTCCCTAGATGTCCCTGTCACGGGGAGGGGCCTAGTGAGTCCTTACCTACCTACACTAAGTATTTTCCCCGCAAAGGGCGACCCCGTCCGGATACCTTACCCTAATTTTGGGCTATATCCCCAGTGAGCCCTAAACACAAAACTCCCGACATGTCACGTTTCTTTCTTCACATGAACTCATCAGGGGAGATGAGGGCAAAAACAGATTCATATAATACGGAGGGGGAGTAAGACAAAAATAACCCGGCATACAGTTAGAGGCCGTGTATGCTAAACGCTGGAGCCAGCCATATGCAGAAGGCTGTAAAACGGCTACCAACCCATAGACCGGTTCACCGGTGCCAGGGTTGTCAGAGGGAAACCCAAAAAATGGCCTATTCCTAGTCGTGTGTACAGGCCCACAAAAAGCCTATATTAAGGCCATTGTGTTTAAGTATGGCTATAAATAGCTACAAATGGATGTCCGGTCAGTGGTACCGGATCATCAATTAGGATAACAAAAGGGACCCCTTCACCAGCCAACCAATGGGTGGGTCTGGTGGGCGTTCTGTGGTGGTCAGAGTGCGGCACCACACTGTAGGGTCAAAAATGCTGGTACACGGCCACAGACATGCTTAACTAAACGCACTGTTTTTAAACAAGCGCTCATGTGCACGCCAACAAGTAAGCGCTGCCCACTTCCAGTTGCGTGCTTAAAGGATAACTGTCAATTTTTTTTTTTTTTTACTATTGGATTTTGGTGATTAATATTACCTTGTTGGCCCTGTTTTAATTTCTGATTGTTTAATAATTAACCCCTAAAAGCCACCTAAAAGTCCCCAGTATTGGCTATTGTTACCTGAGATTAAAATCAGGTTGCTATGCTCCTTCCGTCTACCAGATGAGGACGGAGCATGCTGCGTGCACTGGGAACTGATAGTGAGTCAACATTGTAAGGGAATGTATAAAAAGCCAGGTTCCTCCTGACAGGAGATAACAGTGCTGGGCTGTGTGTGTGAACGTCTACACATGCCTGTGCTTGGCAGACACTCCCTTAGCAGTTCTGGAGAATGTACAGCTCAGGGAAGATATGCTGGCTGTTCAGTGTATAAATGAAAGCCTTATCTGATAAGAGGAGAGCTTGTAGGAGGACTACAGGCTTCAGCCAGACCTGGGAACTTCACTGCAAGACCCCCCTATACAGTGCTGGTCTTCACTAACTTCACTGCAGGCATCCTATGGATTAGCCTCAGGGCTGAGGGCGGCCATCTTAACAGAATAGTAAAATTTCAGTTTTATGCAGACTGGTTGCTAAGGGCTGAATCTTATTAAATAAGGGGTAAGTAAGTCTAATAGTTATTGATTCAGGAATATTATCATATTAGTAACTACATATATGAAAACTGAAATTAGGGTCTAAATGTGACAGTTATCCTTTAAGAGGTCACCTCGCTAGTGTGCCTTCTGCCCTGAAAGACTGCGCTAGAACCGCCCGCTCCAGATGACGTAGATGCGTGCAGTCACATGACCTGTGGAAAGCAGATCATGGAACGCAGCGCAGCCGAGCGGAGGCTCGTGATGGATGGAAAAAGTGCGCATGCGTGACATAGGTCGCAGGGCAGGAGGTAGACCGCAGCACAACACTGCTACAATCTGTCCCACATTACCCACGACCTGGGCGGGCAGAATGCCTAGCAGCCAAGACGCCATGTACTGTCCCCAATGGTTACCAGGTTGCATATGGCCGCGATAATGCCAGCCTATGGTAACAAGATAAATTACACGAATACAAATGAGTATTTAATGCTGGCCCCTGGCCAACAGAGTCTACAATAGTTCAAAAAATTCACAGTATGAGTAACATATCACAAAATACATAGTATCTTGTCATGGAAAAAGAAAGGGGTGGCAGAGCAAGGGATTCACTCAATGAACCAACAAAAATTAAGTTGCTCATTAAGACCCAATGTGGCCACAGTTTTTAAATAGTAAATCCAACGTGTTTCACGTTGCAGAATCATCCGGTCCCAATCACCTCCTCGTCGTGGTGGAGGGACTTTATAAATGCCCAGAAATAGTACCCGGGCCTTGCCGTTGTGATGATTATGGACATGATTTGCCACTGGCGTGTCCTTGGCGTTGAAGATATCATTTAAATGTTCTCCCACCCTTCTGCGAAATTCACGGATGGTTTTTCCAACATATTCTTTGCCACACTCGCAGGTCAAACGGTAAATCACTACTATTGGCATGGCTGTGATTGGTTAAGTGCAGCATGTGACCCAGCCTCTCTTTAAGCTGGAGTCACGTTACCGCACTTCACTCTGCTGCTCCTAGTGTGCTGGTGCTCTCAGGGAGAGATTAGGGAAGAAATCTGTTGAACTTGGTGGTGTTAACTATTCAATAGAGTTGAGCGAAACTGAACTGTAAAGTTCGAGTTCGTACCGAACTTCACGACTTTTTGCACCCGAACCCGGACTTTTTCACTGAAGTTTGGGTTCGGTGTTCGGGTTATTTTATTCTAACACAGAGGCGTTCCCATGGTGATGGGGACGCTCGATGTTAGAATATACTAACAGGCGCTTACATACCAAGCCCCTGCTGCCCGACGGCACCTGACCTCTAACAGGGCACAGTGATCCTCACAATTAACCACTCAGGTTAATTGCGCGGATCACAGCACCCTGTCAGAGGGCGGGTGCCGCCGGGCAGCAGTGCGCCCCGCTCCCTCTCCTAGTATTAAAATTATAGGTGGCCAGTGCGCCCTCCCTGCCCCCACCCGTATGAAAATCATTGGTGACCAGTGCGCCCCACCCCCAATATTAAAATCATTGGTGGCAGTGGCGCGTTCCCCTTCCCCATCATTGGTGGCAGTGCAGTTCCGATCGGAGTACCAGCAGTGTTATGCTTTAGCTCCGATCGGTTACCCTGGCAGCCAGGATGCTACTGAAGTCCTGACTGACATGGTCACTTAGCAGCATTATACTTACATGCGCTGTCTGTGGCTGCCAGGCACTCCTACTGGTAAGTGACAGGTCTGTGCTATAAGCATAAGCAATGCGCCGCACAGACCTGTCACTTACCAGAAGAAGGAGCGCCCGGCGGCCACAGACAGCGTATGTAAGTATACTGCTGCTAAGTGACCATGGCCGCCAGGACTTCCGTAGCGTCATAGCTGCCATAGGAACTGATCGGAGCCCAGCGATTACACTGGGACTCTGATCGGAATTGCGGTGCCGCTGCCACCACAGATGGGGGGGGGGGTGCGCCAATGCCACCAATTATTTTAATACTGGGTGGGGGGGTGGGCACTGGCCACCAATGATTTTAAAAATAGGAGAGGGTGACCTTGGACAGGGTGCTGTGAAACGGGTAATGAACCCCTCTGAGGTCGGGTGCCCCCGGGCAGCAGGGGGCTGGTATGTACGCGCCTGTTAATATATACGAACATTGAGCGTCCCCATCACCATGGGAACGCCTCGGTGTTAGAATATACCATCGGATCTGAGTTTTCACGATTGTGAAAACTCAAATCTGAAAAAGCGAATACTATTATTTATCCTTTCGCCTTATGACAGCACCCATGGAGAGAGACCACCTCCTAGCCCAGGACAGGAAACGGGAACCAGGAAAAAAACACCCCATAAAAGGGGCTCCACCCTCTATCACTCCAGTTCTGTTTCCTGTCCTAGGGACAGGAGGGATCAGGAAAGACTTGTGCACGAGCTGCGGGAGCCCTGTGTATGGTTGTGAGGAGGGCTTACCCGTACGGCGTAAGTCTCCACCGGGAGCCGCCGGAAGTCTGGGCCTCTTTCATCCTCCTCCTGCCAGGCTTCTCCTCGGTATGGGGGAATGGTACTGGGCTTACTGCCCTTCCGCATCTCTCCTGTGCTGCGGGCCTCTGCGGCCGTGCTGTACACCCGGCCGCGCTCTTCCAGGTCACGTGCGCCTGTGTTGTGACGCACGTCCGGTGCGCGGCTGGAGCGGCCGGAAGGGGGAGGAGTCGGCATGTGCGCGCCATATGAAATGCCCAGCCAGCTCATCCTGCCGGCCGGAGAAGCTCAGGCAGTCGTCTCCATTGAGCCTGTGGCGTGTGGAACACGGAGCAGCCCCAGCGCACTGAAGCCGCAGAACCTGGCACTGAAACTCCGGTATTTGGTGGGGTAAGAGGGGTGATTCCCCTGTGGATTTTCTGATACAGTGGCCGGCTTATGGGTTATCTTTATGTTTAGGTTCCCAAAGAGGTTAAGAAGAGCTCCAGCTCTAGAAGTAGGAGTTGTGCCCTTTGTAAAAAGAAGTTATCTTCTGACTGGATTAAGCCCGCCTGTCGTTCTTGTCTCAACAAGCTTCTGGAGGAAGAAGCCCCCTCTCTCATGGGCAGCATTAAGCGCTTGATTCAGGAGGAGGTTAAGGAGTCTGTCAGTGGACTATTGAAATCTCGTCCTAGTTCTTCTGCTACACCTACCACTTCTCACCCCCCCTCTAGTGACAGTGAGGTTTTAGAGGAAGAGGGGGAATGTGGGTCATCAGGGGACTCTTCTGATGAAGAGGCAGGCGGGAGGCCTCTTTTTCAGCCAGAAAATGTCAATTCCCTTTTGAAGATGGTGCGGGCTACCATGGGGCTTGAGGATCCCAAACAACCGTTATCACTAAGGGATTCTATGTTTGAAGGTTTGGGCCCAAAGAGGAAGAGGGTCTTCGATATACATGAGAACATTCAGGCAGCTATTAAACGAGAGTGGGATAAGCCTGATAGGAAATTTTTTATCCCTTCTGCTGTTAAAAGGAAGTACCCCTTTGATGAAGGGGCTTCGGCTTCCTGGGATAGGGCCCCAAAATTAGATGCTCCAGTAGCAAAGATAGCAAAAAGTCAGCCCTTCCCTTTGATGATGGGGGTCATTGAAGGACCCCATGGATAGAAGAGCTGACATCTACTTAAAGAAATGTTGGGAAGCTTCAGCCGCATCCTTTAAGCCTGCAATTGCTGCCACCACAGTGGCCAGGTCTCTAAAAGCCTGGATGAGGGAGTTAGAGGAAGACATTAGAGGAGGGTCCCCTAGAGAACAATTGTTAACCTCTTTTTCTGCCTTTTATAGCGGATTAGATTTTTTGGCAGATGCCTCGGCAGACTCCCTCAGATTAGCAGCAAGATCTTCGGCACTTTCTAACTCAGCCCGTAGGGCCGTTTGGCTTAAAAGTTGGAATGGGGATGTCGCCTCTAAAGCCAAACTGTGTGGCATCCCTTGCCAAGGGGAATTCCTATTTGGTCCGGTGTTAGATGACCTTCTTGTGAAGGCATTTGACGAGAAGAAAGGGTTTCCGTCTACTAGTCAGCCCCCCAAGAAGTCCTTTGGGCACAGATCCAATAGAGTTTCATTTAGAGGAAGAAATAAGTCCAGTTAGTTTACTGACCGTAGCTGCAAGTCCAAAGGGTTTCTTTTTTCCCGTTCAGAGGCCTCAAAAAAGAGTTCCCAATGACATCATGCCTCCGGTTGGGGGTCGTCTATCACTGTTTTTTTAACAGTGGCAGAGGATCTCCAGCAGTCCCTGGGTGTTGTCAGTGATTCAGGAGGGTTTAAAACTGAAATTTCTGAGCCAGCCAGCAGAAAGATTTGTGGTGACGGATTTCCGAACGGATCCCCAGAGACAGACAGCCATCATATCCGAAGTCTTCTCTCTAATGCAGAAAAAGGTGCTGGTTCCTGTTCACAAAGCGGAGCAGGCAAGGGGATTCTACTCGACTCTGTTTCTAGTGAAGAAACCCAACGGGTCCTTCCGTACCATAATAAATTTGAAATGTCTCAATCGCTACCTGGTGTACGAGAAATTTCGTATGGAGTCCTTGAAGTCTGCAGTAAATCATCTTTTCCCAGGTTGTTTTATGGCCACGGTAGACCTAAGAGATGCGTACTATCATGTGCCCATCCACCCCCTCCATCAGAAATTCCTCAGGGTGGCGGTTCACATGGGGGACAAGATTGTTCATGCCCAGTTTCAGGCCCTTCCCTTTGGGTTGTCACAGGCCTCAAGGGTCTTCACAAAGATAGTGGCGGAAATGATGGCCCATGTGAGAGAGAGAGAAATTCTCATTATTCCTTATTTAGACGACTTCCTTCTTATAGCCAAAAGTCACCTTGTGTTGGAGGCCCAGATTACCTGGTTCAGGGAGGTCCTTCAGAAACTGGGGTGGGAGCTGAACGAAGAGAAGTCCAATCTTCTTCCAAGTCAGAGATGCAAGTTTCTAGGCATGACTCTGGACTCCCTATCTCAGAGGTGTCTGCTTCCTGCTCACAAAGCTCAGCAGCTTGGGTTAGAAATCCAACACCTATTAGTCTCCCGAAAGGTCTCTTTAAGAAAAGCCATGTCTGTGCTCGGCAGATGACTGCTGCCATCCCAGGGGTGAAATGGGCTCAGTTCCACTCGAGACAATATCAGCTCCAGATTCTGGAAGTTTGGGACAGATCCCCCTTCTCCTTGGATCTGGAGTTTCTGCTTTCCCCTCAAACCATTCACTCCCTGGTATGGTGGTTGGATCTTGCGAACCTTCAGGGGGGAGTTCCCTGGAAGAAAGAAGCCCCCTTAGCGTTAACTACAGACGCCAGTCCCTATGGGTGGGGCGCTCATCTGGAGGGTCACCTTTTTCAGTGAACATGGGACACAGAGACAGGTGCCCAGTCTCAAAATTTCAGAGAATTAAAAGCCATCCGTTTAGCTCTGTCCCAGGCTATCCCCTTCCTGAAAAACAAGGATGTGGTGGTCTATTCCGACAATGTGACGGCGGTTGCCTACATCAACAGGCAGGGGGGCACCAGAGCTCCCAGTCTCATGAGTTTGTCTCTGGCCCAGGAGGGTTTGGTTCTCGGAGCTCAGGCTCATGTCAATAGCAGATCCATGGGTTCTGCCAGTATTCCCGGGTCTCCTGTCCCAGGGCCCAATATTACATCCGGAGGTGAAATCCCTTCATCTGACTGCCTGGCTTTTGAGAGGGAGATTTTAAGGAAAAAAGGACTCTCTGACAGTGTGATCTCTACCCTTTTAGCGAGTCGTAAGAAGGTTACTTCAGAAATCTACTTAAGGGTTTGGGGAGCCTTCTGTCGCTTCGCTGGGGGTCCGGTAGACGTGCTAGAACCCCCGAATGTTCCCCTTGTCTTAGATTTTCTTCAGGAGGGATGGAATAAGGGGCTCAGGCCCAGTACACTGAAGGTACAGGTTTCAGCCCTCAGTGCCTTTTTTTTTTTTTTTTTAAACCAAATTTTTATTCGTTTTTATATAAGTAAACATCAGCTTCCACACTGTTTACACATTATAATATGTGAATACATCAAGTTGTCAGATAATAACACAGCTTCATAATCAAGACATCAAGAACATCAACTTCAAATTCCCCAAGACATATACTTCTTTCCCCATTTAGATTTTCTGCGCCCAAGGCACAGCATCAGTTCTGTCGCCCCAATTACTCGCCTCATTAGTTATCCTTTTCCTTCTGACAAGTCTCCTCTGGATGGATATCAACGTCAAATCTACATCTAACGCCCCTATCAGCCTACACCTTCAGCTTACCCAACGTGCCCTTTAACTGTTCAAGTAAATACCAGGATGTATTCTTTAATGGTTGCATGATCTCTTTTATTTCCTGTGGATCTAGTATCTGGACAATAAATGCTTTCCACCTCACCATGAGCTTTTCTATATGTCTATCTGGTCCCTTTTCTGCTGCAAAGAGTTCTCTCCTCATACTCCATTTCACTTGAGTAATAATGTCTTTAATACCAGGAATTGAGACACCTAGCCAATTCCTCAATAGACAACGCTTGGCAGCCATAATACATATATGTGTAATTTGTGGTGGGTGCTCCCCATCAGGAAAGTGGTGGAAAAGAAGCGACTGCGAATCTGCTTGCAGTTTTATGTGTAAGGCCTCCCACATCCATTTAATAAACGAAGCCCAATAAATGGAAGATTGCGGGCAATCCCATAGTCCATGATATAGGTTTGTGTTAATCTTGTAGCATTTAGGGCAATGTTCTATCCTATCTGTATTGGGAACAGAACTGAATTTGTGGAATCCATATATTGCTTTGTGAACAATCCTAAATTGAGTTTCCCTCCATATTTCTGAAGGTATAAGCCTTCTGACCGTTAGCCACCCTTTTAGTATATCATCATGTATATCCTTCTTCCCTAGATCTTTTTCCCAAGTTTTGAATATAGAGGGGGTACCCTCTGTGAGGCGTCCCACTTGTAGCTTCCCCCGTATTTCCGAAAGAGAAATGAATCGCCCATCAGGTCGTATAATATTGTCAAAATTAGCAGTAGTGTGAAATTCTTTGCCTAAATCAAGTACCCGGGATTTAAGGAAATGGAGAACTTGGTGGTAGGCCAAGTAGTGATTCGATGGGATCCCGTATTTTGAGCATACTTCCTCGAATCTCATGTACCGTTTATCTGAGTCTTGCCACAGATCTTTCACCATGCATATACCTTTCATTCTCCATTCCTTAAATTGTGAATTCCGAGAACCTTCCACAAATTCAGGGTGTCCCCATAGTCTCATATGTTTGGACAGGGAGTAGGGTAGTCCCCAATCTTTGCGTACTGCTTTCCATGAAGCTACCGTATCTTTCACTATCAGGCTGCTTTTCAGAATTTTAGGTAGTTCAGCATATTTAGTATGTAGTAGGGTATTTAGCGACCAGGGGGAGGCTAGTTGTGACTCTAGTCTGTGATTAGAGAAATGACTGTTATTGGACAACCAGTCTAGACAGTGTCTCAAATTACTTGCTAAATTGTAACCCCTAATGTCAGGGAAATTGATCCCTCCTTTCTGTCTGGGGAGCTGAAGTTTCCAGATCGATATCCTTGGGCGCTTACCTCTCCACATAAAGAACCTGAACGCGGCCTCCAGCGACTGTATGTCTGCGTGCCTGATCAGCAGCGGTATCGTCTGCATGGGGTAAAGCAAGCGCGCGAAACTAATCATTTTCAAAAGGTAGCATCTCCCCAGTAGAGAAAGTGGGAGATGAGCCCATCTGTCTACATCCGCTTGTATTTTCCTAATTAACGGGGGGTAATTGAGAGTATAGATTGACTCCGGGGTCTTACCGATAGAGATTCCCAGGTATCTGATATATTGTGGCGCTAGAGAAACAGGAAGATCTTTTAGATCTAGACCTCCAGCACGGTGTGTATGAGTAAGTAATAAAAGCTCACTTTTAGAAGCATTAACTTTAAAGCCAGACACCTCTCCAAATTCTGTCAGTTTCTGTAATAGTTGCGGTACATCCCTGCCTGGGTTCGACAGGAACACAAGTAAATCATCCGCATATAAAGCATGCCTTACCTCTATGTTTCCTACTCTAATACCTTCAAATTCCTGGGCAAAATCCAGGTAACTAGATAAGGGTTCTAGTGCTATATTGAAAAGCAACGGAGATAATGGAAAACCCCTTGCTTGTCCCTTTTTCTATGGAAAAAGTAGGTGACAGGTGACCTGGGGTATTAATCCTGGCCAACGGGCACGAATATAACGCCTTTAGATACAGTCTGAAAGCTCCCGTTAAGCCTATTTTATCTAAGACTTTCTCCATCCATCCCCAGCTCACGTTATCGAAAGCTTTTTCTGCATCAATACCCAAGAAAGCTGGGGATGGATGTAGTTCTGGTCTCATTTTGACTTCATCTAACACCGTAAGGACTTTCCTAATATTGGCGACCGCTGAGCGGCCCTTCACAAATCCAACCTGTGAGTCTGAGATTAGTTTCGGAAGTATGCCGGCCAGTCTGTCCGCCAATATTTTCGAGACAATCTTAATGTCAGTGTTAATTAAAGATATGGGTCTATAAGATGCAGCAGATAGAGGGTCTTTCCCAGGTTTCGGAATCATTTTAATGTGTGCTACATTAGAAGTGAGCGACAGTGGTGAGCCCGTCATATAAGAGTTGTAAATTTGGGGGAGATCCGATCTCTCAGGATTTTATAAAATTCCCCAGAGTACCCGTCCGGGCCTGGGGCTTTGCCCAATTTTAGTCCCGAAATAACTGTCTGTACTTCTTGTTCTGTTATCGGTGCATTTATAAGCGCTAAGTCCTCCTCAGTTACATGGCTTAGGGAAACTGACTCTAACCATCTCCGCCCCCCTTCTTCATCTGTCTGTTGGGCCTTATATAACGTCTCATAAAAATCCCTAATGATGTCATTAATGTCCTTCGGGTCAGTCCTGAGCTGTCCTTTGCTATCTCTTAGCGCCAGAATCGGGGTATTTTGTGAGAAACCTTTAGCAAGTCTGGCAAGTAGTTTGCCCGACTTGTTACCGAATCTATACAATTGCGCATCATTCCTATTTTTGTATAATATTTCTTTTTGCTGCAGCCAGTGCTCATATTCGCGCTTTCCTATTTTCCACGCCTCCTCTGTCGTCTGCGTTGGGTTTGCTACAAAGGCCGTGTACGCTTGCCTAAGTTTCTCTCCATGCATTTCTAATTCTTTCGCAATGCGTCTCTTGAGGCCTGACACATGGGCTATCAACCGACCCCTCAACACGGCCTTTCCAGCCTCCCACGTCAGAAGAGCATTATCTGGTTGGTCATTGTGACTAAGATATTCGTCCCACCACCCACTCAGCAGCCGCTGAAAATCGGTATCCTCATACATATCCGAAGGGAAACGCCAGATGTAGTCTGTCCCCCGCGGCGTAAAATCTGTCAAGCTGACTAATACCGGGGTTTGGTCAGATAGTACTAGATCTTCTATCCTGGCTGCTATGCACCTCCTGACCAAACTGCTTGACAACAAAATGTAGTCAATACGGGACCACGATTTGTGCACTGACGAATAGTACGTGTAGTCCCTCCCCTCGGGATGTAGCACCCGCCATGCATCAAACAAATGTGCCGTGCTCATCAGATCTTTCAATGTGTGAACACACTTGTGATGAGAGGAGGGAGCCATCCTATCTGATCTCTTATCCTCCTGCCACTCTGCAACCACATTCATATCTCCTCCCACCAATTTTTCCGTCACCGAGTCTTCTAACAATCGTTCCGTAAGAGATCTAAAAAAAACGTCACTAGACTCGTTCGGTCCATATATACTATATACGCTGATGGTGCCACCTGCAGATTGTAAAGTCACCTGAGCGATCCTACCTTCCTCATCACTGGAATGCGACAGCACAGTGAATGGTATGTTCTTTCTTATTAGGATCAGCACCCCTGCTTTTTTATTACAAGCTTTTGATCCGAAAACCTCCCCCACCCACAATCGTCTCATTCTCGGGAAGTCACTCACCCCCAGGTGAGTTTCCTGGAGGAGAGCGACATCTGCCTTCAGCCTGTTGAGATGTCTCAAAACCATTAGGCGTTTCTGTGGGGACCTAAGCCCCTTCACGTTCCATGAAATGATCTTAACCATTATACAACTCTATACAAAGGCTTCTGTGCATAAGTATAGCTGATTTAGACGTAGGTGCAGAATCAATATCCGAGGCGTCTGTCTCCAATCTCCTAGAGTACAAGAAGTTATGTCTATACCCTCCCCCCCTCCCACCCTTTTGAACTATGCAGTGAGTCATCACTATTAACCCAATGAGCCGAAAACATTTCAGCCCACATAAACCCCTACAATTCTGAACTTCACTTCTTCCCAACATTGTGAGGAGGAAAAACATCTATCTAATCAACTCTCGGTCCGTCAGCCAACTATCTGCTCTTTCAAACTGTGGCAGACATATAACAGATAAGATGAAAAAGACTACTCCTAACACATAATTCCTCATATCATAGAGATGGGTCAAACCCGGTATGAAATGCCCCCTATGTTAAAACACAAAAACAAAACAAAAAAGAAAAAAAAAGACAAAACAGTTCTGCAAGTCGGTAAGAGCAACATGTTATACCGTAGTCCCAGTGTTCGGGTTAATGCAGTCATTAAGGATATGGCGTCTCTGGACTGTCATGAAATGCATCTCAGGTTGCCCGTCGAGCATGATCAGGAGCCCTCTGTCCTTTTGGCACCATTGGATCCTTCGGTTTCTCCGGAGGATGGTTCCAAGGTTTCTCGAGTTGATTCCTCTCGGCATCTCCACGTGGTAAGGTACCCGGCGATGACTGTAGTTCTGCGGCTTCTTCTGGACTATTATAAATATCCGCTTGGCCGTCAGCTCGGAAAACTTTCAGAGTTGCAGGATAGAGCAGTGCAAATTTCCTCTTTTGCTGGAACAATATAGAGCAGATATGCGAGAAAGCTCTTCGACGTCTTGTTACCTCTGCAGAAAAGTCACTGAAGAGCAAGATTTTGTGGCCCTTTATCACCAGGTCCTTGGTTCTGCTTTTATAGGCCCGCAGTATTTCTGATTTTTCAAAGTAGTCCAGGTACTTAACAATAACTTGCCTGGGTCTCCGTGTTCAATTATTATCCAGCTCCCTTTTATTTTCAGTCGCCTCCCTCACAGGGCCAACTCTATGTGCTCTCTCCACCCGGCAATCCGATCTCAGTCCCAGCGCTGCCGGGATGTCTTGTTCACAAATAAAATGTAAGTCTTTCCCAGTTATAGATTCGGGGAGACCCACTAAACGAAGATTATTTCTTCGAGAGCGATTTTCGAGATCGTCTAGTTTCTCCCAAAGCTTCTTATTATCTTCAGCAGTGTTCCTCAGTTGGTTCTGGAGTGCTTGCACTTCCAATTGTAGCGCCCGTATATCATTATCTACACCATCAATCCGTTCGGTGTTTCGCGCCACTTCAGCTTGCAGCGCCGTGAAGGAGGCTACCACCGTTGTGGTTAGTGACTCCTGCAGATCGGGTAGAATACGGTTGGCAACTTCTATCGCCAGTCTTTTATAATCTACCTGTGGGGTAGGTTGATCTATATCCTCTATGGGAGCCTCTTGGCTGTTTAACAGGAGTGCGGAGTCCTCTTCATGTGCCAAACTTTCTGTCGGCTCCGCCATCTTAGGCGTCGCGGGTGCCTCTGTGTCAGCGGTTTTAGCCTGAGCCCGCGATTTAGATTTGCCCCCCATCACCTTCAGATAACGGTCCATAAACTGTCCCGCTTTTGACTGTGAATCTTGTCCGGCAGATCAGTCTCGGAGATAGGGGTATGTCAGATTTTAGAGCAGTTGGTAACGGAGCAGCGTTCACTCGCCTCTCACCATGCTGGCGCCGGAACCGGAAGTCCTCAGTGCCTTTTTTGAGTTTAACTTGGCAGCACATCCATGGGTCAAAAGATTTATTACTGCAGTTTCTAAGCTCGCTCCGATTTCTAGGAATGCCCTGCCTCCCTGGGACCTGAACCTAGTTTTGTCTGCCCTTACGTCTGCACCCTTTGAGCCAATTAGTGAGATTTCGATAAAATTGCTCTCCTGTAAGTTAGCCTTTCTGTTAGCCATAACGTCAGCCAGGAGGGTTAGTGAGCTAGCTGCCTTTTCCATTGATCAGCTGTACCTTAGGATCCTGGAAGATAGAGTTATTGTTGTACCCGATCCTGCCTTCCTTCCCAAGGTGTCATCCAGTTTTCATAGGTCCCAGGAGGTGGTGCTTCCTTCTTTTTTCCCTTCTCCTAAGACCAAAGCGGAGTCCGATTTTCACTGTCTGGATGTCAGAAGGTGTCTCATACAGTACCTTCAGGTCATCAAACCTTGGAGGTCCTCCTCCAGGCTGCTGCTTTGTTTTCAGGGTTCTAGGAAGGGAGCTGCCGCTTCTCCTCAATCCATTGCCAGATGGATTAGGCAGGCTATTGGGCGGGCCTATGTTGCTAAGGATGAGCTTCCTCCTTCTGGGTTCGGGGCGCATTCTACCAGATCAGTGTCTACATCTTGGGCAGCCAGGGCCTCAGTTTCTTTAGAGCAGATCTGTAGGGCAGCCACGTGGAGTTCCCCTCATACTTTTTTCAAGCATTATAGACTCCGGTTTCCGTCAGATGAGGGTTTGGATTTCGGCCGAAAGATCCTCTCGGCTGTTGTCCCTCCCTAAGGCTTCTTGCTTATATCTCCATGGGTGCTGTCATAAGGCGAAAGGATAAAATCTAGATTACTTACCGGTAATCTTTTTTCTTTGAGCCTATGACAGCACCCAGCTAAATTCCCCCCCCCCCCCAAAAAAAAAATAAAAATAAAAATGTAGGATACTGTTTGTATGTGTATCTGTTCTGTTCTTAGTTCTTGGAAAAGGACTGGAGTGATAGAGGGTGGAGCCCCTTTTATGGGGTGTTTTTTCCTGGTTCCTGTTTCCTGTCCTGGGCTAGGAGGTGGTCTCTCTCCATGGGTGCTGTTATAGGCTCAAAGAAAATAGATTACCGGTAAGTAATCTAGATTTTTCCGTTATAACCATGTTAACTGCATTTCTGTAGTTAGGTTAATAAACCTGTACTGTTGTGCCACAGAGCACGTTTGCATACAACGCTGGAAAACCTGTTTTAAAATTCAGCAGTGACATACTCCATTCCTGTATTTTGGGGAAATAAACCTGTATTGTTGTTCCACAGAGCAGTTTGGCATACAACTGCACAAAAACCTATTTTAAAATTTAGCAGTGACATACTGCATTCTGTAGTTTGTTGCAATAAACACTGGTTTTGTGCTACATAGCAGATCTGAAGCCTACCCTGTATTTCAGTCATTTTAAGTAACCTTTTGAAATGCGCATTTACATACAGGTTTTGTGGTAGATACGCTGCAAAAAATCAAATTTTCGATGATAGTGAAGTAATTGTATTAAAGGATAACTGTCACATTTAGACCCTAATTTCAGTTTTCATATATGTAGTTACTAATATGATAATATTCCTGAATCAATAACTATTAGACTTACTTACCCCTTATTTAATAAGATTCAGCCCTTAGCAACCAGTCTGCATAAAACTGCAATTTCACTATTCTGTTAAGATGGCCGCCCTCAGCCCTGAGGCTAATCCATAGGACACCTGCAGGGAAGTTAGTGAAGACCAGCTCTGTATAGGGGGGTCTTGCAGTGAAGTTCCCAGGTCTGGCTGAAGCCTGTAGTCCTCCTACAAGCTCTCCTCTTATCAGATAAGGCTGTCATTTATACACGGAGCAGCCACATTGTCCTGCACTGCTAAGGGAGTGTCTGCCAAGCACAGGCATGTGGAGACGTTCACACACACAGCCCAGCACTGTTATCTCCTGTCAGGAAGAACCTGGCTTTTTATACATTCCCTTACAATGTTGACTCACTATCAGTTCCCAGTGCACATCCTCATCTGGTAGACGAAGGAGCATAGCAACCTGATTTTATCTCAGGTAACAATAGCCAATACTGGGGACTTTTAGGTGGCTTTTAGGGGTTATTTATTAAATAATCAGAAATTAAAACAGGGCCAACAAGGTGATATTAATCACCAAAATCCAATAGTAAAAAAAAAAAAAATTGACAGTTATACTTTAAATTGCTCCGTTACACTGTTGTGTGACCTAAACAAATTCTGTTTATGACACAGACACTGCCTTACTGTTAGTGAACTTAATAGTTGAGTATTGGCAGTTAAATTGACACCGGAGATACAGTAAACCATCTGTTAGTTTGGTGGGTGAACGCAAATAATGAGGAGAACATCAAATAAGGGACGTCGGCATGGTCGTGGTGGTGTTGGTGGAGCTCCTGTTTCTGGGAGAGGACGTAGCCGTTCAGTGCCAACTACAGGTCCAAGTGAAACACCTTCCTTAGGTGTGAGTAGGCGACAGAACCTGCAGTGTTGGCACCTGCAGCCCATGCCCATCAGTCTTTCACCTCACCCCCTTGTAAATCAGCCAAGCATCCTGAGCCCCAAGTTATGCAGCAGTCTCTTATACTTTTCAACCACCTTCTGACCGCCTAACACAGGGATGCGTCCTGCAGGCGGCCGGGATGTTCCTCCTTGACGCGCTGATGCCGCTCGCGCATGCGCAGTGCGCGGCGGTGAAAGTTTTAGAAGGAGTTGGTCATCAGCCTGGCAGCCAATGATCAGCGCTGGCAGGCTGATGACTTAAAAATCGAATGAAAAGCCATCTAACACATTATATTTATGTAACCCTGTGAAGTAACACAGGCTGCATTATCTGAAATGCCCAGTAGATGGCAGATGGACTCAGTATGCTGTTAATAAAACATTGAGCATTGATCACATGACCTGCTGAAATCAGTCACATGGATTGTGGCATCATCGCAGGTCCTGTTAGGATACTTCCAGCACAGCTCTGAGGAAGGAGGTCCTGGAAGATCTTCTAGAAGTTATGACATGCTCAGCCAGAGAGAGGACATGTGTCTAGTTGTGTGAGACTGCAGCCCAGAGATAGAACCTTGCTGAGAGAACTTGCTTCACCCAAGATCACACCTGCTGAGAGAGGGACCTGCTGGCAAAGACAAGCATTGAGTCCAGACGTCTGGTGAATCCAGTAAGAGGAGACTGCTGCTGACTGACCTGGTTAATTGTGTTGTGAGGGTAAGTCAAACCTCTCCCTGTATCACCACAGGGCACCTGTCTCCTCACTCACAGTAAAGACTCTGAGGTCCAGTGACGGACATTACACAGCTTAGGCTGCTTCAGTGACCCTGCGGAGCAGGACTTATAAGGGCCCCAACTCTTCTATGTGCACCAACGGCCACTAGGGCGAAGATAAGGGGTGGGATGCAGGTGTGCTGGTGGGTGGGTGAGGAAAAATCCACATTGCATTGTTATCTGTGTTACTCTATTGTATTTTCCTATGTATGTTGGTTCATTTGCTACGTACTATATAAAGTTAATTCCAGTTAGGCTGTGTCAGTCTCATTGCACCAAGTATGTTCCCAGTGGGACCCCACATCCCTACCCCGGATGCTCCACTGGGTGGAGGCACTGCCGCAGACATGTACCCCAGCTCCCAGATAGCGGAGGCTAAGGATCCGCCTGTCAGGCAAAGTGAGTTAACTAGGTTTAGGGACCCCAAAGACACTAGGGGGTGTCCTCAAACACCCGTTACATTTATAAATATAATGTGTTAAATGGCTTCTGTGCTCTCTGCTGGGTCCTTTTCGTCGGTTGGTCCCAGCAGAAAGCACATGTGACAGTGAGTACACCAAACACACACACAATTAGCCCCAGATCACCCACCCATCACCCCAATTAACCCCTTGATCACCCCTGTCGATCACTAGTGAAAGGGAAAAAAGTGATCAGTGTAAACTGTCACTTTTTTTTTCCACTGGTACTGACTGTTGGGTTTAGTTTTTAGGCCCCTTTAGGTAGTCGGTTAGCGCCCACCGCACCGCATTCGCTGATTAGCGTAGCGCTAATCAGCATTGGTACTTTATAGTATCTGTAAGTGATCCGAACTCATCAGTCAGATCTATAATAGTATTAGTGTCAGATCTGATCGCTCGCCCACACGTGCGTTCACCCACACCCGCCCCGCCGCAGTGACAAAAATATATATTTTATTTATCACTGCACAATCACTGCACAAGCGCTGCGGCGATGAAAAAAAATCAGTTTTGATATTTTTATCAATCGCAGCGGCTTCCTGTACTTCGCTAGCCTCCCATTTGTAAGACAGGCTTGCTTTTTTTCTTGGGTAGTCTCAGGGAATACCCCCTAAATTTAGTTGTCCAAATGGCAAGGAAGGGGTATTCTTCTGAAGAGGCCTACAGGCTTCTGACCCCGTCAGATGAGGAATGGGAACCCTCATCTGACTAATCCAGTGGGTCAGAATACGAGCCTTAGGAAGCAGTGGCAGTCTGACCCAAAGTTCGGACGATGAGGTTGAAGTCCCTGATACCACCAGGCGTACCCGGCCCCGTGTTGCTAGACCACAGGTTGCGCAGGATCCGCTTCAAGGGCAGCAGAGTGGGGCTGGCGCTGTCTGATTATGTGGTGAGGCATACACCAGCAGCGCAGCCCATCCTGGACCTAGTACCAGCACTGCCGTAGAACATGGTGAAGTGGCGAGCACCAGAAGGGCAGTTGAAGCTGGTACGGTGGCATGTGCAGTAGTTCCCCCATCTCAGCCACCACACAGACAGGCCCCTAGAGTCTCTGAGGTGCTGGCAAACCTTGATTGTCAGCCCCCTCCTTCAAACACACCAGTAGTTCCCCCTTTCACCCCCCAGTCAGGAGTTCAGGTTGAGACAGATCGGATCGGCACTGGGGGTTTTTGAGTTGTTCTTCACTGCGGAGCTCTTTAACCTAGTCGTGGCAGAAACAAACCGGTATGCCACTCAATTTATAACCGCCAACCCAGGAAGCTTTTATGCCCAGTCTTTCCGGTGGAAACCCATCCAAGTTTTCGAAATTAAAACTTTTCTGGGCCTTCTCCTCAACATAGGCCTGACAAAAAAGCATGAATTGCGTTCATATTGGTCCACGAACCCAATTCATCACATGCCCATGTACTCTGCTGCCATGTCCAGGACACGATTTGAGACCATCCTGCATTTCCTGCACTTTAGTGACAACAGCACCTCTCGTCCCAGAGGCCACCCAGCTTTTGACCGGCTCCACCAAATTCGGCCCCTCATAGACCATTTTAACACCAAATTTGCAGATTTGTATACCCCTGAGCAAAACATCTGCATAGACGAGTCCCTGATACATTTTACCGGGAGCCTTGGCTTCAAACAATACATCCCAAGCAAGCGCGCCCGGTATGGGCTCAAATTGTATAAGCTCTGTAAAAGGGCCACAGGCTTTACACACAAATTTCGTGTCTATGAGGGTAAAGATCAGACCCTGGAGCCAATCGATTGCCCTGACTACCTGGGGAGCAGTGCGAAGACAGTCTGGGACTTGGTGTCACCCTTATTTGGCAAGGGGTACAATCTTTTTGTGGACAATTTCTACACAAGTGTGCCCCTCTTCAGGCATTTGTTCCTAGAACAGATTGGCTGCTGTGGCCCCGCGTGACCTAGTCACCGGGCTTCCCCAAACGGCTCCTTACCACCCGTCTTACAAGGGGGGAAACGGCTGTCTTGTGTAACGAAGAACTGCTTGCGGTGAAATGGAGAGACAAGCATGACGTTTACATCCTCTCCTCCATTCACGCAGACACGACAATACAAATTGAACAGGCAACCAATGTCATTGAAAAGCCCCTCTCGGTCCACGACTATGCTTATGGGAGGGGTGGACTTCAGTGACCAGATGTTGGCTCCTTATCTACTTTCCCTCAGGACCAGACGCTGGTATAAGAAGGTGTCTGTATACCTAATTAAATTGGCTATGTACAATAGTTTTGTTCTCTACAGTAAGGCTGGGAGAACAGGATCCTTCCTCAAATTTCAGGAAGAGATCATCGAGAACGGCCTGTATCCAGGAGGTTCCGTGGCCCCAACCACCAGTGTTTTGAGCCGTCTACTCGAGCAACATTTCCCCAATGTCGTTGCTGGTACCTCAAACCAACCGCCACCCCGAAAAAGATGTCGTGTCTGTAGCAGGAGTGGAATAAGGCGTGACACCCGCTTTTTCTGTCCGGACTGCCCTGACCACCCTGCCCTATGCTTATGGGAGTGTTTCCGGAAGTACCACACTCGGGTACACTTAAGGAACGCAGGACACAGGCAGAGTTAACACCAGGGTCTCTCAGGATACTAGGTTTTGAGAGACCCTAACACACAGGGTTGCTAGTGTGCTACTGCAGATATGTGAAACTGTAGAAACCTCTCCTTTCACGTGGGATAAATTGCATAATGTACTTCGCACCATCTCTGTGCGATTTACACTTTACACATTGTCCCATGGGAATGGAGAGGTTTCTGCTAGGAAAGTAAAGAGTGAAAAGTAAAAAAAAATAAATAAATTAAACAGGTAGCAAGAAAAAGAAATCGTGAGTTAGTTAAGGTTTTGTGATGTTTAGGCTTTATAAAGTTTGTAACGTTCAAATTTGAGCCTGCTGCTTGTTTTTTCTTCTTTTTTTTTTTACTAACCACCCTTTACTTTCCAGCTGGACCAACCGACGAAAACGCTGCAGCACTGATGTGCATTCTGAGAGAAGCATTGCGCTGCTGTCAGATTACATTTGAAGTCGGTGTATACGGCGCTGCAGGACGAGATTTCTTCTCCGCAGTACAGGTACGTTTGCCCAGGCATATGAGCTGAGGAGAGGTGTTGGAGTTCATATGCTTTGGCAAACACTTTGTATTAAAAATCTGGCAAAGATGTCTTCCTCCACAACGATCGATTGATCGATGTGAATGGAGAAATCACGTTTGCCAGGATATAGGAACTGAAGTGGGTATGGATGTTTGGGCGGAGCCCCTATGTCCTGGCAATTGCCAGTCCCCTCTTTTTTTTCCTCTACATTGATCGATGCGAATATAGAAATCTGTGCCGTTAATTTTTTCTTTCAGCCCAGAGGCTGAATGGAAAGAAAAATCTCATTACCCATATGCTCAATATAAGGAAAATAGCAAAAACTCCTAATGCTGGCCATACATGTAATGATTGCGGAGACCCTCAAATGCCAGGGCAGTACAAACACCTCACAGGTGACCCCATTTTGAAAAGAAGACACCCCAAGGTATTCACTGAAGGGCATATTGAGTCCATAAAAGATAGAACTTTTTGTCACAAGTTAGTGGAAAGAGAGACTTTGTGAGAAAAAAAAAAGTCAATTTCCGCTAACTTGTGCCAAAAAAAAAAATCTTCTATGAACACACCATGCCCCTCACGGAATACTTGGGGTGTCTTTTTTCCAAAATGGGGTCACATGTGGGGTATTTATACTGCCCTGGCATTTTAGGGGCCCTAAAGTCTGGAATCCAAATGCCTAAAAATGCCATCCTTAAAAGGTACTCATTGGAATTAGGGCCCCTTTGCGCATTTTGGCTGCAATAAAGTGTCACTCATGTGTTATCGCCGTACTCAGGAGAAGTAGGGCATTGTGTTTTGGGGTGTATTTTTACATATACCCATGCTGGGTGAGAGAAATATCTCTGTAAATTGACAACTTTGTTTAAAAAAATTGAAAAAGTTGTCATTTACAGATATTTTTCGCACACAGTATGGGTATATGTAAAAATTTGACCCCAAAACACATTGCCCTACTTCTCCTGAGTACGGCGATACCACATGAGTGACACTTTTTTGCAGCCAAGATGCACAAAGCAGCGCTCCAGATGGCGACCAAAATGGTCGCCAATGCGCCTTAAAATTTGCAGATGGCGATGAGACTTTTCAGCCTTGTCGCCATTTGCGACAGGGCTGCCGTGCTGTAGTTGAATATTGCGGTGGGGCATGAGCATAGGTGACGCGCTGTCATCTCAGACTTCTAGAGGAACAGACAGGAACGGCAGGTGAATTTGGGTGGGGCTGAGGTGAGTCTCCATGGTGCCGTAACAGGTAGAGGCAGAGCCCACGTGTCATGACAGCAGTGTCGGGAGCAGCTTCCAGCCGGGGTGTGTGAGGAGGACGCTTTTAGTGGGAAACTCTCTGATTCGGAGCGTTGTTCTCGCGGCTCAGTTATGCTGTGTAAGCGTCGCTGTTGTTCGGGGAGCAGGGCAGAGCCAAGATGAGCGTGGCCGGTGGGGGGAGATCATCCGTATTGCTAAGAAGATGGTGCAGAAGAAGAACACGGTCAGTGGTGCCCGCTGTGCCCGGCGGGTGAGGGGGCGCTGCCTGCTGCGGGCTCACTAAGGATGACTTACCTGCGGCCAACGGGAGTCACCTGAGGACAGAGCGGGCTGACTGCAGGAGCTCTGCTCTGGACCCTCAGGTCCTTCTTGGGTGGTAACAGAAGTGCCCCCCTGATGCAGCAGAATACAGGCTGCTGTGTATGGAGGGCTGTATCTGAGGCATCAGGGTGACCAGCCTCACATATTAATACTCTAATTATTCCCTTTCTGATCAGGTTCTGACTTTGGGGCTCTGTTCACACTGGCGTGTTCATCGGTCTGTCAGGATCTCTAGTATCTGTTATGGGAGCAGTATTCTTAAGTCAGTGAGGTCAGTCGGGGTTTGTCCGAGAACTGATCCAGTATAGCGGTCATGAGGCTGGTGTCCACATTACCTTAGAGGACCTGGAAACAATGGCAGATGGTCTGCACCACTGCTTGGCATAGAGTCTGCACCACTGGGTGTGAGCCGGGCCTGACTCTTCATTGCGGTGTCTCTGTTATTCCTCTTAGGACACTTGGGGTGTCTTCTTTCTAAAATGGGGTCACTTGTGGGGTATTTATACTGCCCTGGCATTTTAGGGCCCCTAAGGCGTTAGAAGTAGTTTTGAATCCAAATGCGTAAAAATGCCCTGTGAAATCCTAAAGGTACTCATTGGAATTTGGGCCCCTTTGCGCATCTTGGCTGCAAAAAAGTGTCACTCATGTGTTATCGCCGTACTCAGGAGAAGTAGGGCATTGTGTTTTGGGGTGTATTTTTACATATACCCATGCTGGATGAGAGAAATATCTCTGTAAATTGACAACTTTGTATAAAAAAAAAAAGGAAAAAAATGTTATTTACAGGGATATTTGTCACACACAGTATTGGTATATGTAAAAATACACCCCAAAACACATTTCCCAACTTCTCCTGAGTACGGCGATGCCACATGAGTGACACTATTTTGCAGCCAAGATGCGCAAAGGGGCCAAAATTACAATGAGTACCTTTAGGATTTCACAGGGCATTTTTACGCATTTGGATTCAAAACTACTTCTCACACTTTAGGGGCCCCTAAAATGCCAGGGCAGTATAAATACCCCACAAGTGACCCCATTTTAGAAAAAAGACACCCCAAGGTATTCCGTGAGGGGTACGGTGAGTTCATGTAAAATTTTATTTTTTGTCACAAGTTAGTGGAATATGAGACTTTGTAAGAAAAAAAAAAGTCAGTTTCCGCTAACTTGTGACAAAAAATAAAAACTTCCATGAACTCACTATGCCCATCAGCGAATACCTTAGGGTGTCTACTTTCCGAAATTGGGTCATTTGTCGGGTGTTTCTACTTTCTGGGCATTGTAGTACATCAGGAAACATGACAGGTGCTCAGAAAGTCAAAGTGCGGAAATTCACTTTTTTGCACCATAGTTTGTAAACACTATAGCTCAGGCATGCTCAACCTGCGGCCCTCCAGCTGTTGCAAAACTACAACTCCCATCATTCTCGGACAGCCTACAACTATCAGCCTACAGAAGGGCATGGTGGGAGTTGTAGTTTTACAACAGCTGGAGGGCCGCAGGTTGAGCATCCCTGCTATAGCTTTTACCCAAACCAATAAATATACACTTATTGGATTTTTTTAATCAAAGACATGTAGAACAATAAATTTAGAGAAAAATGTGTATAGAAATTTAGTTTTATTTGAAAAATTTTACAACAGAAAGTGAAAAATGACATTGTTTTGCAAAAATGTCGGTCATTTTTGATGATATCAAAAAAAGTTAAAATGTCAGCAGCAATGAAATACCACCAAATGAAAGCTCTATTAGTGAGAAGAAAAGGAGGTAAAATTCATTTGGGTGGTAAGTTGTATGACCGAGCAATAAACGGTGAAAGTAGTGTAGTGCAGAATTGTAAAAAGTGGTCTTGTCATTAAGGGTGTTTAAGCTAGGGGGACTGAGGTGGTTAATGACTCTGCTGGCAGGGTTTCCCAGGGCCATAAGCATAGCTGAGTGCACGGATGCCTAACCACTTAGGTTTGAGGATGAGGACATGGGAAGACCACCGCAGCATGTCTCTGATAATGGCGAAACACAGGTGCAAACTGCTGTGGCTTTCTGTGCAGACCGACAAATAGGGCAGGGGTGAAGACTGGGTGGAAGATGATGGTGAGAACGATGAGGTCCTACACCCCAAAATATACCACTTAAATCCATGTTATTCATGGGTGGTAAAAAAAAACATATTTTTTAAGGTCAGGAATTAGCTTTGCGGTCTGCGCTGCATATTTTCCGGGGGCGGGGTTCAAGTTTTAAACATCCTACGTGCGTGCAGCCAGGCACGGCCATCATAGCGCCGGAGCTCCAGCACACAACAGTGCGGGGCGCCTTCTACCAGGCAATCTTGCCTAGGTGTAGCGATCCAGCTCCTGATGAAGCGTGGCATGTAACACACCACGTGGAAACGCGTTGAGCAAAAGTAATAGAGAGGGCAGATGCGTCTTGAGGGTCTAAGGCTAGCACTGATAGAAAAGGGTCATTGCGAACTGTAAGACTGTGATAATAACAGTCTAGTTTGGAATAACCCACGTGGATCCGTAGTGACTCAGAGGTGTTGCTGCTGTAACTGCAAACCTAATCCAGCACACTATAGCAGGGCAGTTGTCTCTGCATGAGCAACATGGACCACAATGTATACATGTGTGGTAGCCTTATGTATATGGTCAATACTGGAGGGGGGCAATTTTAGGTATCCTCCAGAGACATTTAGTAACCATATAAACACATGCCCGGGTTGTGCATATAGACAAATAAATGCATTGGTTGTCTATGCAAGACCCATGTTTGTAGACCAGGCAACTGCAGATGGTTAATTACTAATCCCTCTCTGCAGTAACGTGTTCAAGTAGCCTGATTACATGGCTTTATACTTTGACCCAAATAGTACCAGCTTGGGAGACTGGATGGGAATCCCAGATTCCATTGACTTATTCAAAGGTTAAGGTTACTAATGATTTTCATCAAAAAAGGACAATGGCTTGCTACTGAATCGGACAATGGCTTGCACCAGACTCTGTCAACGGTTACTCTAAGCTTATCATACCTGCACTCGTCAGATCGCAAAGGGTAAGCATCTTAAGGCTGGTCAAGTACCAGCTTGGGAGACTGGTTGGGAATCCCTGGTTCTGTTCACTTTTTTCAAAAGTTAAGTTAACTAATGATTTCCATCAAAAAAGGACAATGGATTGAAGCTGACCGTCACTGGGTATTCTAAGCTGTTCATACCTGCACTCATCAGATTGCAGAAGTTAAACCGCTTAAGGCTGGGCAAGTACTAGCTTGGGAAACTGGTTGGGAATCTCTGGTTCTGCTGACTTTTTTTCCCAAGTTAGGTTATTAATGATTTCCATCAAAAAAGGACAATGGATTGAAGCTGTCTCTGTCAACTGTTATTCTAAGCTAATCATACCTTCACTCGTCAGATCGCAGAAAGTAAACAGCTTAAGGCTGGGAAGACTGGTTGGGAATCCCTGGTTCAGTTGCCTTTTTTTCCCAAGTTAGGTTATTAATGATGTCCATCATAAAAAGACAATGGATTGAAGCTGACTCTGTCAACGGTTATTCTAAGCTGATCTTACCTGCAATCATCAGATTGTAGAAGATAAGCAGCTTAAGGCTGGGTAAGCACCTGGTTGGGAATCCCTGGTTCGGTTGACTTTTTTCAAAAGTTAAGGTTACTAATGATTTCCATCAAAAAACGACAAGGGCTTGCTACTGTCTCTGTCAACGGTTATTCTAAGATGATAATACCTGCACTCGTCAGATCGCAGAAGGTAAACAGCTTAAGGCTGGGCAAGTACCAGCTTGGAAGACTGGTTGGGAATCATTGGTTCCGTTGACTTTTTTCCCAAGTTAAGGTTACTAATGATTTCCATCAAAAAAGGACAATGGATTGAAGCAGACTCTGTCAACGGTTATTCTAAGCTGATCTTACCTGCACTCGTCAGATCGCAGAAGGTAAACGGCATAAGGCTGGGCAGGTAACAGCTTGGGAGACTGATTGGGAATCCCTGGTTCCGTTACTTTTTTTTCCAAGTTAAGGTTTCTAATGATTTCCATCAAAAAAGGACAATGGATTGAAGATAACTCTGTCAACGGTTAGTATAAGATGATCATACCTGCACTTGTCAGATCGCAGAAGAAAAGCAGCGTAAGGCTTGGCAAGTACAAGCTTGCGAGACTGGATAGGAATCCCTGGTTCCGTTGACTTTTTTCCCAAGATAAGGTTACTAATGATTTCCATCAAAAAAGGACAATGGATTGAAGCTAACTCTGTCAACGGTTATTCTAAGCTGATCATACCTGCACTAGTCAGATCGCAGAAGGTAAACTGCATAAGGCTGGGCAAGTACCAGCTTGGGAGAATGGTTGGGAATCCTTTGTTTAGTTTATTTTTTTTTCCCCAAGTTAAGTTTACTGATTTCTATCAAAAAAGGACGACGGATTGAAGCTGACTCTGTAATCGGTAATTGTAATCTGATCTTACCTGCACTCCTCAGATCTCAGAAGATAAGCAGCTTCTGGCTGGTCAAGTACCAGCTTGGGAGACTGGATGGGAATCCCAGTTTCCTTTGACTTTTCAAAAGTTAAGGTAACTAATGATTTCCATCAAAAAAGGACAATGGATTGAAGCTAACTCTGTCAACGGTTATTCTTAGCTGATACCTGCACTCGTCAGATCGCAGAATGTAAACACCTTAAGGCTGGGCAAGTAACAGCTTGGGAGACTGGTTGGTAATCCTTGTTCCGTTGCGTTTTTTTCCAAAGTTAGGTTATTAATGATTTCCATCAAAAAAGGACAATTGATTGAAGCTGACTCTGTCAATGGTTATTCTAAACTGATCATTCCTGCACTCGTCAGATTGCAGAAGGTAAACAGCTTAAGGCTGGGAAAATACCAGCTTGGGAGACTGGTTGAGAATCCCTGGTTCCGTTGACTTTTTTCCCAGGTTAAGGTTAATGATGATTTCCATCAAAAAAGGACGATGGATTGAAGCTAACTATGTCAACGGTTATTCTAAGCTGATCATACCTGCGCTCGTCAGATCGCAGAATTTTAAGGCTGGGCAAGTACCAGCTTGGGAGAATGGTTGGGAATCCCTGGTTTAGTTGATATTTTTTCCCAAGTTAAGGTTAATAATGATTTCCATCAGAAAAGAACAATGGAATGAAGCTAACTCTGTCAACGGTTATTCTAAGCTGATTATACCTGCACTCGTCAGATCACAGAAGATATGCAGCTTAAGGCTGGTCAAATACCAGCTTGGGAGACTGGATGGGAATCTGATTCAGTTCACTTTTTTCAAAAGTTAAGTTATCTAATGATTTCCATAAAAAAAGGACAATGGCTTGGTACTGACTCTGTCAATGGTTATTCTAAGCTGATCATACTTACACGCGTCAGCTCGCAGATGGTAAACAGCTTGGGAGACTAGTTGGGAATCCCTGGTTCCGTTGACTTTTTTCCCAAGTTAAGAATACTAATGATTTCCATCAAAAATAGGACAATGGCTTGCACCTGACTTTGTCAACGGTTATTCTAAGCTGATCATACCTGTACACGTCAGATCGCAGACGGTAAACAGCTTATGGTTGGGCAAATACCAGCTTGGGAGAGTGGTTGGGAATCCCTGGTTCCATTGACGTTTTTCCCAAGTTAAGGTTATTAATGATTTCCATCAAAAAAGGACAACGGATTGAAGCTGACTGTCAACGGTTATTCTAAGCTGATCTTACCTGCACTCGTCAGATCGCAGAAGGTAAACATCTTAAGGCTGGGCTAATATTGGGTTGAGAATCCCTGATTCTGCTGACTTTTTTCCCAAGTTAAGGTTACTAATGATTTCCATCAAAAAAGTACAATGGCTTGCATTTGACACTGTCAACGGTTATTTTAAGCTGATCATACTTACACGTGTCAGATCGCAGATGGTAAACAGCTTGGGAATTCCTTTACAAGTGCAGGTAAAATCAGCTTAGAATAACCGTTGACAGATTCAACTTCAATCCGTTGTCCTTTTTTGATGGAAATCATTAGTAACCATATCTTGGGAAAAATAGCAACTGAACCAGGGATTCCCAACCAGTCTCCAAAGCTGGTAATTGACCAGCCTTAAGCTGCTTAACTTCTGCGATCTGACTAGTGCAGGCAAGGTCAGCTTAGAATAACCGTTGACAGGGTCTGTTGCAAACCATTGTCCTTTTTCGATGGAAATCATTAGTTAACTTAACTTTTTAAAAAAGTAAACGGAACCAGGGATTCCCAACCAGTCTCCCAAGCTGGTACATGCCCAGCCTTCATCTGTTTACCTTCTGCGATCTAACGAGTGTAGGTATGATCAGCTTAGAATAACCATTGACAGAGTCAACTTCAATCCATAGTCCTTTTTTGATGGAAATCATTAGTAATCTTAATTTGGGAAAAAAGTAAACGGAACCAGGGATTCCCAACCAGTCTCCCAAGGTGGTACTTGACCAGCCTTAAGCTGTTTACCTTCTGCGGTCTGACGAGGGCAGGTATGGTCAGCTTAGAATAACCGTTGACAAGGTCAGGTGCAAGCCATTTTCCTTTTTCGATGGAAATCATTAGTAAACTTAACTTGGGAAAAAAGTCAACCGAACCAGGGATTCCCAACCAGTTTCCCAAGCTGGTACTTGGCCAGCCTTAAGATGCTTATTTTCTGCGATCTGACGAGTACAGGTAAGATCAGCTTAGAATAACAATTGATGTAGTCAACTTCAAGCCATTGTCCTTTTTCGATGGAAATCATTAGTAACCTTAACTTAAGGAAAAAGTGAACGGAACCAGGGCTTCCCAACCAGTCTCCCAAGCTGGTACTTGGCCAGCCTTAAGATGCTTATTTTCTGCGATCTGACGAGTGCAGGTAGGATCAGCTTAGAATAACCGTTAACAGAGTCAGCTTTAATCCATAGTCCTTTTTTGATGGAAATCATTAATAAACTAACTTGGGAAAAAAAGTCAACAGAACCAGGAATTCCCAACCAGTCTCGGAAGCTGGTACTTGCCCAGCCTTAAGCTGTTTACCTTCTGCGATCTGACGAGTGCAGGTAGGATCAGCTTAGAATAACCGTTAACAGAGTCAGCTTTAATCCATAGTCCTTTTTTGATGGAAATCATTAATAAACTAACTTGGGAAAAAAAGGCAACGGAACCAGGGATTCCCAAACAGTCTCCCACGCTGGTACTTGACAAGGCTTAAGCTGTTTACATTCTGCGATCTGACGAGTGCAGGTAGGATCAGCTTAGAATAACCGTTGACAGAGTCTGCTTTAATCCATAGTCCTTTTTTGATGGAAATCATTAATAAACTAACTTGGGAAAAAAAGGCAACGGAACCAGGGATTCCCAAACAGTCTCCCACGCTGGTACTTGACAAGGCTTAAGCTGTTTACATTCTGCGATCTGACGAGTGCAGGTATGATCAGGTTAGAATAACCGTTGACAGTCTGGTGCAAGCCATTGTCCTTTTTCGATGGAAATCATTAGTAACCTTAACTTGGGAAAAAGTCAACGGAACCAGTCTCCCAAGCTGGAACTTGACCAGCATTAAGCTGTTTACCTTCTGCGATATGACGAGTGCAGGTATGATCAGCTTAGAATAACCGTTGACAGAGTAGCTTCACCATAGCCATTTGATGGAAACCATTAGTTAACTTGATGGAAATCATTAATAAACTAACTTGGGAAAAAAAGGCAACCAGGGATTCCCAAACAGTCTCCCAAGCTGTTACTTGTCCAGCCTTAAGCTTCTTATTTTCTGCGATCTGACGAGTGCAGATAAGAGCTGCTTAGAATAACCATTGACAGATTCAACTTCAAGCCATAGTCCTTTTTCGATGGAAATCATTAATAACCTTAATTTTTAAAAAAAGTCAACGGAACCAGGGATTCCCAACCAGTCTCCCAAGCTGGAACTTGACCAGCATTAAGCTGTTTACCTTCTGCGATATGACGAGTGCAGGTATGATCAGCTTAGCGTAATCGTTGACAGATTCAGCTTCAATCCATAGTCATTTTTTGATGGAAATCATTAGTTAACTTAACTTTTGAAAAAGCAACGGAACCAGGGATTCCCAACCAGTCTGGTCAAATACCAGCTTGGGAGACTGGTTGAACTCTGCCATTGACTTTTTACTGTTAGGCTACTAATGATTTTCATCAAAAAAGGACAATGGATTGAAGCTGACTGTCAACGGTTATTCTAAGCTGATCTTACCTGCACTTGTCAGATCACAGAAGATAAGTGGCTTAAGGCTGGTCAAGTATCAGCATGGGAGACAGGTTGGGAATCCCTGGTTCCGTTGTTTTTTTCCCAAGATAAATTTACTAATGATTTCCATCAAAAATGGACAATGGATTGCACCTGACTCTATCAATGGTTATTCTAAGCTAATCATACCTGCACTCGTCAGATCGCAGAAGGTAAACCAGTGTCCCATGCTGATACTTGACCAGCCTTAACCTGCTTATCTTCTGCGATCGGACGAGTGCAGGTAAGATCAGCTTAGAATAACCGTTGACAGAGTCAGCTTCAATCCATTGTTCTTTTTTGATGAAAATCATTATTAAGCTTAACTTTGGAAAAATGTCAACGAAACCAGGGATTCCCAACCAGTGTCCCAAGCTGGTACTTGACCAGTCTTAAGCTGATTATCTTCTGCGATCTGACGAGTGCAGGTATGATCAGCTTAGAATTACCGTTGACAGAGTCAGTAGCAATGCATTGTCCTTTTTTGATGGAAATCAGTAGTAACCTTAACTTGGGAAAATAGTCAACCGTACCAGGGATTCCCAACCAGTCTCCCAAGCTAGTACTTGCCCAGCCTTAACCTGTTTACCTTCTGCGATCTGACGAGTGCAGGTATGGTCAGCTTAGAATAACCGTTGACAGAGTCAGCTTCAAACCATTGTCCTTTTTTGATGGAAATCATTAGTAACCTTAACTTGGGAAAAATGTCAACGGAACCAGGGATTCCCAACCAATCTCCGAAGCTGGTACTTGACCAGTCTTAAGCTTCTTATCTTCTGCGATCTGACAAGTGCAGGTATGAATAGCTTAGAATCAAGTTTGACAGAGTCAGGTGCAATCCATTGTCCTTTTTTGATGGAAATCATTAGTAACCTTAACTTGGCAAAAAAGTCAATGGATCCAGGGATTCCCAACCAGTCTCCCATGCTGATACTTGAACAGCCTTAAGGTGCTTATCTTCTGCAATCTGATGAGAGCAGGTGATATCAACTTAGAATAACCATTGACGGAGTCAGCTTCAATCCATTGTCCTTTTTTGATGGAAATCATTAGTAACCTTAACTTGGGAAAAATGTCAACAGAACCAAGGATTCCCAACCAGTCTCTCAAGCTGGAACTTGACCAGCCTTAAGCAGTTTACCTTCTGCGATCTGACGAGCGCAGGTATGATCAGCTTAGAATAACCGTTGACAGAGTCAGCTTCAATCTGTTGTCCTTTTTTGATGGAAATCATTAGTTAACTTAACTTTTGAAAAAAGTGAACGGAACCAGGGTTTCTCAACCAGTCTCCTAAGCTGGTACTTAACTAGTCTTAAGCTACTTATCTTTTGCGATCTGACGAGTGCAGGTAAGATCAGCTTACAATAACCATTGACTGAGTCAGCTTCAATCCATTGTCCTTTTTTGATCGAAATCATTAGTAACCTTAACTTGAGAAAAAAGTAAACGCAACCAGGGATTCCCAACCATTCTCCCAAGCTGGTACTTGACCAGCCTTAAGCTGCTTTTCTTCTGCGATCTGACGAGTGCA
The DNA here is from genome assembly GCA_033119425.1 of Bufotes viridis. Taxonomy (NCBI): domain Eukaryota; kingdom Metazoa; phylum Chordata; class Amphibia; order Anura; family Bufonidae; genus Bufotes; species Bufotes viridis. The sequence continues at coordinate 361,403,964 of CM065589.1, read as the reverse complement.
GGTAAGATCAGATTAGAATGAACTTTGACAGTCAGGTGCAATCTATTGTCCTTTTTTGATGGAAATCATTAGTAACCTTAACTTGGGAAAAAGTAAACGGAACCAGGGATTCCCAACCTGGTACTTGACCAGCCTTAAGCTGCTTATCTTCTGGGATCTGACGAGTGCAGGTAAGATCAGCTTAGAATAACCGTTGACAGAGCCAGCGTCAATCCATTGTCCGTTTTTGATGGAAATCATTAGTAACCTTAACTTGGGAAAAAGTCAGCGAAACCAGGGATTCCCAAACAGTCTCACAAGCTGCTACTTGACCAGCCTTAAGCTGCTTATCTTCTGTGATCTGACGAGTGCAGGCAAGATCAGCTTAGAATTACCGTTGACAGAGTCAGCATCAATCCATTGTCCTTTTTTGATGGAAATCATTAGTAACCTTAACTTGGAAAAACAATTGAAAGGATCCAAGGATTCCCAACCAGTCTCACAATCTGGTACTTGACCAGCCTTAAGCTGCTTTTCTTTTGCGATCTGACGAGTGCAGGTATGATCAGCTTAGAATAACCGTCGACAGAGTAAGCTTCAATCCATTGTCCTTTTTTGATGGAAATCATTAGTAACCTTAACTTGGTAAAAAAGTCAACTGAACCATGGATTCCCAACTAGTCTCTCAAGCTGGTACTTGACCTGCCTTAAGCTGCTTATCTTCTGTGATCTGACGAGCACAGGTATGATCAGCTTAGAATAACAGTTGACAGAATCCAGTGCAATCCATTGTCCTTTTTTGATGGAAATCATTAGTAACCTTAACTTGGGAAAAAAGTAAACAGAACCAGGGATTCCCAACCAGTCTCCCAAGATGGTTCTTGACCAGCCTTAAGCTGTTTATATTCTGCAATCTGACGAGTGCAGGTATGATTAGCTTAGAATTCCTGTGACAAACTGCCATTTATCCCTGGTCATTGGAGAGGCCTGCTTGTCAGCCTCTTACCCTGTGACTATGGCCCCAGTGACAGTTGGCATTCACAATGGACATTGTCTGTGACCTAATCAACATCCACAATGGACATTGCCTGTGACCTAATCAACATCCACAATGGACATTGCCTGTGACCTAATCAACATCCACAATGGACATTGCCTGTGACCTAATCAACATTCACAATGGACATTGCCTGTGACCTAATCAGCATTCACAATGGACATTACCTGTGACCTAATCAACATCCACAATGGACATTGCCTGTGACCTAATCAGCATCCACAATGGACATTACCTGTGACCTAATCAGCAAGCACAATGGACCATGCATGTGGGGTTGGGATATATCTGGCTGTATGTTGATTGGTCGCTGTATTTTGTGTGCCTGTCCTCAATCAGGTCCCCGGGGGAGTAGCCCTGGCTGGAAGACTTGCATAAAAGGCCAAGCTTTGCCATCCAATAAAGAGTTCCTGCTTGACCCTCAAAACGAAGTGTCGTCTCGTTATTGGGGGGGATTTATTGTATGCTTTCCAGTTTGACTGCTAGGAGTGTAAACCTCTTCATATGGTTTTTCTTATTCGGCTGTTTACCGCATTCATATGCTTCTCCGATTTGGTGGTGGTGGTGGTGTCGGCTAGAGCGCTTGGAATCCTCAAGAAGCGCTAGGAGCATCTTTCAACGGAGGTACCCAAGCGGGGTGCCCGTCGATCCGTTACATTGGTGGCAAGCGGTGGGATGGCGTCCTAGTGCGAGGTAAAGCAGCTCGGAGACACCGTTCATGGAATTACAAATTGAGGGCAACGCTAGTATCCGTACAGCGCCCCTGGGAGCAGAGGGATCCAGCAACTTGGAGCAGACAAGTATGGAAGGCTCTGGCTCTGGAGATAATTGGCTGGCCGAAGTAAGGCAGCGAGTGGCCCAGTATGGGGATGATGTACCCATGGAGACATGCCGGGTGATCTGGAACCAGGTCATGGCCGAGCGAAACACAAGGCTGGACCGAGAATTCCGGCTGGCGAAAGAGAGGGAGTATGCTCAGCAGAAGGAGCGTTATAGCAGCCAAAGAGAGGCTCCATTCGAGGAGGTTAACCATTTCCCCCGGAGGCGGCCAGAGGAACCCGAAGTAGGGGTCCTCATAGACTGGTCCTGCGAGGAACCACAACAGGCAGGTGGAGATGGGACCGAGGTCTCTCCACCTGGCCCACCGGGATGCTGGGAAGCTGGCCCAGATCCCCAGCAGCAGCCTGAGTTACCAGGTGCAGAAGCAGGTGGTCCCTACTCTCAAATGTTGAGGGACCTCATAGACTGGTCCTGGGAAGACCCACAGATGGCAGGTGGAGATGGGACTGCGGTCTCACTACCGGCCCTACAGGGATGCTGGGCAGTCGGCCCAGATCCCCAGCGGCAGTGTGTACCCCAGGGAGCTGAAGGTGCCGTCCTTCCTCCCCAGCGGCAGTGTGTATCCTAGGGAGCTGAAGGTGTCGTCATTCCTCTCCAGTGGCAGGGTGTACCCCAGGGAGCTGAAGGTGCTGTCCTTCCTCCCCAGTGGCAGTGTGTACCCCAGGGAGCTGAAGGTGTCGTCCTTCCTCCCCAGCGGCAGTGTGTACCCCAGGGAGCTGAAGGTGCCGGTCTCCCACTCCAGCGGCAGCCTGTGTTTCAGGGAGAGGAACACAGCACCCCCTCTCCCCAGCGGCAGCTTACCTTAACAAGGGGAGACACCAATCTCCCAGACGGCGCAGATGGGACCGTGGTCTCTGTGCCTGACCTACAGGGATGCTGGACAGCCTGTCCAGATCCCCAACTACCCGCACCGGGACAACAGGAGGAGGGGGTAAGTACAAACTCTCCTCCCCAGCTAACACCTAACTTGGCCCCAGGGTTAACAGAGGCGATGTTAACCCCCACTGGCGCCCATGTTCCCCTGGCTACTGAGCCGGACTATGTTCCCAGCCCCCCAGCAGAAGAGCTGGCAGCTGGGCAGAGTGCAGTCGGCCTCTGCCCTCCCTTTGTCCCCTGTCCAGAGCCTGAGGTCCTGCAGGTTATACCAGTAGGAGAGCTGGCAGCTGGGCAGAATGCAGTCGGCCTCTGCCCTCCCTTTGTCCCCTGTCCAGAGCCTGAGGTCCTGCAGGTTATACCAGTAGAAGAGCTGGCAGCTGGGCAGAGTGCAGTCGGCCTCTGCCCTCCCTTTGTCCCCTGTCCAGAGCCAGAGGTCCTGAAGGTTATACCAGTAGGAGAGCTGGCAGCTGAGCAGAGTGCAGTCGGTCTCTGCCCTCCCTCAAGTCCCCACAGCATGTTGCCCCAGCACCCCAGAGGAATATCCGGGTGCAGTAACTGCTTCTTGTGGGTGGGTCACTCTTGTACCTGTTTGCTGTGGGTGGGCTACTCTGGCATTTGTCTATTGTGGGTTGGTGGATCGACTAACGAAGGCACTGACCGACAGGAGGTCAGGTACCTGGTTAGTCTTCCCCCCAAAGGGGAGATATGTGACAAACTGTCATTTATCCCTGGGCATTGGAGAGGCCTGCTTGTCAGCCTCTTACCCTGTGACTATGGCCCCAGTGACAGTTGGCATTCACAATGGACATTACCTGTGACCTAATCAACATTCACAATGGACATTGCTGTGACTTAATCAACATCCACAATGGACATTACCTGTGACCTAATCAACATCCACAACGGACATTGCCTGTGACCTAATCAGCATTCACAATGGACATTACCTGTGACCTAATCAACATCCACAATGGACATTGCCTGTGACCTAATCAACATCCACAATGGACATTGCCTGTGACCTAATCAGCAAGCACAATGGACTATGCATGTGGGGTTGGGATATATCTGGCTGTATGTTGATTGGTCGCTGTATTTTGTGTGCCTGTCCTCAATCAGGTCCCCGGGGGAGTAGCCCTGGCTGGAAGACTTGCATAAAAGGCCAAGCTTTGCCATCCAATAAAGAGTTCCTGCTTGACCCTCAAAACAAAGTGTTGTCTCGTTATTGGGGAGGATTTATTGTATGCTGTTCCAGTTTGACTGCTAGGAGTGTAAACCTCTTCGTATGGTTTTTCCTATTCGGCTGTTTACCGCATTCATATGCTTCTCCGATTTGGTGGTGGTGTCGGCTAGAGCGCTTGGAATCCTCAAGAAGCGCTAGGAGCATCTTTCAACGGAGGTACCCAAGCGGGGTCCCCGTCGATCCGTTACAATACCCATTGACAGAGACAGGTGCAATCCATTGTTCTTTTTGGATGGAAATCATTAGTAACCTTAATTTGGGGAAAAAGTCAACAGAACCAAGGATTCCCAACCAGTCTCCCAAGCTGGTACTTGACCAGTCATAAGCTGATTATCTTCTGCGATTTGACAAGTGCAGGTAAGATCAGCTTAGAATATCCGTTGACGGAGTCAGCTTCAATCCATTGTCCTTTTTTGATCGAAATCATTAGTAACCTTAACTTGAGAAAAACGTAAACGCAACCAGGGATTCCCAACCTGGTACTTGACCAGCCTTAAGTTGCTTATCTTCTGCGATCTGACGAGTGCAGGTAAGATCAGCTTAGAATAGCCGTTGACTGAGCCAGCATCAATCCATTGTCCTTTTTTGATGGAAATCATTAGTAACCTTAACTTGGGAAAAATGTCAACAGAACCAGGGATTCCCAACCAGTCTCTCAAGCTGGCACTTGACTAGCCTTAAGCTGCTTATCTTCTGCGATCTGACAAGTGCAGGTAAGATGAGCTTAGAATAACCGTTGACTGAGCCAGCGTCAATCCATTGTCCATTTTTTGATGGAAATCATAAGTAACCTTAACTTGGGAAACAAGTCAGCCAAACCAGTGATTCCCAAACAGTCTCACAAGCTGTTACTTGACCAGCCTTAAGCTGCTTTTCTTCTGTGATCTGACGAGTGGAGGTATGATCAGCTAGAATAACCGTCGACAGAGTCAGCTTCAATCCATTGTCCTTTTTGATGGAAATCATTAGTAACCTTAACTTGGGAAAAAGTCAACTGAACCAAGGATTCCCAACCAGTCTCCCAAGCTGGTACTGACCAGCCTTAAGCTGCTTATCTTCTGTAATCTGACGAGTGCAGGTAAGATCAGCTTAGAATAACCGTTGACAGAGTCAGCTTCAATCCATTGTCCTTTTTTGATCGAAATCATTAGTAACCTTAACTTGAGAAAAAAGTAAACGCAACCAGGGATTCCCAACCATTCTCCCAAGCTGGTACTTGACCAGCCTTAAGCTGGTTTTCTTCTGCGATCTGACGCGTGCAGGTATGATCAGCTTAGAATAACCGTCGACAGATTCAGCTTCAATCCATTGTCCTTTTTTGATGGAAATCATTAGTAACCTTAACTTGGGAAAAAAGTAAACGGAACCAGGGATTCCCAACTAGTCTCCCAAACTGGTACTCGACCAGCCTTAAGCTGCTTATTTTCTGTGATCTGATGACTGCAGGTAAGATCAGCTTAGAATAACCGTTGACAGAGTCAGCTTCAATCCATTGTCCTTTTTTGATGAATATCATTAGTAACCTTAACTTGAAAAAAAAATTAAAAGGAATCAAGGATTCCCAAACAATCTCCCAAGCTGGTACTTGCCAGTCTAAAGCTGCTTATCTTATGTGACAAGTGCTTGTCTTATGTGACAAGTGCAGGTATGAATAGCTTAGAATCAACTTTCACAGAGTCAGGTGCAATCCATTGTCCTTTTTTGATGGAAATCATTAGTAACCTTAACTTGGGAAAAAAGTAAACAGAACCAGGGATTCCCAAACAGGTATTTGACCAGCCTTAAACTGCTTATCTTCTGTGATCTGATGAGTGCAGGTATGATCAGCTTTAGTGTTGAGCGAACTGTTCGAAAATCGTTCGGGTCCGTACCGAATTTTGGGGTGTCCGTGACACGGACCCGAACCCGGACATTTTCAAAAACGTTCGGGTCCGGTGTTCGTCGATTACTTCCCGCTTTCTGAAGGGCTGCACAGCAGCCAATCAGCTAGCGTTTTACTTCTTGCCCTAAGAGCCCATCACAGCCATGCCTACTAATGGCATGGCTGTGATTGGCCAAGTGCAGCATGTGACCCAGCCTCTATTTAAGCTGGAGTCACGTAGCGCCGCACGTCACACTGCTCTGACTAGTGTAGGGAGAGGATGCAGCTTCTGTGAGGGCGAGATAGGCAGGGATAAAGAAGTGATTGAATGATCTACCTTTCTACACCTGTGCATCAGAACAACTCAGCTGAGCTGTTCACTGAAAGTCACTATTTTGTTGAGACTGGCCAGAGCGATTTTTACTGGCACATGTAACTGGGCTGACCGGTGGTGGCCATTTTGGGACTTGTGGTGCGCCAGCACAAGCTGCCACAGAGTCTAAACCAAAGCTCCAAAGAAGTGAAAAATCTACACCTGTGAATCAGAACAACAGCGATTCAGCTGCTCAGTCAAAGTCTATTTTTTTTCTGGCTGGGCAGACCGTTTTCTGGCACATGTTACTGGGCTGATAGGCAGAGGCCATTTTGGGACTTGTGGTGCTATAGCAAAAGCTGCCACAACGTCCATTAATCTCATGTAATAGTCGATTTTTTCATAGATATACTACATCAGGGGTTTGGCTGTGCTTGTGTCACCCATACTAACTGCAAAGATATTTAATATATCAGTGGTGAAACTGAAAGTAACCCACTTGGATAGCAAATCCCATGAATGTGCTGTTCCAGCTAGGCTAGCCAGTGCCACTACAGCCAAGTCCAATACTGTCAGCCAGAAATATTTTTTTTTTTTATGTGCCAGAAATATAAATTAGAAAAAGCTTTCACCGTAATAATAAAATTATTATGGTGTTAGACCAGAAGAAGCACTCCTGTTGTAATTAATACTGTAAAAAGGCTTAGGCAATATTTCTCCCAGTGTGGGAAATTTATCTAACAAAACTAGCATTTTAAAAATTCCGGTGTTCTGAAATACCAGCAGTCCTCTTGTAATTAATACCTCAAAAAGGCATTATATCGTCCAGTGTCGTAATTTTGGTGAAAAAAAAGGCCAATTTAATCAATCTGGTGTTAGTTAGACCAGAAACAGTAGGCCTCACGTTTTTACTCCTGTAAAAAGGAATTATATCTCCCCGTGTGGTAATCTATGTACCAAAACTAGCATATTAAAAATTCTGGTGTCCAATTAGCAGCAGTCTTCTTGTAATTAATACCGGAAAAAGGAATTATATCTTCCAGTGTGGGAATTTATGTACACAAACTAGCATTTTAAAAATTCTGGTGTCCAATTAGCAGCAGTCTTCTTGTAATTAATACCGCAAAAAGGCATTACATTGTCCAGTGTTGTCATTTTGGTGAAAAAAAGGCCAATTTAATCAATCTGGTGTTAGTTAGACCAGAAACAGTAGGCCTCACGTTTTTACTCCTGTAAAAAGGAATTAATACCGCAAAAGGCATTACATTGTCCAGTGTTGTAATTTTGGTGAAAAAAAGGCCAATTTAATCAATCTGGTGTTAGTTAGACCAGAAACAGTAGGCCTCATGTTTTTACTCCTGTAAAAAGGAATTATATCTCCCCGTGTGGGTACTATGTACCAAAACTAGCATTTTAAAAATTCTGGTGTCCAATTTGCAGCAGTTTTCTTGTAATTAATACTGGAAAAAGGAATTATATCTTCCAGTGTGGGAATTTATGTACACAAACTAGCATTTTAAAAATTCTGGTGTCCAATTAGCAGCAGTCTTCTTGTAATTAATACCGCAAAAAGGCATTACATTGTCCAGTGTTGTAATTTTGGTGAAAAAAAGGCCAATTTAATCAATCTGGTGTTAGTTAGACCAGAAACAGTAGGCCTCACGTTTTTACTCCTGTAAAAAGGAATTAATACCTGAAAAAGGCATTACATTGTCCAGTGTTGTAATTTTAGTGAAAAAAAGGCCAATTTAATCAATCTTAAGCTGCTTATCTTCTGTGATCTGATAGCTGCAGGTAAGATCAGCTTACAATAACCGATGACAGAGTCAGCTTCAATCCATTGTCCTTTTTTGATGGAAATCATTAGTAACCTTAACTTGGAAAAAAAATTAAAAGGAATCAAGGATTCCCTAACAATCTCCCAAGCTGGTACTTGCCAGTCTTAAGCTGCTTATCTTCTGTGATCTGACAAGTGCAGGTATGACTAGCTTAGAATCAACTTTCACAGAGTCAGGTGCAATCCATTGTCCTTTTTTGATGGAAATCATTAGTAACCTTAACTTGGGAAAAAAGTAAACGGAACGCGGGATTCTCAAACAGGTACTTGACCAGCCTTAAACTGCTTATGTTCTGCGATCTGACGAGTGCAGGTATGATCAGCTTAGAATAACCGTCAACAAAGTCAGCTTCAATCCATTGTCCTTTTTTGATGAAAATCATTAGTAACCTTAACTTGGGAAAAAAAGTAAACAGAACCAGTGATTCCCAACCAGTCACCCAAGCTGGTACTTGACCAGTCATAAGCTGATTATCTTCTGCGATTTGACAAGTGCAGGTAAGATCAGCTTAGAATATCCGTTGACGGAGTTGGCTTCAATCCATTGTCCTTTTTTGATCGAAATCA